>CM056053.1:473149239-473688920 GCA_029574335.1 Rana kukunoris
GCCATGTCCTGTCCCTCACATATGCAGCCATGTCATGTCCCCCACATATGCAGCCATGTCCTGTCCCTCACATATGCAGCCATGTCCTGTCCCTCACATATGCAGCCATGTCATGTCCCCCACATATGCAGCCATGTCATGTCCCTCACATATGCAGCCATGTCATGTCCCCCACATATGCAGCCATGTCCTGTCCCTCACATATGCAGCCATGTCATGTCCCCCACATATGCAGCCATGTCCTGTCCCTCACATATGCAGCCATGTCATGTCCCCCACATATGCAGCCATGTCATGTCCCTCACATATGCAGCCATGTCATGTCCCTCACATATGCAGCCATGTCATGTCCCCCACATATGCAGCCATGTCATGTCCCTCACATATGCAGCCATGTCATGTCCCTCACATATGCAGCCATGTCATGTCCCCCACATATGCAGCCATGTCATGTCCCTCACATATCCAGCCATGTCATGTCCCCCACATATCCAGCCATGTCATGTCCCTCACATATCCAGCCATGTCCTGTCCCCCACATATGCAGCCATGTCATGTCCCCCACATATGCAGCCATGTCATGTCCCCCACATATGCAGCCATGTCATGTCCCCCACATATGCAGCCATGTCATGTCCCTCACATATGCAGCCATGTCATGTCCCTCACATATGCAGCCATGTCATGTCCCCCACATATGCAGCCATGTCATGTCCCTCACATATCCAGCCATGTCATGTCCCCCACATATCCAGCCATGTCATGTCCCTCACATATCCAGCCATGTCCTGTCCCCCACATATGCAGCCATGTCATGTCCCCCACATATGCAGCCATGTCATGTCCCCCACATATGCAGCCATGTCATGTCCCCCACATATGCAGCCATGTCATGTCCCTCACATATGCAGCCATGTCATGTCCCTCACATATCCAGCCATGTCATGTCCCCCATACCTAGTGGTAGATGATGCCGATGCCACCGCCGCCGCTGCTGCCACGTTAACCCCCGTGCGTTACAGCGCCGCACTATACAGGCATCTTCCGTTTGAATACTCCTAATCCCCGCTGCGCCATGCATAGATACTCCCCTTCTCGGGATTGGACAGATCCCGAGCAAGGGGGAGTGTCGATACAAGGCTCCATGCATAGACACTCCCCCTTGCTCGGGATTGGACAATCCCGAGAAGGGGAGTGTCTATGCATGGCGCGGCGGGGATTAGGAGTATTCAAACGAAAGATGCCTGTATAGTGCGGCGCTGTAATGCACGGGATTAACACGGCGGTTTTGCGGTATGCGGCGGCGGTGGCGGCGGCGGGGGGTTGGGGGAAGTATTCTATTTAGGTATCGGGGGTATTTGCGGGAGTACAAGTACTCCCGCAAATACTCGGTATCGGGACAACCCTAGTATTGAATTATATGGGTGTGCGTATATGGGATGGTGAGGGGGGCGGTATTGATCTATGATGTAGCTATGTGTGAAGTATTGGTCTATAATGTGTGTGTGTGAAGTGTTGATCTATGATATGCTTGTATTTATTGATAAATATTAAATGTGTAAATGCTGTTTGATATACACTATGGGGCAGATTCACAGAGAAATGGATTAACGTAGCGTATCAGAAATACACTACGCCGCCGTTTTTTACCTTGCTCTACGTGGAATTCAGGTAGATTTTCTACGGTAAACGACGGCGGCGTAGTGTATTTCTCCCGTCGCAATCCATCTGCGCGAGTAGGGGGCGTGAAACATTTAAATTAGGCGCGTTCCCGCGGCGAGCGATCTGCGCATGCTCCGTTCGCAAATTTCCCGCCGTGCATTGCGCGAAATCACGTCGTGACGTCATTCGTTGTTTATGTAGCGTACTTTACGGCCGATCCACGTCCCGACGAGTTACGTAAACAAAATAAAATTTTAAATAAATTCAAAGCGGGAACGACGGCCATACTTAACATGGGCTACGTAAAGTTAGAGCAGCAAAAAGCTGCTCTAACATTACGTATAAAAAAATAGACGAAAACTATTGCGACGCCCGCTCGTATGTTCGTGAATCCCCGTAAAAACACATTTGCATATCCCGACGCACCAAAACGACGCGAACTCCTCCCAGCGGCCGCAAATAGATGGCAGCGTAGATCCGAAGGCTTACGAAGACGTAAGCCTCTCGGATCGAAGCCCGAAGCCGGCGTATCATGGTTTGAGGATTCAAACTAGTGATACGCCGCGCGAAATTTGAAATTACTCCTGTCTAACACCAGTTAGACAGGCGTAATTGTTTTGTGAATCTGCCCCTATATTGTCAAAAGTATTGGGACGCCTGCCTTTACACACATGAACTTTAATGATGTCTTAGTCCGCAGGGTTCAATATTGAGTTGGCCTGCCCTTTGCAGCTATAACAGCTTCATCTCTTCTGGGAAGGCCGTCCACAAGGTTTAGGAGGGTGTCTATGGGAATGTTTGACCATTCTTCCAGAAGAGCATTTGTGAGGTCAGCCACTGATGAAGAAGGCCTGGCTCGCAGTCTCCACTCTAATTCATCCCAAAGGTGTTCTATTGGGTTGAGTTCAGGACTCTGTGCAGGCCAGTCAAGTTCCTCCACCCCAAACTCGCTCATCCATGTCTTTTATGGACCTTGCTTTGTGCACTGGTGCTCAGTCATGTTCCCCAAACTGTTCCCAGAAAGTTTGGGAGAATGAAATTGTCCAAAATGTCTTGACATGTTGACGCCTTAAAAGTTTCCTTCCCTGGAACATGCGGATAAATAACTTTTCACAGACAAATGATTTACTTAAAGGGTCACTAAAGGAAAACATTTTTTTGCTGAAATGACTGTTTACAGGGTATAGAGACATAAAAGTTAACTGGTTCCTAAAAATAGATAAAAATTAACCATATAATGTGCCTGCAGGTTAGTTTCACTTTTGAACTGGCTTCATGTTTCTGTGAAGTAGAAATAGACACACAGAACAAAAACAAACAAGTCCAGGGCAGTGTTTTGTTTTTAAAATTAATCTTATTGGTTCTGGGAAGTTTTAGACACACAGTAATGACAGCTTAAACCGCCGTGAGAAAGCTCCCAGCACTGTGGTTATAAGGAAACAGACAAGCAGGAAGTGTGGAGAACAGAGCAGGATTACAGCAACTTCAAAGCAAAAACGAACAATAAGGACATGAAACCAGTACTGCAGTAAGGTAAAGGAAGCTATTTAGCTAAAAAAAAAAATTCCTTTAGTGATCCTTTAAAAATGAGACCCCAGGAAATATGAGCCATTTCTTTTTTCTGTCTCCTTTTGCTGACCTCTCTGTAGTCCATCATATTATTATTATTATTATACAGGATTTATATAGCGCCAACAGTTTGCGCAGCGCTTTACATCATGGAAGACAGTACATTCACAATACAAATCAATACAGGAGGGATCAGAGGGCCCTGCTCGTTAAAGCTTACAATCATACAAAAAGGATTTAAAAAAATAAACAGCAAAGTAAAAAAAAAAAATGATTACATTAAAATATATATATATATATATATATATATATATATATATATATATATATATATATATATATATATTATGTAATATTAATATCTTGAAAGTACGAATTCCCAGTGATGGCAAAAAAAAAACGAGAATGATGTATATAGACTGATAAAAACATAAAAGAAGGTCGGCAAAAAAAGGATTAAATAGAACAGAAAAGTAAAAAAAAAATGGAAAATTATTAAATTAAAACATATTTTTTCTTTTTATATAATAATATCTTGAAAGTACGAGTTCCCAGGGATGGGAAAAAAAAAAGAAAAAAAAAAGGAGAATGAGGTTTACAGACTGATAAAAACATAAAAGAAGGTCAGCAAAAAAAGGATAAAAAAATAAACAGAAAAGCAAAAAAAAAAGAAGAAAATTATTACATTAAAACATAAAAAAAAATATTAAAATAATTAAGTACAATAATAAAAGAAAGGGTAACGTATTAAGTATGACCCTTTTTTTTTTCTTTTATGTTTTAATGTAATAAGTTTCATTTTTTAATGCGGGTAATTAACTTTTCAAAGACAAATGATTCCCTTAAAGCGGAGTTCCACCCTGGAAAAAAAAATTCTTCCAAAAATCTAAACAAAAAATAAATAAAAATTTAAATGAAAAAAAAAAAACGTTTTTACTTACCCTAAATAGCTGTTGCTATGCGGAAGTCCCGAATCTGCCCCTTATCTTCCGCGGTCGATTCTCTTCCTCCTCCTACACTCGGTGTATTCTTGTGAATGGAGCGCGCTGCATTCTGAGAACTGTGTGTATCCCAGAAAGCAGCCGGACCATTCACAAAGCGCCGCGCTGCTCGCACATGCGCAGTAGGAAACGGGCAGTGAAGCCGCACGGCTTCACTGCCTGTTTCCCTTACTGTGGATGGCAGCACCTGGAGCTGCCAGGATCGAGGATCGGCCTCGGCGGGGGCCGACATCGCTGGCGACTAGGACAGGTAAGTGTCTTTTATTAAAAGTCAGCAGCTACAGTGTTAGCAGCTGCTGACTTTTAATTTTTTTTCTACCGGACCTCCTCTTTAAAATGAGACCCCCGGTAGTTATCAGACATTTTTTTTTTCTGTCTCCTATTGCTGACCTCTATGTACAGTAGTCTTATACAAAAAGGATTAAAAAAAAGAGACAGAAAAGTAAAAAAAAAAGGAAAATTATTACATTAAACATAAAAATGAAAAAAAAAAAAAAACGATTAAAATAATTAAGTACAATAAAAAAAAAGGGTCCTACTTGATGTTAAGTATGACCCCCTTTTTTTTTATTGTACTTAAAAATAAAATAACAAAACTATACAAAAACAAGTACAATAAAAAAAAAAGGGGGTCATACTTAACATTTGGTAGGACCCTTTTTTTTTTTATTGTACTTCGTTTTTTAATAGTCTTTTTTTATTGTAATAATAATATTGTTTTAATGTAATAATTTTTTTTTTTTTTTTTTTACTTTTCTGTTTATTTTTTAATCCTTTTTCTGCCAACCTTCTTTTATGGTTTTATCATTCTATATACATCATTCTCTTTTTTATTTTTTTCTGCCATCCCTGGGAACTTGTACCTTTTAAGATATTATCGCAGTTCTAGAATCTTCTGCACGTAAGATTATTATTTATTTTTTTCTCCCCTCCGTACCCCCTGACCTCAGGCAACCCTCAGATTGGCCGTGACACAGTTTGCGTTTCCTGTGAAATGCGGCTCGGCCAGCTCTCACTATTGTTAGCCGACGTTTAACTGGAGGAAAAAAATAAAAAGGAATTATTTACTACGCGCAGTGTCCTGTTTGTTTGGAAGTTTGCTGGGAATCGTCTCACCGGTCCAGTCTCAGTGGCAGCCCGGGACCTCCCACGTAATAACCACGGGGCTGCTTTTAAAAAATTCTCACCGCGCTTTGAATGAATTGTGTGGTAACAGGGGAAGTGTGACTGGAGAAGCAGGTAAACAGGATCGGCGGTGCCAGAGGATCGCTCGGCGATATTTGTTTCCAACGCCGTCTGATAAGTCTCGAAATAATAGCGTTTCCTATGGAATGTTGTCAACAACAGCTGAAATGAGGCCGTTTTGTTTGTTCCTGTGCTGCCCTGGTTCCGTTTTCTCACTGGAAGGTGAAGGCTCCACCGCTGCCCTTTCAATGGAGACCAGACTTGGCCCGGGAATGGAAAAAAAAAAAACTTAGCGGCATCACAGCAGACCTGGGAAAATACGGCGTGTTCCCTGACGGCAGGAATTCTAATTTTGTTTTGAGATAAAATATAACTTGATCTGATCGAGATTAATAGAGCGGTTATTGTTATGGAACGCAACAGAAGTCCATCGGAGAAAAACAATTTGGTGGGAAGAATTACAGAAGACTTTAAAGTGTACGTAAAGCCAAAACTTGTTTTTTAGGTTTGGTAGAGTACCGTACCAGCCATTTATTAATTATTAATTATAAATTAATTAACCACTTCAACACCGCATATTGACATATGACGTCCACAAAGGGGATCTCCCATACCAGGTGGACGTCATATGACGTCCTGTACTTTGTGCGGTGATATCTGAATGATGGGTACAGCTAGAGGCATCATTCAGATATTGTGTTTCAGCGGCGATCCTGCGCACCATAAGAACGGTGGTTCCGCCGCTTGATCCTTCTTATAGTAGGCGGGAGGGGACACCCCCCTCCCGCCGCTATTCCGGTGCTTCTCCGCGCTCCCCTGTGCCATCGGGGGCCCGGAGAAAGAATCGCCCAGCGCCGGATAGGAAGCATAGAGATGACTGGTGACCAGATGAATGTCGGAGGCCCGGGCGCGATGTGATGACGTCACGCCCGGGTACCCGGAAGTAAACAAAGCCGCAATTGCGGCTAGTAAGCATGAGATCGGTGATTTTTTTTTTCCACGATCTCATGCTTTCCAGCCTGGAGGAGAGATGCGAGGTCTTATTGGCCCCGCATGTCTCCTTAACCACTTCCATACTGGGCACTTAAACACCCTCCTGACCAGACCAATTTTCAGCTTTCAGCGCTCTCACACTTTGAATGACAATTACTCAGTCATGCAACACTGTACCCAAATGATTTTTTTGTCCTTTTTTCCCCACAAATAGAGCTTTATTTTGGTGGTATTCGATCACCTCTGCGATTTTAATTTTTTGCGCTATTAATGAAAAAAGACCGAAAATTTGGGGAAAAAAATTTTTTTCTTAGTTTCTGTGATAAAATTTTGCAAATTATTAATTTTTCTTCATAAATTTTGGCCACAATTTATACTGCTACATGTCTTTGATAAAAATAACCCAAAGTTTTTGGAAATTTTTTGGTCTGTGTGAAAGTTTTAGAGTCTACAAGCTATGGTGCAAATCATAAAAAAATGATCACATCTGATCACACCTGATGTACTGAAGGCCTCTCTCATTTCTTGAGACCCTAACAAGCCAGGAAAGTACAAATGCCCACAGATGGCACTGAGGCGGCACAGATGGCACTGAGGTGGCACAGATGGCACTGAGGCCGCACAGATGGCACTGAGATGGGTACTGATGTGCTCCGATGAGGCCTGTGTACTGGTGGACACAGGTGGGCACTAATGAGGCGGCACAGATGGCACTAATGAGGCGGCACAGATGGCACTGAGATGGGTACTGATGAGATGGGTACTGATGTGCACTGATTGACTGCGGCACAGGTGGGCACTGATGAGGTGGGCACTGATGAGGTGGCACAGGTGGGCACTGATTGCAGATGGGCACTGGGCACAGGTGGTACTGCTGGCACTGATGGGCACGGTGGTACTGGTGGGCGCACGGTGGCACAGGTGGGCACGGTGGTACTGGTGGGCATGGTGCTACTGGTGGGCACACGGTGCTACTGGTGGGCACACGGTGCTACTGGTGGGCACGGTGCTACTGGTGGGCACACGGTGCTACTGGTGGGCACACGGTGGTACTGGTGGGCACACCGTGGTACTGGGGGCACACCGTGGTACTGGGGGCACTGCGGTACTGGGGGGCACAGATGGTCCGGGGGGCACAGATGGTACTGGGGGGGCACTGTGGTCCGGGGGGCCACAGATGGTACTGGGGGGGCACTGTGGTCCGGGGGGGCACAGATGCTACTGGGGGGGCACTGTGGTCCTGGGGGGCACAGATGGTCCTGTGGGCACAGATTCTTTACTTCCCCCCCCAGCGCTGCAGCTCCGTTTGAAATGAGAGATGATCTCATATGTTTACATATGAGATCATCTCTCATTGGCCACACACATCGCGCTGTAAATAGCCGCTGTGATTGGCTATTTACCGCGATCTGTGTTTGGCTGTGTCCGAGGGACACGGCCAGCACAGGAGTTCCCCGAGAGCGCGCGCTGGGAACGCCAAAAGGGGCGGACGAGAAAACTCGTTCAGTCAGAGAAGTAGAGCCGCGCTGCGGCCGTACAAACTCGTACGGCCGTCAGCAAGTGGTTAAAGAGGACCTGTCACACACATTTCCTATTACAAGGGATGTTTACATTCCTTGTAATAGGAATAAAAGTGATCAAAAATAAAAAATAAATAAAAAAAAGTGTAAATAAAAAAAGTAGAATAAATAAATACAACTTTTTTTTTTAAACGCCCCTGTCCCCGGTAGCTCGCGTTCAGAAGCGAACGCACACGTAAGTCCCGCCCACGTATGAAACGTCGTTCAAAAAATATCTCTGTTAAAAAAAAAAAAACGTCGTTCAAACCACATATGTGAGGTATCGCCGCATGTGTTAGAGCGCGTGCAACATTTCTAGCACTAGACCTCCTCTGTAACTCTAAACTGGTAACCTGTACATTTTTTCAAAGCGCTGCCTATGGAGATTTTTAGGTAACAAAGTTTGGCGCCATTCCATGAGTGTGCACAATTTTAAGTGTGACATGTTAGGTATCTATTTACTCGGCGTAACTTCATCTTTCATATTTTACAAATTGGCTAACTTTACTGTTTTGTTATTTTTTTTGAAAAAAAAAAATTGAAAAATGATTGCGCAAATACCGTGCAAGATAGAAAGTTGCAATAACCGCCATTTTATTCCTTAGGGTGTCTGCTAAAAAAACATATATAATGTTTGGGGGTTCTGATTAATTTTCTAGCAAAATAATGATGATTTGTACATGTAGAGAAGTGCCAGAATAGGCCCAGTATGAAAGTGGTATAAAAGCCCGGTATTGAAGGGGCTAATTATAAAGAAGTATCTTCACCCTTTAAAAAAAAAAAAAAAAAGTCAGCAACTACGCATACTAACAGTGATTCTACAGGAAAGAATAAAAAAAAAATATTTATACAGGGCTCGACAAAATCCGGGCGCCAGGTCGCAATTGCGATTTGAATTTGCGACCTGGCGCCTGGGGAAGGAAGCATAGGCCTGCAGAAGCCGCAGCCTTAATTATCGGCGCAGGCCCATGCGAATGCGCAGCAGGGAAGGTAGGGGCGCACGATGACACAGAACCATGTGCCTCCACCTCTCCCACCACTCGATCGTGTTGGGCCGCGCCAGCCGGTAATTGAGACCGTGGCTTTGCAGCCTCCTGCAGGCCTATGCTTCCTTCTGTGATCTGGCACCATCTTGTGGTGGTCGTTTGAATGACAAGACTAATGGAACTTCCCCTGTGTTTTCACTGCCATCTCCTTCCCTCTAATTAGAACCCACAAATATTATATATATATTTTTTATTCTAACACCCCAGAGAATAAAATGGCGGTCGTTGCAATACTTTCTGTCACACCGTATTTGCTCAGCGGTCTTACAACTTGCGCACCTTTTTGGGAAAAAAATAAAACATTTTAATTAAAAAAATAAGACAACATTAAAGTTAGCCCAATTTTTTTTTTATATTGTGAAAGATATTGTTACGTCGAGTAAATTGATACCCAACATGTCACGCTTCAAAATTGCGTCCGCTCGTGGAATGGCGACAAACTTTTGCCCTTTAAAATCTCCATAGGCGAGGTTTCTAAAATTCTACAGGTTGCATGTGTCGAGTTTCAGAGGAGGTCTAGGGCTAGAATTATTGCTCTCGCTCTACCAATCACGGTAATACCTCACATGTGTGGTTTGAACACCGTTTTCATATGCCAGCACTAATTACGTATGCATTCGCTTCTGCGCGTGCGCGAGCTCGGCGGGACGGGGGGCGTTTCTGGCTCCTAACTTTATTAGCTGGCTCCTAGATTCCAAGCAAATTTGTCAAACCACGGTGTGTGTGTATATGTATATATATATATATATATATATATAGATAGATAGATAGATAGATAGATAGATAGAGATAGATAGATAGAGATATGGATATATATAGATATCTATATATATATATATATATATATATATATATATATATATATATATATCTAACAAACATGTTATACTTACCTACTCTGCACAATGGTTTTGCACAGAGCAGCATCCATCCTCTTTTTTCCTTTTTTTTTTGGGGGGGGGGGGGGTGGTCAGGGGGGTCCTGGTTCCTTATCCCCAATAGCTTGCTACGGGCACACAGAGCGCCACTTGTTCCCACCCCCACTCTCTCCTCATTGGCTCACTGGCTGTGATTGACGATAGCAGGAGCCAATTTCCCACTGCTGTGTGAGCCAATGAGGAGAGGGACCCGGGAGAGCCATTGCTCTTGTGGACAGGATTGAGATAGGGCTCAGGTAAGTATAAGGGGGGGGGCTGGGGGGGAAGCTGCACCCAGATTTTTTTTACCTTAATGCAAAGAATGCAGTCAGGTAAAAAAAAAAAAAACTTGAGCCTTTTAGAACATGGGTCTTCAAACTACGGCCCTCCAGTTGTTCAGGAACTACAATTCCCATCATGCCTAGTCTTATTTGTGAATGTCAGAGTTTTACAATGCCTCATGGGATGTGTAGTTCTACAACAGCTGGAGAGCCGTAGTTTGAGGATCCCTGCTTTAGAACCACAAATAGATCACACAGCCTTGCAGACCTGACTGATCTTTACCATTACCAGTGCGGTCAGGGCTGTGTGATATATCTGCTGGTGCTTGCAAACGTCAGCAGCTCCAGCAGATCATTCAGCCCTATCCTAGTGCTTGTGTTGTGAATGATCAGTCAGCACTGACAGGGGAAGCTGGGACACTACCACAAAACCCCTTTTTACAGAAAAAAAAAGGCAGTGGCTCTAGTGCCGCCTGTAAATCCTCCATTGGAACACCCACAAATTGGGCTTCAGTTTGGAGAGGAGCTACAACTAGAACAATCAGAAATAAAAATGCGTTTTTAATATATATAACAGGACCCCATAGCATGCGCTTGGTCCCCTGGGGGGTTACCAAATATCTGTGGTTCTACTTCTATGAGGTTCTCATAGACAGCTCAAAATGTGACAGAAGAAAGGTCGAAGAAGGTGTTAGCCCTCTCAGCGGAGATTGTGCGCCGCTAGGACTTTGTTTTAAGGAAAGTATTTCATAATATGCTAGTATGACTTTGCCTTGCTTTTTTTAAATGTATTTTTCATTCTGCAGCTGTTTACTACGCTTTAAGGTTATAAAGATAGAGATCGGAGTAATAGGGTTAATTGAGTGTTTATAGGGGTAATTGACTCCTTTTGACAGTCATACAAGGTGAGGAATGTACCTGGACTTCTTATCTTTGACCCCAATAACACTTATAAACTAGAAGTGTTTTTTATCTTTATAGCCCGACCTTTTCACCATCATCTTCACCACTCAAGTGTGTCAAGAAAAAATAGTTTAATGCTTTTAAATAGTCGTATTTCTTGCAATATAGAACTCTGTGTATAAATATGCAAGTTTTCCAGGGACTGCCCACAGTCCCCCTTTACAGCAGTCAAGGGGACTACACTGTAAAGGGGCACTGTGATATAAAGTGGGCTTGCACTGCACTGTAATCATAACAGTGCAGTCCTCTTTATATCACAGTGCCTCCCCCCTCATCACAGTGCCCCTCTCAGCCATGGCTCCCCCATCACAGTGCTCCTTGCAGTCATGGCCCCCCATCACAGTGCTCCTTGCAGTCATGGCCCCCCATCACAGTGCTCCTTGCAGTCATTGCCCCATCACAGTGCCCCTTGCAGTCATGGCCCCCCATCACAGTGCCCCTTGCAGTCATGCCCTCCATTCACAGTGCTCCTTGCAGTCACGGCCCCCCATCACAGTGCCCCTTGCAGTCACGGCCCCCCATCACAGTGCCCCTTGTAGTCATGGCCCCTATAAAAGTGCCCCTTGCAGTCATGCCCCCCCCCTTAACAGTGCTCCTTGCAGTCATGCCCCCCCCATCACAGTGCCCCTTCCAGTCATGCCCCCATCACAGTGCTCCTTGCAGTCATGGCCCCCCATCACAGTGCCCCATGCAGTCATGGCCCCCCATCACAGTGCCCCTTGCAGTCATGGCCCCCCATCACAGTTGTCCCTTGCAGTCATGCCCCCCATCAGAGTTGTCCCTTGCTGTCATGTCCCCCCATCACAGTGCCCCTTGCTGTCATGTCCCCCCATCACAGTGCCCCTTGCTGTCATGGCCCCTCATCACAGTGCCTCTTGCTGTCATGGCCCCTCATCACAGTGCCCCATGCAGTCATGGCCCCCCATCACAGTGCCTCTTGCAGTCATGGCCCCCCATCACAGTTGTCCCTTGCTGTCTGGCCCCCCATCACAGTGCCCCTTGCTGTCATGTCCCCCCATCACAGTGCCCCTTGCAGTCATGGCCCCCCATCACAGTGCCCCTTGCAGTCATGGCCCCCCATCACACTGCCACTTACAGTCATGACCCCCCAATCACAGTTCCCCTTGCAGTCATGCCCCCCCATCACAGTGCTCCTTGCAGTCATGCCCCCCCATCACAGTGCCCCTTGCAGTCATGGCCCCCACATCACACTGCCCCTTGCAGTCATGGCCCCCCCATCACACTGCCCCTTGCAGTCATGGCCCCCCATCACAGTGTCCCTTGCAGTCATGGCCCCCCATCACAGTGCCCCTTGCAGTCATGGCCCCCCATCACAGTGCCCCTTGCAGTCATGGCCCCCCATCACAGTGCCCCTTGCAGTCATGGCCCCCCATCACAGTGCCCCTTGCAGTCATTGCCCCCCCCATCACAGTGCCCCTTGCAGTCATGACCCCCCATCACAGTGCCCCTTGCAGTCATGACCCCCCATCACAGTGCCCCTTGCAGTCATGCCCCCCATCACAGTGCCCCTTGCAGGCATGGCTCCTCATCACAGTGCCCCTTGCAGTCAAGACCCCCCATTACAGTGCCCCTTACAGTCATGACCCCCCTATCAAAGTGCATCTTGCAGTCATGGCCCCCCCATCACAGTGCCCTTTGCAGTCATGTCCCCCCATCACAGTGCCCCTTGCAGTCATGGCCCCCCCATCACAGTGCCCCTTGCAGTCATGGCCCCCCATCACAGTGCCCCTTGCAGTCATGGCCCCCCCATCACAGTGCCCCTTGCAGTCATGGCCCCCCATCACAGTGCCCCTTGCAGTCATGGCCCCCCCATCACAGTGCCCCTTGCAGTCATGGCTCCTCATCACAGTGCCCCTTGCAGTCATGACCCACCATCACAGTGCCCCTTACAGTCATGACCCCCCCATCACAGTGCCCCTTGCAGTCATGGCCCCCCCATCACAGTGCCCCATGCAGTCATGGCCCCCCTTCACAGTGCCCCTTGCAGTCATGGCCCCCATCACAGTGCCCCATGCAGTCATGGCCCCCCATCACAGTGCCTCTTGCAGTCATGGCCCCCCATCACAGTTGTCCCTTGCTGTCTGGCCCCCCATTACAGTGCCCCTTGCTGTCATGTCCCCCCATCACAGTGCCCCTTGCAGTCATGGCCCCCCATCACAGTGCCCCTTGCAGTCATGGCCCCCCATCACACTGCCACTTGCAGTCATTGCCCCCCCATCACAGTGCCCCTTGCAGTCATGACCCCCCATCACAGTGCCCCTTGCAGTCATGACCCCCCATCACAGTGCCCCTTGCAGTCATGCCCCCCATCACAGTGCCCCTTGCAGGCATGGCTCCTCATCACAGTGCCCCTTGCAGTCAAGACCCCCCATTACAGTGCCCCTTACAGTCATGACCCCCCTATCAAAGTGCATCTTGCAGTCATGGCCCCCCCATCACAGTGCCCTTTGCAGTCATGTCCCCCCATCACAGTGCCCCTTGCAGTCATGGCCCCCCCATCACAGTGCCCCTTGCAGTCATGGCCCCCCATCACAGTGCCCCTTGCAGTCATGGCCCCCCATCACAGTGCCCCTTGCAGTCATGGCCCCCCATCACAGTGCCCCTTGCAGTCATGGCCCCCCATCACAGTGCCCCTTGCAGTCATGGCTCCTCATCACAGTGCCCCTTGCAGTCATGACCCCCCATCACAGTGCCCCTTACAGTCATGACCCCCCCATCACAGTGCCCCTTGCAGTCATGGCCCCCCCATCACAGTGCCCCATGCAGTCATGGCCCCCCTTCACAGTGCCCCTTGCAGTCATGGCCCCCATCACAGTTGTCCTTCATCACAGTGCCCCTTGCAGTCATGGCCCCCCATCACAGTGCCCCTTGCAGTCATGGCCCCCCATCACAGTGCTCCTTCAACAGTGCCTGCTTTCAGAAAATATATAATGTTTCCAGTGTTTTATGTAATCTTTAGGCCTAAAATGATTTTTAAATGCGTCCACAAAATGCGGAAACGTCTCTGGCAGAGAAAGGGTTCATGGTAAATTTTAACAGACCAAATGGTAATTTTTTGGGGTTTTCAAAAACTTTACAAAAATATAGTTGGCGTTCTGTGTCATGGTACTGTCTGGTAGTGAACAGGTTAACCCCCCCGTCAGTGATTAGTGTACTGGAATTACCTCGGAATACCTGTGGCCCAGGTCATCGGGATTTGTACAATGTGATGACACTCTGCATAGCAGTGAGGTGACGCAGCGCAGGAACGCGGGGAGCGATCCAAGGAGTGATCAGTACATTCTCCGAGTCCATTCATCCACCCGCGTTCATTCACCCCCATACAATGAAAGGACTTTATTTTATTTTATTTATCTCTGAATCCTTTAATTACTAAATAAATCCGGATGATCCCGGACCTGTTGATGTGGAATTTCCTGGAAGCGGGACACACAATTGGGAGCCTCATTCCAATGTAGGATGTTGGGCTTTGTGCATTCAGGGCAGGTTTAGTGTATTGTGCGGAGTGTATACTGCCGGCTTATCCTCTGAATGGCTTCCTGCGGGGAGATCACTCTCACGCTTGTTTACACCAACTATCATCGGCCGCGTGTCCGTCGTGTCACATCCATTCTGACAACCAGGATTTAGGCCCCCTAGGTTTAATAGGGGACTGAATTGGGGAGAAAAAAATATAAATATATATATATATTAGGGCTGTGCAAATTAACTTTTAATTAATCGATTAATCTTTCATTTTTTTGATCGATCAAAATCTCTTTGATCGATTAAAATTCTTTTGATTGGTACTCACCTCTCCGCCGGTTTCTGGGCCTTCAGGGAGTTCCGTCGGAGATCCGGTGATGTCACGGACACAGGCGGGGCTTGCCGTGTCCATCTGAAGAGCTCCTTTGCTGTGCCTTCATATCTGAATGCCGACGGGACCTTACTATCTGCCACACACAAGGGCTGTTACACTTCCCTCTTCCCTCTATCAACCTGGGATTCTACAACCATCCACTGGGAGTTGTGATAGTTCCCTTCATGGGACATCTACATGCCGACGGACTGATGTTAACCTCTCCTCATCTGGATTCAGCAGTGGCATCACTGTACCCATTTTTATACCAGTATCATACTTAGCTACATGTTATTGTGACTGCTTTTGCTCCCGTTTGGTATTACTCGCACCATCTTTACAGTTTATGTAGCTACATCGATTTTATCTCCAGTGCAATATTTATTTTGTTACCTACTTGAAGACTATGAAAGTTTTAATGCTAATCCCATCGATATATATATAATTACTGTATCTACATACGGTACAGTATATTCATTGTGTCTGAATATATATGTCGCCATTCGTACGCAAAATGGGAAATTTTTGTTTCAATACGGTCTGCTTTTGGCAGGGGCATTCTCTTAGGCCGCGTACACACGATGAGACATGTCCGCTCAAACATGTCCGACGGACCGTTTCCAGCGGACATGTCTCATCGGATTTTGGTCCGATGGCGTGTACACATCATTGGACAAAAATCCCCTCGGGCTGAGGACGCGGTGACGTTGACGCCGTCACGTCACCACTCCAGGAAGTAAAATACTTCCACGCATGCTTCGAATCCATTCGACGCTTACGCGGAGATTCCTGTCCGCATGCTTTGAAATTTGTCCGCTGGTAAAACATGTCCGCTCGCCCGTACACACGATCGGATATGTCTGCTGAAACGGTCCGTCGGACCAGTTTCAGCAGATATATTCAATCGTGTGTACGCGGCCTTAGGGTATCTGGAAGTATAGTTACATTTTTTTTTATTGTATATTTAAATATATATAATAATGTGAGTTTGCTCATTTATCCTGTGTATGGTAAAAAAAAATGTGGGAATATATATATATATATATATATATATATATATATATATATATATATATATATATTTATTTATTTAAATTACTGTGTCTACATACAGTATATTCATTGTGTCTAAAAAGTCGCCATACATACGCAAAATTGGAAATTTTAGTTTCAATACACTCAAATTTTGACAGGGGCATTCTTTTAGGGTATCTGAAAGTATATTTTAAAGCAGGGATCTTCAAACTACGGCCCTCCAGTTGTTCAGGAACTACAATTCCCATCATGCCTAGTCATGTCTGCGAATGTCAGATTTTTACAATGCCTCATGGGAAATGTAGTTCCACCACAGCTGGAGGGCCGTAGTTTGAGGATCCCTGTTTTAAAGACTTAAAAATGTATATATCTATATATATATAGATATATATCTATATATATATATATATATATATATGTGTGTGTGTGTAGATGTAGATATATGTGTGTGTGTGTGTGTGTGTGTGTGTGTGTGTGTGTGTGTGTGTGTGTATATATATATATATATATATATATATATATATATATATATATATATATATATATATATATATAATGTGTGTGTGTATATATATATATATCAATATATATAGATATATACATAAAAATATAATGCAAGTTTACTCATTTATCCTGTGTATGGAAACTAAAAATATATGGTAAAAAAAAAATTAGCTCATTCCGAGTGTCACCGTCGCCCCCGCACCTCTGGCCAAATGTGGTACTGCACACCCCATTGGTTTGAAACCTGCTCGTGTTGCGAGGCAACACTCGTAAACTGAGTCCAGGGTTTAAAAAAAAAAAAGTTGCTCGTCTTTCAAAATGCTCGTTTACCGCATTACTCGTTAAACAAGGTTGCACTGTTTATGAAAAACAAATATGTGTCTGTGCATATGTGTGTTACAGAAACACAAATTTATGTATTGAAGAATCCCCTGCAAAATATCCAGAACTTCACATATGTAATAATAGGATAGGAATAGGAAGTTTTTGGCTTACCCTTCTTTGTCTGACACATATATAACAATTGTTACAAAGCATCTACTTTAAATACCAGAAACTGGTGATGACAAAGGAGGAAGAGTTAACCATTTCATCAAGTAAAGATTAATAACCGGCGAGTATTGGCAAGCATCGGAAACCAGGGCTGGCCATAGATGGAGAGATTACTGTGCTAATGGGGAAATCCTTCCCGCAGAGCCTTTGTGTTCACCCGGTGGGGGCGGCCTCCCTTTGGCCCTTCACCTTGTGATCAGCTGATCACATGTAAACAGACTTGATGGTTATTCTGCAGCCCTTCCCTTCCACACTGTGTCTGTGTTTGAAAAGGAGAGCCGTTAACCGTCAATACTGTCAGTACATTGTTTACACTGATCATCAGTGCCCTGAGTGGAGCCCCATTAGTGCTGCCTATCAGTGCTACCTATCTGTGCCACCTTATCAGTGCTCATCAATGCCGCTTATCATTGTCAGCTCAGCAGGGCTCTGAGCTGTGAGCGTGTCTCTCATACAGCTCAGAGCCTGCATTGACAGTTCCCCCCTCTCTTCTCCCTTGGACGGATGGGAGAGGAGAGAGCTGATCTCCTCCCGTCCCTCTCCTCCTGTGTGTGCACTACAGTAAGGCTGGATTCACACTACAGAACGTTTTCCATAGGAAACCATGTTAAAGGGGTTGTAAAGGTAAAAGTGTTTTTCATCTTTATGCATTAAGGTGAAAAAACATCGGCGGGTTAGAGGCCCCCCGAACCCCCCCCCCCACCTTTTCTTACCTGCCCCCTCGAAAGTCCCGTGCCGTGAACGCGCAGGCTTCTTAGCCGTATTCCTGGGTCATTCATTGGTTGATTGAAAGCAGCGCAGCCATTGGCTCGCGCTGCTGTCAATCGCATCCAATAATGCTGCGCCCCAGGGGCGGGGCCGAGTGATAGAGTTGGCGGCTATGGCCGCCGGCTGTATCACGGGAGCGAGCTCGCAAGAAGGTGTTAAGTTCTTGTAGAGGGGGGGAGTCTTGGGACTCCAGAAGACCAAGTTCAGGGGCCACTCTGTGCAAAACGAGCTGCACAGTGGAGGTAAGTATAACATGTTTGTTATTTAAAAAAAATAAAAATAAATTACTTTAGTGATCCTTTAAATGGACTGTAGTTCAAATCTGTTAAATGCAAAAAGCACAAAAATCGCATAGGTATGAATCAAGCCTAAGTGTGGAACCCAGCAACTGAATGATCAAATTCAGCTTAGCTTCGCACTTCCCGCGGTGCACACACAGGAGGAGAGAGGCGGGAGGAGAAGGAGCAGATCAGCTCTCTCCTCTCCCATCCGTCCTCCACATCCCCAAGTCCCGCTACAAAGCAAAGGCAGAACAAAGATTTGCAGTCCAAGGACCACGGCTATGGAACGCTCTGCCCACAAACATCCGCATGGAAGAAAACCATCAAGCCTTCAGGAAAAAACTTAAGACTCATCTCTTCTGAAGGATAAAGACGACACTGGATGGAAATAAGCTCCTTGAGGCGATTTCAGTTCGCATTTGTAGCGTTATACAAGTTATTCACTCAGTCACTGTCAGTGCAGACTCTGGGCTGTATGAGAGAGACGCTCTCAGCTCAGAGTCCTGCGGCAAGCAACCCCACTGGGGTTCCCGACAGTGACGGAATTTCAGGGCCAGGTCGCAAGTGTGACCTTTGCAAGCCTGGTAGTTCCGCTACTGGTCTGTGCACAAACCTCTAAAGGGCTTTTTGTAGAAAATTTGAAAAAAAATAACTGTATTGTAATTGTACTGTCTGTCTATACTCTATAATAATCCACCGCTGATGGTTGTAAATTGTATATAAAGGATGTGGCACAGGTACTCTTGCACTTTCTTTTATTCTGTTAAATCTAGTTAGTTCTGGAGTTCCAGTGTATATAGGTTTATTGAGGATTTAACAGAAAAAAGAAAGTGTGTGCGTGCTCGTGTGCGCGCGCGCATGTGTGTGTTTACTATACGGTATATTTATATATGCACACAGAAATATATCATTGTTTGTTTTTGGTGTACAGAATGATTGCACGCAATTTGGAACTTGGTATCCTGCGGCTGTCTGTGTCTGGTCACTTTCCTCCTCCGCTCTCCCTCGTATCTGATATAAAATAACATTATTAGGTTCTGTTTTATCTCCACATCCGCTCTGTCTGACTATAATACCGGTAAATTTCTCTCTTCCCGCAGGTCTTCCTGAACAGTACTACAGCCTGACATGGTTTCTGAGCCCCATCCTCGGTTTGATATTCACTCCTCTTATTGGCTCGGCCAGTGACCGCTGCACACTTAAATGGGGCCGCCGGCGGCCCTTCATCCTAGCCCTGTGTGTTGGGGTTCTCCTGGGAGTTGCACTTTTCCTCAATGGCTCCGTTATTGGTAAGCAAATGTTTTATTCGTTTTACACTGATACTAGTAAGGCCTGAACAGCGTAGTGTATAGATACATTTAACCACTTAACCCCCGGACCATATTGCTGCCCAATGACCAGAGCACTTTTTGTGATTCGGCACTGCGTCGCTTTAACTGACAATTGCGCGGTCGTGCGATGTGGCTCCCAAACAAAATTGGCGTCCTTTTTTTCCCACAAATAGAGATTTCTTTTGGTGGTATTTGATCACCTCTGCGGTTTTTATTTTTTGCGCTATAAACAAAAATAGAGCGACTATTTTGAAAAAAATTCAATATTTTTTACATTTTGCTATAATAAATATCCCCAAAAAATATATAAAAAAACATTTTTTTTCCTCAGTTTAGGCCGATACGTATTCTTCTACATATTTTTAGTAAAAAAAAAAAAAAAATATCGCAATTAGCGTTTATTGATTGGTTTGCGCAAAATTTATAGCTTTTACAAAAAAGGGGGTAGTTTTATGGCATTTTTATTAATATTTTTTTTTTACTAGTAATGGCGGCGATCAGCGTTTTTTTTCAGTACCGAGACGTTATGGCGGACACATCGGACAATTTTGACAAATTTTTGGGACCATTGTCATTTTTATAGCGATCAATGCTATAAAAATGCATTGGATTACTATAAAAATGCCATTGGCAGTGGAGGGGTTAAGTATGTTCCTGGGTGTGTTCTAACTGTATGGGGGGGTGGACTCACTAGGGGAAATCACTGATCTTCTGTTCATACATTGTATGAACCCCCCTAGCGGCCGCAAAAATGCGGACGTATAGCTACGGGCTCTCGCCCATGAGAGCCACCATCCCGCCGTAAAATGACGGTGGGCGGTCGGCTAGTGGTTAAAGGAGATTTGTAAATTGGTTACACAAGCCTGTCAACAATTTTATTAATTTAGCCACTTAACCACTTAAGGACCGCCTCCTGCACATATTAGTCGGCAGAATAGCACAGCTGGGCACAGGCACGTACAGGTACGTCGCCTTTAAGAGCCCAGCTGTGGGTCGCGCATCGCGAGACTCGATCGCCACCGCTGTCCCGCGATCGGTCACCGGAGCTGAAGAACGGGGAGAGGTAAGTGTAAACAGACCTTCCCCGTTCTTCACAGTGGCAGTGTCGGTGATCGTCTGTTCCCTGATATAGGGAAAGACGATCAATGACGTCACATGTCCAGCCCCCCTACAGTAAGAAACACACATGAGGTCACACTTTCACAGTAATCAGTGCATTTTTATAGCACTTTTTGTGTCCGCCATAATGTCGCAGTCACGAAAAAAAACGCTGATCGCCGCCATTAGTAGAAAAATAAAAAATTATTAATAAAAATGCAATAAAACGATCCCCTATTTTGTAAACGCTATAAATTTTGCGCAAACCAATCGATAAACGCTTATTGCAAGTTTTTTTATTAATTTTTTTACCAAAATATGTAGAAGAATACGTATCGGCTTAAACTGAGGAAAAAACGTTTTTTTATATCTTTTTGTGGGATATTTATTATAGCAAAAAGTAAAAAATATTGAATTTTTTTTTTTTTTCAAAACTGTGGCTCTATTTTTGTTTATAGCGCAAAAAATTAAAACCGCAGACGTGATCAAATACCACCAAAAGAAAGCTCTATTTGTGGGAAAAAAAGGACGCCAATTTTGTTTGGGAGCCACGTCGCACGACCGCGCAATTGTCAGTTAAAGCGACGCAGTGCCGAGTTGTAAAAACGCCTCTGGGCATTTAGCAGCATATTGGTCCGGGGGTTAAGTGGTTAAAGTGGTTGTAAACCCACTTTTTTTTTACTTTTACCTACAGGTAAGCCTATAATAAGGCCTATAATAAGGCTTACCTGTAGTTATAAAGAATATCTCCTAAACCTGTACGGTTTAGGAGATATTCCCCTCGCAATGCGCCGCTGATTGCAGCGGCGCATGCGCAGGGGATATCCACGGCGAAAGGACCGACAGCCACCGACCCCTTGCCGATTTGAAATCTCCTGCGCGCTGGAGTGACGTCATCGCCGCTCCAGCCAATCACAGCGCTGGAGCGGCGATACCCGGAAGACACGCCGGAGCAAGATGACATCTCGCTCGGCGTGGACCAGGTAAGTGTTCTTCACCTCGTTCCGAGGTAAGTATTTCATAATCAGCTAGTATGCGCTTATGCCTATTGCATTGCAGGTTTACAAAAAAAAAAAAAATTGTATATGCGGTTTACAACCGCTTTAAGTAGCGCAGTGCTAAATGGCCTGGTCATGGTGGGGATAAAATCTTCCGGAGGTCAAGTGGTTACGTCTAAATAACAGGAGCATTTATTGTCGCCTTGCTAAAATAAAGTACCGTTTGCATTGCGTTTATTTTATTGATCGCATTCGGGGGAAAACGTTTTCAGGAAGAATCTTCATTTTTTTCCCTGCAAGGCATATACAATCTATTGCATTTATTTTTTTCCTGCGAGGAACTACAAGTCCCATCATGCCCTGCAGTACCTGGACGGCGGCTGGCTTGCACGCCGGCGTGCTCCGTGTCTTGCTGAGCACAGGAAGTTCTGCCAGCGCTTGGCATGAGAACTCTCTAGGAGCTCGTTCACAGGGAGACATTTCCTGTTGTGAGCCATTTTTCCTTTTAATGCATATCTCACAATACTTCCTGTTTCCAGTATTATTTCAAATATTATCTCCTTTCACATTCTCTGTTCTTCAATAAGAACTGAATCCAGCCTGGTGTGGGAAGAAATCTTTTTTTTTTTTTTCCTCCAACAAATAACCGGTGTGACAAATGTCTTCCTGCTACTAGTGACACTCGGTACACACCAAGACACGCCAAGACACTGGATGCAGTACCTGGGGGGCGTTTACATCCAATGTACTGCATGGAACATAATCACTTTATAAAATACTTCTTTTTTTATTGCCCTTTAACCACTTAAGACCCGGACCATTATGCAGGACCCGGCCCTTTTTTGCGATTCGGCACTGCATCGCTTTAACTGACAATTGCGCGGTCGTGGCTCCCAAACAAAATTGGCGTCCTTTTTTTCCCACAAATAGAGCTTTCTTTTTGACCACCTCTGCGTGTTTTTTTTTTTTTGCGCTATAAACAAAAATAGAGCGACAAAAAAATTCAATATTTTTAACTTTTTGCTATAATAAATATCCCCAAAAATAAACAAAAAAAAAAAACATATTTTTTCTCAGTTTAGGCCGATACGTATTCTTCTACCTATTTTTGGTTAAAAAAAATCACAATAAGCGTTTATCGATTGGTTTACGTAAAATTTATAGCGTTTACAAAATAAGGGATAGTTTTATGGCATTTTTATTAATATTTTTTTTTTACTACTAATGGCGGCGATCAGCGATTTTTTTCGTGACTGCGACATTATGGCGGACACTTCGGACAATTTTTACACATTTTTGGGACCATTGTCATTTTCACAGCGAAAAGTGCTATAAAAATGCACTGCTACTGTGAAAATTACAATTGCAGTTTAAGAGTTAACCACTAGGGGGCGCTGTAGGGGTTAAGTGTGACCCCATTTGTGTTTCTAACTGTAGGGGGCGGGGCTGGACGTGTGACGTCAGTGATCGTCGTTCCCTATATCAGGGAACAGACGATCACTGACATTGCCACAATTAAGAACAGGGAAGGTGTGTTTACACTCACCTCTCCCAGTTCTTCAGCTCCAGTGACCGATCGCGGGACACCGGCGGCGATCAGGTCCGCGGGTCCCACGTGCGCTGTCACATAGCTTCGGGCCAGCGCAACACACGGCTGGGCTCTTAAAGGCGACGTACCTGTATGTGATTGTGCCCAGCCGTGCCATTCTGCCGACGTATATCGGCGTTAGGCGGTCCTTAAGTGGTTAACCAGTTCACACCCATGACAATTCTGGCATTTCTCTCCTACATGTAAAAATCTCTTTTGTTTTGCTATAAAATTACTTAGAAACCCCCAAACATTATATACCGTATATACTCGAGTATAAGCCGAGGCACCTAATTTTACCAAAAAAATTGGGAAAACGCATTGACTCGAGTATAAGCCGAGGATGTCCATGTGCATGCCTCACTGTGCCCGTGCCTCCCTGTGCCCGTGCCTCACTGTGCCCATGACTAGACTGACGTTTAACATGGGAGTCTATGGAAGGGGTGCCCAGGTTTAAAAAATCGGTGCTCCCCGGCCGTAGGTCCCCCAGACAACAAACTTTGCACACTTGTAGAGTAGAAAAGGGGCTACATGTGTGCCAAGTTTCGGGTCCAAGAAACCTATGACCGGCCAGTACCGGGTCCCCAAACTCACTGGAGAAATTACTGTTTAACATGGGAGTCTATGGAAGGGGTGCCCGGCTTTGAAAAATCGGTGCTTCCGGTTGTAGGCCCCTCGGTCAACAAGAGTGGGACTACATGTGTGGCAAGTTTGGGGTCCAGGGGACCTACGGCCGGCCGGTACCGGGGCCCCAAATCCGGGAGATCAGGCGCAATACGTTGACTTGAGTATAAGCCGAGGGGGGCATTTTAAGCACACAAAAAAATTGCTAAAAAAACTTGGCTTATACTCGAGTATATACGGTAGATATTTTTTTAACAGAGACCCTAGAGCAGCGATGGAGAACCTTGGCACCCCAGATGTTTTGGAACTACATTTCCCATGATGCTCAGCTACACTGCAGAGTGCATGGGCATCATGGGAAATGTAGTTCCAAAGCATCTGGGGTGCCAGGGTTCGCCATCACTGCTCTAGAGAATAAAATGGTGGTTGTTGCAATTTTTTAATGTCACAGGCAATTGTTTAAATGCACTTTAATGAATTGTAATGCAAAGAACACAATATATAGCACATTTTTTTTGATGCAGTAAAAAAGATGATGCTATGCTGAGTAAAAAGATACCTAACATGTCACGCTTTAAAATTGCACACGCCCATGGAATGGCGCCAAACTACGGTAGTTAAACATATACATAGGCGACAATTTTTTTTAATTTTTTTTTACTGGTTACCAGTTTAGAGTTACAAAGGAGGTCTAGCACTAGAATTATTGCTCTCGCTCTAACGTTTGTGACAATACTTCACATGGGTGGTACAAGCACTGTTTTCATACACAGGGGCAAACTGCTTATGTGTTCACTTCTGTGTGCGAGTACGAGGGGATGGGGACACCAGATCCATCAGACTCGCTAACCCAACATGGTCTCTCCCCTGCACTAGGCCCACTCACCCAACATTCTCTCCCCTCCACTAGGCCCACTTACCCAACATTCTCTCCCCTCCACAAGGCCCACTTACCCAACATTCTCTGCCCTCCAGTAGGCCCACTTACCCAACATTCTCTCCCCTGCACTAGGCCCACTCACCCAACATTCTCTCCCCTCCACTAGGCCCACTTACCCAATATTCTCTCCCCTCCACAAGGCCCACTTACCCAACATTCTCTCCCCTCCACAAGGCCCACTTACCCAACATTCTCTCCCCTCCACTAGGCCTACTTACCCAACATTCTCTCCCCTCCAATAGGCCTACTTACCCAACATTCTCTGCCCTCCAGTAGGCCCACTTTCCCAACATTCTCTCCCTTTCACTAGGCCCAGTAACCCAATATTCTCTCCCCTACACTAGGCCCACTTACCCAACATTCTCTCTCCTCCACTAGTCCCACTAACCCAACATTCTCTCCCCTCCACAAGGCCCACTTACCCAACATTCTCTCCCCTCCACTAGGCCTACTTACCCAACATTCTCTCCCCTCCAATAGGCCTACTTACCCAACATTCTCTGCCCTCCAGTAGGCCCACTTTCCCAACATTCTCTCCCCTTCACTAGGCCCAGTAACCCAATATTCTCTCCCCTACACTAGGCCCACTTACCCAACATTCTCTCCCCTCCACTAGGCCCACTAACCCAACATTCTCTCCCCTCCACTAGGCCCACTAACCCAACATTCTCTACCCTCCACTAGGCCCACTAACCCAACATTCTGTCCCCTCCACTAGTCCCACTAGCCCAACATTCTCTCCCCTCCACTAGACCCACTAACCCAACATTTTCTCCCCTCCACTAGGCCCACTCACCCAACATTTCCGTTCCCTCCACTAGGCCCACTCACCCAACATTGTCACCACTGCCCCCGCTAGGTACACTCTCCCAGCATTGGCTCTCTCCTCTGCTAGGCACACTCACCAGCCCCATGCAGTGTCTTAGTCAATCTAGGTGGACCTTACACAGAGTATCCCCTCCCCACCCCTATGTGACTGCACTAGGCAAAGCCCTGATTACCATCACCATCCTGTTAGAGAAAGGGAAGGGAATCACACGTTGTCACATTGAAGTGCGGGTGGTGTTTTCACTCCTGGTGGGCGGTGCAGTGGAGGAGTGAAAAAAAGGTATTTTCTGCCTGGAATGGGGTATTAACTGAACCTTTTGGTTGCTCTGTATAGCCAAAGCACAGGTTAACTTTAATGAACTGTGTGCATGGGTGCTGAGTGTTTTGGGTGCATTGGGTTCATTGATGTCTACAGAACTGTGACCACCTTGTACTCTTGTCTTCTGCAGGTTTGGCCATTGGGGACGTTCCTGATAAACAGCCTATCGGCATCGTTCTCACAGTGCTGGGTGTTGTGGTGTTAGACTTTTCTGCCGATGCCACCGAAGGGCCAATCCGCGCATACCTGCTGGATGTGGCAGACACCGAAGAGCAGGACATGGCACTTAATATTCACGCCTTCTCAGCTGGTATGTACCTCACTCGTTATAGGCTTCCTGGCATTGGACAAGGAGAACATTTGCATAGCGAGTCTATGTAAAACATTGCATTAAAATTGTGTGCATGGAGGTTTCTCCTATTATCTAAGGTGCAACTCCAATGAAAACTTTTTGTCAGGGAAAAAAAAATTGCCCAATTTGCTACAGCAGGGGAGAAAATTCCTTCCTGATCCCCCGAGAGGCAATCGGATTTTACCCGGATAAACTTTACCTACAAATCTTAGTACTCAGTTATATTATGTACATTTAGGAAAGAATCCAGGCCTTTCTTAAAGCAATCTACTGAGCTGGCCAGAACCACCTCTGGAGGGAGTCTGTTCAACATTTTCACAGCTCTTACTGTGAAGAAACCTTTCCGTATTTGGAGGTGAAATCTTTTTTCCTCCAGACGTAAAGAGTGCCCCCTTGTCTTTTGTGTTGACCTTAAAGTGAATAACTCAACACCAACTTCACTTTATGGACCCCTTATATATTTGTACATGTTGATCATATCCCCCTTTATTCTCCCCTTCTCCAGAGTGAATAAATTCAGTTCCTCTAATCTTTCCTCATAGCTGAGCTCCTCCATGCCTCTTATCAGTTTGGTTGCCCTTCTCTGCACTTTCTCCAGTTCCCCGATATCCTTTTTGAGAACTGGGGCCCAAAACTGAACTGCATATTCCAGATGAGGTCTTACTAATGATTTGTACAGGGGGGCAAAATGATATCTCTCTCTCTCTGGAGTCCATACCTCTCTTAATACAAGAAAGGACTTTGCTCGCTTTGGAAACCGCAGCTTGGCATTGCATGCCATTATTGAGCTTATGATCTACCAAACCCCCCCCCCCCCCCAGATCCTTCTCCACTGTGGGAAGGTTGTGTAGTGATGTGGTGGACTGTAAAGCAAGTCATGTCAGGGCTCGACAATATTCGGGCGCCAGGTCGCAATTGCGACAAGAAATTGTGACCTGGCGCCCGTGCCCGCCGGTAATTGAGGCCGCCTCAATTACCGGCCGTTGCGGGGCCCGCCGCGATCGCGCAGCGGGGGAGGTGGGGGCGCACGGAGGCACAGGTGGTGCCTATTTAGAACCCCCAAACATTATATTTTTTATTCTAACACCCTAGAGAATAAAATAGCGGTCGTTGCAATACTTTCTGTCACGCCGTATTTACGCAGCGGTCTTACAAGCGCACTTTTTTGGGGAAAAAATACACTTTTTTAAATTAAAAAATAAGACAACAGTAAAGTTATCCCAATTTTTTTTTATATTGTGAAAGATAATGTTACGCCGAGTAAATTGATACCCAACATGTCACGCTTCAAAATTGCATCCGCTCGTGGAATGCCGACAAACTTTTACCCTTTAAAATCTCTATAGGCGACATTTAAAAAATTCTACAGGTTGCATGTCTAGGGCTAGAATTATTGCTCTCGCTCTACCAATTGCAGCGATACCTCACATGCGTGGTTTGAATACCATTTACATATGCGGGAGCTACTCACGTATGTGTTCGCTTCTGCGTGCTAGCTCGGCGGGACGGGCGCCAGTGGTCCATAGAGGGCGCTGGAGCGCCGCCCCCTCTGGCTCTCACCGCCACTGAGTCTAATAACATAGATTCATGCATTGCACGAATCTATGTTATTATCGCCGCTGCCGCTGTTATTCAGATGGTCGGCGCTCATGTCCGGCCATCTGAATAACGCCAGCTGGTTGGCTGTATGGAAATGTCTATCAGAGCCAACAGCTCTGATAGGCTTTCCCAATACAGCCCTCGGGACCCGGAAGCTTATTCTCGGAGCTCACAGACTGTACACCCCTTGGATAAGATGACAGGCGTCTCAGCCAATCAGGTTGGCCGGTTCTGGCTACCGGTAACCTGATTGGCTGAGACGCCTGTCAGTCATCGAGGGCGGGAGAAGACATCGTGGGACGTGGATGCTTGACTCAGGTAAGTGTCGGGGGGGGGGGGGGGGGAGCAATTTACAGGGCACAGTGGGGACAATTGGCACAGCGGCGACCATGGGCACAGTGGTGACAATGGATAGCACAGTGGCTGGTTTAATGGCATGGAACAGTGGTGACAATTGATGGCACAGTGGCTGGTTTAATGGCATGGCACCGTGGTGACAATTGATGGCACAGTGGCTGGTTTAATGGCATGGCACAGTGGTGACAATTGATGGCACAGTGGCTGGTTTAATGGCATGGCACAGTGGTGCAAATTGATGGCACAGTGGCTGCGTTTGATAGCATGGCACAGTGGCTGTGTTTGATAGCATGGCACAGTGGCTGCGTTTGGGCACAGTGAGACTGCAATTTTTTTTCCTATGCGCCCCCCCAAAAATTTTGAGCACCAGCCGCCACTGACGGGTGCGTTTTCTGGCTCCTAACTTTTTTAGCTGCCTCCTAGATTCCAAGCACATTTGTCAAACCCTGAATCATGTCACCATGAAGAAGTGTTTAGTGATAACACCAGTAATGTCTTTCTTGCAACCTGTGAGATAACAGATGTAAAACACAGATTAGCTGGGCGGCTGTAGGCAAAGCAATGGATGGTGAGAGTGACTGGATGCAAAGTTGTCTACATGGACACGCGATCTGCATCCAGAGGAAGTGACAAGTTGTCACAGAACATGTCATTGGTGTTATCAACAAATACTACTTCATCATGAAGAGATTGGTCAGGACCATTTCTTCTTTTATGGTCCTCCACATAACTACACTTCCTTTCCATGATGGACAGGTCTGTGACATCGGACACTTTCAGGTTTCTTTCCATCTCCCATCTAGGATTGAGCATTGAGTGTGACCATGTCTACACATGTGTGGAAACAGACACAAGCGCATCTATGATGCATTTATTAGTCGGTCACTCGGAACCTCAACAGACCAAAGTCATATTTTCCTCATATTTCCATTTTTTTTTTATATGATCTCTCCTCTTGTACCATAATAAATACTAGCATATCAAAGATCAACGATTTTGGGATTTTAAAGGTGCAAAATAAGACGACAAAAATAGAAAAAATCAGTTAAAGGGGTTGTAAATGTTTTTTTATTTTGTTGTTATTGTTATAATATAACATACATGGTATACTTACCTCCACTATGCAGCTCATTTTGCACAGAGTGGCCCCCATCCTCGTCTTCTGGGGTCCCTCGGCGGCTGTCTCGGCTCCTCCCTGCAAGAGCTAACCCCCATTCTGGGAAGCTCTCTCCAAAAGGGGGTTAGTTTGTGGGCACACTCCCGTGATACAGTGGGCAGCTATAGCCATCAAGTGTATCACTTGGCCCGGCGCGTTGCGTCATTGATTAGATTGACAGCAGCGGGAGCCAATGGTTGCGCTGCTATCAATCTCTATGAAGAGCCAAGAACGGTCAAGAAGACAGGGGCGAGAAGCCAGCATGTTCATGACGTGTGACTTTCGAGGGCTTAGGTAAGTAAACCGGGGGGCCTGTAAGCATCAGATTTTTATTCACCTTAATGCATAGAATGCGTTGAGGTGAAAAAACGCAAAGCTTTACAACCCCTTTAATGCATCCTAATCACCAGCCCCCCCCCGTTTTACTTACCTGAGCTCGTTCACCTGCTCGGCTTGTCCCCGGCATCCTCTTCTCCATGGAGTCTCTACGTTGATTGGATAGATTGATAGCAGCGCAGCCATTTGCTCCCACTGCTGCCAATCAAATCCAATGATGCTGCCCCTAGGGGGCGAGACCCAATCATACACTCTTTGTCTATGGACACCGAGTGTATGAGACGGTAAAGAGCTTCCGAGAAGGGGTTAGCTATTACGGGGAGGAGCCGAGAGAGCCGCCGTTGGACCCCAGAACAGGAGGATCGGGGCCACTCTGCAAAACGAACTGCACAATGGAGGTAAGTATAACATGTTTGTTATTTGTTTATATTTTTTAAATAAACCTTTACAAACACTTTAAAGACATAAAAACATGTCCAGTATGATCAAACAATACATAGGCAGGCGCACACTGATTAGATCACTACATGTTTCGCCAAACCAATGGCTTCTTCAGGAGAATTATCAGGTACTGTACAAATGCTCACTAGAGAGTCAAAAAATCTAAAAGATTTTTTTAAGAGACAAAAATATTTTGAGAGACAGAAATATAAATACTACACTAGAAGGGTTCTCCTGCCCACCTTCTTCTTTTCTCCTGTAATTACTCCGTAAGCCACATGATGGCATCAAAACCTTTTTAATCTTTTCCAAATAGAGTTGGGAAGAGTGAAAATTTTTATTTGGTTTTTATTTGTGTCTCTGTTGGGGAGATAACAGTCCATATTCTCATCACACAAAATCCTTAGAATGATCTCTCAGAAGTTTTGGGTGCTGCAGTGACCACCAGCTGGATACTGGAGCATGCGCAATACAATGTGAATATTCGCCAGCACACCAGGGATCCTCAAATAAGTCAGAACAGTTTTTTATTAAAGAAAGATTGCGTCACAGATAGAGAAGTGCAATTTTCGGAGCCGGGCAGTGCCCCTTCATCAGGTATGCTTGATGAAGGGGCCCGTGCGTGGCTCCAAAAGGTTGCACCCCTCTTTGGACCTGAAGGCGAGGACGTCATTTGACGCCCGCCCAGAAAAAGAGCGGCACCGTCCGGCCATCATATGACGGCCAGCGGTAGGCAAGCAGTTAGACAACACAATATCACTGCAATGCCAGCATCTGAAGCCTGCTTTCATTGTTTCTTCTTTTCAGGGGTCAACACTTAAGGACCGGCTGAGCACAATCACGTACCTGTACGTGTCTCTTTAGGCCCAGCCGTGGGGTCGCGTGCACGCGCCGAAGCTCTGTGACTGCACCCGCGGACCCGTTTGCCGCACACGCCGAAGCTCTGTGACTGCACCCGTGGACTCGTTTGCCGCCGGTGTCCCGCGATCGGTCACAGGATCTGAAGAACGGGAAGAGGTGTGTGTAAAGAAACATTCCCTGTTCTTCACAGTGTCATTGATCGTCTGTTCCTTGATATAGGGAAAGACGATCAGTGACATCACACATCCAGCCCCGCCCCCCTACAGTTAGAAACACATATGAGGTCACACTTAACCCCTTCAGCGCCCCCTAGTGGTTAACTCCCAAACTGCAATTGTAATTTTCACAGTAATCAGTGCATTTTTATAGCACTTTTTGTGAAAATTACAATGGTCCCAAAAATGTCCGATGTGTCCGCCATAATGTCGCAGTCACTATAAAAAAAAAAAAAAAAAAAAAAAAAAACGCTGATCGCCGCCATTTATAGCAAAAAATAAAATATTAATAAAAATGCCATAAAACTCTCCCCTATTTTGCTATAAATTTTGCGCAAACCAATCGTTAACCGCTTATTGTGATTTTTTTTACCAAAAATAGGTAGAAGAATACGTATCGGCCTAAACTGAGGGAAAAAAAAAAATGTTATATCTTTTTTGGGGGATATTTATTATAGCAAAAAGTAAAAAATATTGATTTTCTTTTCAAAATTGTCGCTCTATTTTTGTTTATAGCGCAAAAAATAAAAACCACAGAGGTGATTAAATACCACCAAAAGAAAGCTCTATTTGTGGGAAAAAAAGGACGCCAATTTTGTTTGGGAGCCACGTCGCACGACCGCGCAATTGTCAGTTAAAGCGACGCAGTGCCGAATCGCACAAACTGGCCAGGTCCTTAACCTGCGTAATGGTCCGGGTCTTAAGTGGTTAAAGTGGTTGTTAAGCCACTCAAACCTGTATACACCATCAGCACTGCCTCCTATTTTAGTGTCCCCCCTGTTTGATTTAGAAAAAATGGAGTTACACTTACCGATAACGTCCTTTCCAGTAGTCTTTCAGGACAGCCACAATAGAGAGATAGGCTCCTCCTCTTCCTTTAGGAAACACTGCACAGCCTTTAAGAACTCTCCTCCCCCTGCCAGACCTCAGTTTTTATACGAGCACCTCCGGTCAGCTGGGGAGACACAAGAACATGTTAGTAATCCATCATTAAACATCAACATCATACTATGTTCCTGTATTAAACAAACCTTCCATAACTTCGGGTGGGTAACCAGGGCTGTCCTGAAAGACTACTGGAAAGGACGTTACCGGTAAGTGTAACTCCATTTTTCCCTTCTCGTCTTTCAGGACAGCCACAATAGAGAGGATAATCGAGTACTCACCAACTAGGGCGGGACTATGGCTTGCAGGACCTTTCGCCCAAAGGCCTGGTCGCCTGCCGACACCAAGTCTACTCTATAATGTTTGACGAAGGTGGTGTAGCTGGACCAAGTTGCTGCCTTGCATATTTGTTCTGGCGTGGCTCCAGCGGTTTCAGCCTGGGAAGCAGCCACTGCTCGTGTAGAGTGTGCCTTAATTCCTGTAGGGACCTCTTTACCAGACAAGGCATATGCTTGTTCAATAGCTAGCCTAAGCCATCTAGCGATTGTGCGCCGAGACGCTTTCTGTCCTTTCTTAACTCCAGAAAATAAAACAAAAAGAGAGTCTGACTTCCTAAAATCTTTGGTCAGCTCTAAATAGTGTAGGATGCATCTCCTGACGTCCAACTTACTAAACCTAATTTCCCTTTCACCTGAGGGATTAGGGCAAAAAGAGGGTAGCACCACCTCCTGACTCCTATGGAATCTAGAAGATACCTTGGGTAAAAAGGCCGGATCAGTCTTGAAAACAACTCGATCCGGAAAAACAATACAAAAAGGGGGTCTAACAGACAAGGCTTCTATCTCGCTGACCCTCCTAGCAGTAGTCACTGCAACCAAAAAGACTGTCTTTAAAGTCAACTCCCTCAGCAGACATCCGTCTAGACTCTCTAGAGGTTCAAAGGGAGACCCTGTTAGGGCCTGAAGAACTAAGGATAAATCCCACCTGGGGAAGGGGGGCCCCTGGGACGGTCTCTGTCTAGATAATTGTAACGGTACTATGTATTCTGCCTGTACATCTATAATATTCATGCACCTGTCTATCCCCAAAGGTTAATTGATCTATTGTGTGTGTGAAAGACCTGTGTTTATCCTTTAGTGATTGAGTATTGTTCTGGGGGTTGATTGAAGTCTATGTGAGAAAGAAATGTGTCTTCTTTGACCTGGTGACAGGGTGTCTGCCTTGGGGCCCCCCTGTGGAGGGAGGGGGCGGAGAGTTCCATTGTTCCTTGAGTACTCACAAGCTTGTAACTAGATATAAACCAGGAGATGTCCATTAAAGCTGTTGATGTTTGACCCTTCAAAACGTAGTCATGTCTCGTTCTTGAAAAGGGTATGCTATGGGAATATTATTACTGTTCGTTTTACAACTGGACCTGACTCTCCCTCTGGATCTCGTGGATGAGCTTATACTGGACTTACTTGCATAGTAACTTGCCAGGGAAAAGGACGTTCCCCAACGGCTGATGCCCTCTCACTACTTGGGTAGCCGTTACATTGGTTGGCAGCGGTGGGATGGTCCTTTTATCCAAGGAGCAAGTTCTGAATGGAGTCCCAGTACGCCAGGCTGAAAAGATCCACACTAAAAGATTTATTGGAGAGTCGTGGTAGGAGTGCCAGTAACAGACCACGGAGGGAGCGGATAGCTGACCTGCTGGAGCTGGACCAAATGGATGGATCCATGGAAGGAGCGGAGCCTCTAGCACCTGTCAGCGAGGAAGATGTAATTACGGATATTGTACAGCGGAGATTATCCTTGTATCCAGAAACGTCCACGGAACTAATAAACCAGCTGTTCCGGGAAGCAAGAGAGGAGATCCAAACCAAGAGGGGACAAGAACTGGAACTGGTGAGAGCTAGACAGCCCATTACACACGCAGTTCCTACTCCCCCACCCGCTGCTACAGGAAAGAAAATACCGTTCACTGCATTTAAAGCTTTTGTAGAAAGTGAGGAGGAAATAGATGGATATTTGGCGGATTTTGAGAGACAGTGCTCACTGCACCAGGTACCACCAGACCAATGGGTCACTATTTTGTCTGGGAAATTGTCGGGCAAAGCCAATGAAGCTTTTCGGGCTCTTGCTCCAGAGGATATTTTACAATATCAGCAAGTCAAAAAGGCGCTGTTAACCCGATATGCCGTAACCCCAGAAACCTACCGCCGTCGCTTCCGGGAATCCAAGAAGAAGGCTGTGGACTCCCACATGGAATGGGCCAACCAGTTACAAAGGGTGGCATCCCATTGGGTCCAAGGGTGCAAGGCCAACACTGGGGAGAAAGTATTGCAGCTATTCCTAATGGAACATTTCTTCCAAGACTTGGCCGCAGACATACAGGACTGGGTACGAGATCGCCGTCCCGCTAACTTAAACGAGGCGGCGCGGCTAGCAGATGAGTACGCGGAAACAAGGAAAGTAAGCCAGGGTACTACACGACTGGCTCATAAGGTAGAACCGTGTACTCCAACCAGCACCTCACGCCCAGAGTTTCGGGCTCCAGTCCCACCAGGACCACCACGTCCTCAGGAACCCAACAACTATCCCCGGGATTCGTCTAGGGTGACGTGCCATCACTGCAGCAACACGGGACATATTGCTCGTTTTTGTCCTTTGAGATCTACAAATAACAACTGGAGACGCCCGACATCCAACACAGAGGTCACTCCATCGCGGCCCTCTGCGGCCCACTGCCTAGAGACCGAGGTGGGCCCTGAGGAATGTCTGGGAATTTTGTATGAGGCAGACCCAATACAAGCGGCCTCTCCAGATAACCGTCAGCATCACCGTCAGGAGGTACGGGTGAATGGACAAGTAGCACAAGGCCTAAGAGATACCGAGGCTACTATCACTCTGATTCAAAAACAACCAGGGCACAAAAAGTCAGACTGTTCATTATATATACCCAGGCAGTCCCAGTCATGGAGACAGCCAGAAAGGGGGAACCCCCACACATCCATGCCTGCGGCCCACGGCGTTGGGGAGGTAGAACATTGGGGTGTTCTGCATGAGGCAGATCCGATACAAGCAGCTAACCAGGACAACAGGCAGCAACACAGGCAGACTGTCTGGGTCAATGGAAAGGCAGCCAATGGGTTACGCGATACTGGGGCCACGATGACCCTGCTACAGAAGAAACTCATCCCAGAGAACCAGCACACCGGAGACACTGTAGCCGTAAGAGTAGCGGGAGGCACCGTCTTCCGGCTACCCGTTGCCCGGGTTCACCTGGATTGGGGGGTGGGTTCGGGACATGTGAATGTGGGGGTGATGAAGGATTTGCCAGCAGATGTCCTACTTGGGAATGATTTGGCCCCCCTTGTTTCTGCGTACGCCCCGATGTGCCCCGATGAAGTCCACACCGTGACTACCTGTGCCCCAACCCGCGTTGCTGGAACCAACTCGCTTGCTGCTGAGACCCGGGTAAGACTACCTGCCCCGACATGTACTGTAGATCCGGCCCAATATCACAGTCTAAAATGGGAATGTGACAAGTTGGCCAGTGAGAAATCGGAGATGCAACGACACTACGTCATGTATTATGAAATGTCCCGTGGCTTGAACATTGAAATGCACAAACAGGCTGAAATTGTCAAAAGGTTAAATAGGATCTGCGCTCAGGTGGTGCCTTATCTCTCCCAAGAGCATCAGCAACAGGTTTTGGGAGCCATTGAGAGAGCAAAGCAAGTGACTGTTCCAGAACTGAATTCCATTATTCACCTTCACCATCAGCTACCGAACTGGCAGATTTAATGGCAATGCCGATGGACTGTCCAGGCAAACTGATCTTTTACCCTAACAGCAGACCGGACATCCCCAAGTTGACTCGAAAAGGATCAATCCGGGTCTGCCGGAGTGTTCCACAAAAGGGGAGCAGTGTAACGGTACTATGTATTCTGCCTGTACATCTATAATATTCATGCACCTGTCTATCCCCAAAGGTTAATTGATCTATTGTGTGTGTGAAAGACCTGTGTTTATCCTTTAGTGATTGAGTATTGTTCTGGGGGTTGATTGAAGTCTATTGAGAAAGAAATGTGTCTTCTTTGACCTGGTGACAGGGTGTCTGCCTTGGGGCCCCCCTGTGGAGGGAGGGGGCGGAGAGTTCCATTGTTCCTTGAGTACTTACAAGCTTGTAACTAGATATAAACCAGGAGATGTCCATTAAAGCTGTTGATGTTTGACCCTTCAAAACGTAGTCATGTCTCGTTCTTGAAAAGGGTATGCTATGGGAATATTATTCTGTTCGTTTTACAACTGGACCTGACTCTCCCTCTGGATCTCGTGGATGAGCTTATACTGGACTTACTTGCATAGTAACTTGCCAGGGAAAAGGACGTTCCCCAACGGCTGATGCCCTCTCACTACTTGGGTAGCCGTTACAATAATGCTCTGAAGAACCGGATTACCCAGGAGTTACTGGCCAGTGGACTCTCTAGATATACACTAAGGGCAGAAACTTGACCCTTAAGGGTACTGACTGAAAGACCCTTTTCTGCCCCACACTGTAGGAACTCCAATACTGAAGAGGGGTTCTGCACTGAACAGGAATATTCTAGGCACCACGCATTAAAGCGAAGCCAGACCCTCCTATAAATAGAGCGGGTTTCCTTCTTCCTGCTACTAAGAAGGGTGGCAGTTAACCTTTCAGAAAACCCTCTAGACCTTAGCAAGGTCTCCTCAGTAACCACGCCGCTAGGCTCCACCTGTGTGGGTATGGGCAAAGGACTGGACCCTGCGAGAGAAGATCCCTTGTGGATGGGAGGAAGAAGGGAGGTTCCATGGTCAGTTGTTTGAGGACCGAGAACCAAGCCCTTTTCGGCCAGTGAGGTGCCACTAGAATCAGAGAGGTGTTCTCCAGTTGGAACTTTCTTAGAACTGCCGGTAGAAGCACTGGAGGTGGGAAGGCATAACAAATCCCGAACCCCCAGCTCTGGGACAGGGCATCTACCCCCCTTGCTCCCTCTCCTTTGTTCCGGGAGAAAAAACAAGGGGTTTTCGCGTTTTCTTTTGACGCGAACAGGTCTACCTCCGGAGAACCCCACCTCCTGACTAGGAGATGAAAAACTTCCTGACTGAGAGCCCACTCGCTCTCTCTCAGCTGACTTCGGCTGAGGAAATCTGCCGTCTTGTTTTCTAACCCTCTTAGGAAGATCGCTGATAATGACAGGGTGTTTGCTTCGGCCCAGTGAAGAATCCCTGATGTAATGGCCGACAGGACTACACTTCTCGTGCCGCCCTGCTTGTTCAGATAGGCCACAGCCGAAGCATTGTCCGACCGCACCTGGACGTGGTGACCCTGAAGCTCTTCCTGGAAGAACCTGAGGGCTAGACCGACCGCCATCAGCTCCTTCCAATTGGAGGACTTCCCCAACTCGGCATCTTTCCATACGCCCTGCGCTGGAAGGGACCCTAAGTGAGCCCCCCAACCTCTGCCGCTTGCGTCCGTGGTTACCACCTGAGGAACCGGAATATGCCATAGCCGACCCTGCAATAAATTGGAAATCTTTCTCCACCACCAGAGGGACCTCTTTACCTGGGTTGGGACCTGTACTAGGGTATCTAGCCGCTCCAGATCGTGATCACAGATTTTCAGGAGGAAAGCTTGCAGGGGCCGAAAGTGAAGGCCTGCCCATTGGACAGCCGGAAGGGTGGACGTAAGCAGGCCCAGGGTCGACATCAGAGACCTGATCGACACTTGCCGACTGCCCTGTAGGGTGGCCACCGCTCTGTCTAATTTCAGGGCCTTCTCCCTGGGGAGAAAGACCCTTAGGAGGGTGGAGTCCAAAAGGTACCCCAAGTAAGAAATTTGTTGAGACGGTGACAGGCTGGATTTTTCTAAGTTTAACAGCCACCCTAGACCCGATAGAGTCCTCTTGGTTAATTCCAGATCTCTGGATAGTTGTTCTGGAGAAGCCGCAAAAAGGAGCAGGTCGTCCAGGTAGGCTATGATGCCTACTCCCTGAAGACGCAGAAAAGCTATGGGTTCTGCCAGGACCTTGGTGAACACGCGGGGTGAGGAGGATAGACCGAATGGCAAAGCCTGGAACTGAAGATGCATCACCTCCCCTCCTAGGTCTATCGCTAGGCGTAGATACCTCTGAGACCCCTCTACGATGGGTACGTGCAGGTACGCGTCCCTGAGGTCCAGGAAGACCATAAAGCAATTCTGTGGAAGGAGGGCCCTGACCGTGAAGATTGATTCCATACGGAACTTTTTGTATGCGATGGACCTGTTTAGGGGTTTCAAGTTTAGGATTAACCTGTACTTCCCTGAGGGCTTCCTCACCACAAAAATGTGTGAGTAAAATCCCTTCCCTTCCTCTGTCGCTGGAGCCCTGAGGACCACGTCCTGGTTCTTTAGCTCTTTTAAGGCTCCAGTCAGGGCCTCTGATTTTTCCCTGTCTCTGGGAAGTTGAGTGACCAGATATCTTTGGGGGGGGGGGAGAAGAGAACTCTAGGAAGTACCCCCTCCTTACTATCGCCAGGACATACCTGTTGGGGGAAATTGATTCCCACTGTGGGAGTAAGGCCCCCAATCTTCCCCCCACCCTGACCTGGGAGTCACTGTTTTTTTGCGGGCTGGTCAGGAGGGCGAAAAATCGCTCCTCTGCCCCTTCCCCTAGGCGTCCAGATTCTCTTCTGAACTTCTGGCTTTGGGACCCCCGAGTGCCTTTGGGGACGAAACCCCCTCCCCTTTACTGGAGCCTTACGTCTCTGGGGAAAGGACTTCTTTCTGTCAGCTGTATGATCCAAGACTGACTCAAGACCCGGGCCAAACAGGAGATCCCCTGTAAGAGGTATCCCACACAGCTTGGATTTGGAAGCTAGGTCCCCTGGCCAAGTTTTGAGCCAGAGGGCTCTCCTGGCAGAGTTGGCCAGAGCTGCCGACCTGGCTGACATGCGGACGGATTCAGCCGATGCGTCCGCAATGTAAGCGATGCCTCGTAACATTGTAGGGAAGGAGGATAAAATGGTCTCCTTATCCGTCCCGGCCTCAATGTGCTCCTGGATTTTAGAGAGCCAATGTTCTAAGTTACGGGCCACCACTGTGACAGCTAATTCTGGCTTGAGGTTCCCAATAACAGAGTCCCATGTTTTTTTCAAGAGGGAATCCATTCTCTTGTCCATTGCATCAGGAAGAGTTCCCATATCCTCGAAAGCCAAGACAGTATTTCTGGATACTTGGGAGAACGCCGCATCCAATTTAGGCACTTTGTTCCAAATGGATGCAGGATCTTCAGAAAATGGGAACCTCCTTTTAAGGGACTGGGAAAAAAAGGGCTTCCTTTTGGGGTCCTGCCACTCCTTTTTGATAGTATCAGTTAGAAGGTCATGTACAGGAAAAACCCTTCTCTTCTGTTCCCCCAGACCTTTGTACATTTGGTCATGAAGGCTAAGAGGTTTACTTTCGGCCTGAATGCCCAGAGTCGTGTAAACGGCCCCTAACATGTCCTCAACCTCATCAAGGGACAGTTTATATCTCGAGGGCTTCCTGGAATCCCCATCCTGGTCCTCATCTTCTGACTCTGCCTGAGAAACCGAGGCCACACTCTCCCCTGAGATTACTGCCTGGGAAGGGCCTGCCAGATCAACTGTCGTTGCTGTATGATCAGGTGTGACAGGAGCAAGACCATGTTTAACTGATTGGGTTGTAACCTGTGTGGGGACAGTGGGAGGTTGCAGCCTTTCAAACAAAGATTTGAAAGAAGCGAAAGTGGAGGAAAGCTCCTTAACAGAGGCTGCTAGGCTACCTTCCTGCTCTTCATCCCTTTCCCTGACCAAGGAGTGAATGCATTCCCTACACAACACTTTGGACCAAGACTCAGGAAGAGTGTCCCTACAGGAGGCACATTTCTTTTTCGAACCGTGAGTCTTCCCTGTCTTTTCCAGGCTCTTCTGAAAGACATAGGAACAAGGGGCCCCACACATTAACATCCAAAGAAAGAAAAACATTTTTTTTTTTTTTAAACACAAAAAAACATATGGGTTACAACCCTGGGGAAACTATAAAAAAAAGTTCTCCTGCTAGGTTCCCCTATGGTCCCCCCCCCCAACCACCAAGGGGGAATAGTGGGGGGGAAAGACCAGGCCTAAGGTTTAGGGACCCCTCCCCAGGGAACTCTTACCTTAGGCTGGCTGGAGGAAGCGTCCTTGGTCGTGCCCCCTTCCGGAGAAGTCGCCGACATCCTGGGGTGGTTGCGCTGTGTCAACTTGCCCCAGCAAGCTTCAGACTCCTCCAGCAAACACGCTGGGCCTCTATCAGCGCCGCGACCCGGAACCGGAAGTCGCGGATCAAAGGGGAGGCTTCCGACGCGCCGTTGATGACGTCACCCGCCACACAGCCTGCGAATTTGGAAAAAAGTATGCGGCCTGTAAAAAAAACAGGGCGTCCTGGAGGCCTCCCCCGCCATGGTCCTGTGGACACGATAGGGGTCCCCCCTCAAGCCATCTGCCACGCTCGACCAGGATTGGGGTGCGTCTGGCGGTGAGTACCCGCCAAAAAAAGATTTTTTCCTTAGGAGACCCCTGCTCCCTTGGTAGGAGAAAGAGCAGCCACAGTCCCCTGACTGCACCGGCCTAGGTTCCTCTGCAGTGTCTCCCCACCAGAGGAAACACTAAGAACTGAGGTCTGGCAGGGGAGGAGAGTTCTTAAAGGCTGTGCAGTGTTTCCTAAAGGAAGAGGAGGAGCCTATCTCTCTATTGTGGCTGTCCTGAAAGACGAGAAGGGAAAATAAACGCTACAAATACCTAATTTCACTGCAGAGATTGTGATCACATGACTGGTCAGCTTTCTCCTTTCCTTCTCTGAGAGATGCAGTGGGAGGGGCTGAGATTCCTCTGCTGATGTCAGTCTGGAGGCACCTTTGACAGGTATCCTTTCCCACTTCCAGGAGTCCAGGCCGTGGCCGGGACGTCACCACGGGGCTCCCGCCTCCTCCCCCGGCTGCTGGGCCAGTAGGCGGGAGGAAAGGACCTCGCTCATGCGCAGTAGGGTTCCCTTACCTGCAAGGGCGACGGCAGCACCCATCAACTGAATTTTATTTTTTGGGTGGACCTCCACTTTAAGCAAAATTTCTGGTATGATATTAACCAATATTGAGAGATTATGTAGCTTATATTAAATGGAGACATTGAGCCTTTAGTTACATTGTTAATCTGTCTGAAAAAAAGACACAAGTCCATCCAGTAAAGTTTTAGGCTCCTTACACACGGAGCGGTCCGTTTTTCGGTCCGCTCCGTGTGTCCGTCAGCTCAGCGGGGGGTCTCCGCTAAGCTGTCGGGCGGACACTGTGCAGGGACCGCCCCGTCTCTCCTCCGCTCTCCCCTATGGGGAGTCGGATGGAAACGGACCGTCTGTCCGTTTGCATCCGATCCGTTTGGCCGGACGGAAGAAAAATAGGACATTCTTCCGTCCGCAAAAACGGATGCGGATCGAGCGGACGTTAGCGGATGCATCATCCGCCAACGGATCCGCTCCCATAGGGAAGCATTACAAGTCCGTAAACGGACTTGTAATTAGCGGACCGTTCGTCCGCTAGTGTGAAAGGGCCCTTACTTTAATAACTTGCTGACCGCTGTACACCAATATACGTCGGCAGAATGGCAGCGGTGGGCAAATGGACGTACCTGTATCTCCCGTTTAAGAAGCTGTGCGCCCTGCCGCACTCTGTGACCGTGCCTGCGGGTCACGCAAACTCGATGTGACCGGCCTGCGATCGTGTCACGGAGAGGCAGAACAGGGAGATGCCTATGTAAACAAGGCATTTCCCTGTTCTGCCTAGTGACACGACAAGGATTTACTGCTCCCTGTCATTGGGAGCAGTGATCAATGTCGTGTCACTTGTAGCGCCCCCCCCCCCCCCCCCCCCACACACACCCCGTTAGAATCACTCCCTAGGACACACTTAACCCCTTCCTTGCCCCCTAGTGTTTAACCCCGTCCGTGCCAATATCATTTACACAGTAATCAGTGCATTTTTATAGAACTGATCACTGTTTAAATCACAATGGTCCCAAAGTGTCCGCTGTAATGTTGCAGTCACAATAAAATTCGCTGATTGATGCCATTACTTGTAAAAAATTAAAATAATAATGCCATAAAAAGATCCCCTATTTTGTAGACGCTAACCAATCAATATACGCTTATTGCAATTTTTATTTTTTAACAAAAATATGTAGAAGAATACGTATCGGCCTAAAATTCTTTTTTTTAGATATATATTTTTGGGGGATATTTATTATAGCAAAAAGTAAAATATATTGTGTTTTAAAAAAAAAATTACGCTCTATTGTTGTTTATAGCGCAAAAAATAAAAACCGCAGAGGTGATCAAATACCACCAAAAGAAAGCTCTATTTGTGGGGAAAAAAGGATGTCAATTTTGTTTGGGAGCCACGTCGCACGACCGCGCAAATGCCAGTTAAAGCGACGCAGTGCCGAATCGATTTCAATATGAAATTGGCGTGCAGGGAAAAAAAAACAGACGATCATTCGTCCGATAATCTCATTGGCCCAGATTCACAGAGAGTTGGGCGCACATTACGCCGCCGTAGTGCAAACGCCGGTGCAGAGCGGAGAGGCATGCACTGTATTCAGCAAGCTATTGCTCCGAACGATGCGTCGGCGTGGCGTATTTTTCAAAGGCGCAGGCCGGCGTAGGTGGAAGTGGGCGTGACCCCATGCAAATGATTGTCCGAGCATGGTACAGTGTTTTACGCCTGGCGATTCACGAACTGCTCATGCGCCGTGACGTTGCCGTGACGTGGATGCATGAAACTGCACACTTATGCGCATTCTCACAACCACGTCGGCACAACTGCCTAAGCTACGCCGGATCACCATGTACGCCGTGAACGTAACGTACGCCCAATACGCCGGACTGTGTTCTCTGGTGCAGACCTTTGCATGTCTGTTGCCGGGTTGCACCTCATCTATGGGGAATAACTTTACGCCGGATGTACAATTTACGCGCAGCATGCGTCGGGCGCATGTACGTTCGTGAATCGCCATAGTTCCCTCATTTGCATGTTTGAATACCTAATCAATGGGAGCAGCAACATGCGTCCAGACGAAAAGTACGCCAACGCTACGCCGGGGTATGTAAGCTACGTCGGCGAGTTTTTAGGCGTATATTGGTTTGTGACTCTGGCGCACACATACGCCGGCGCACATTTGCACTTACGTCGGCGTAAGTGCTTTGTGAATCTGGGCCATTTTGTGTACTGGGCTGAAGTCCCAGAGTTTGAATTCTGCAAGAGGCTCCGGGGTCTGAACATGCAAATTCAGATTTAGATAAACATTGTGGTGTTCTCGCCGCAGTATAATTTCCTCTTGGCAGACGCGACTGTTTATATGTAATGTCTGCGACACTTCTTCTATTGTCTTTTTGGCAGCACATTTTTTGCAGACCTGCTCTGTGATTTATCATATGCACCTGCTGCATCGCCTCTTCCATTTCCCTGTAGTAGCCTGGTGTCTGCACCAATGTCCCCCATCAAAGCACACCTGCCTAAGAGAAATACAGTGCAAATATATATATAAGCCTTGTTGGATTGCTTTAATAAAGTTGAACTCCAGACACATCAAAAAGATACAAATTACTGCAGCTCTGAAATTATTAATACATCATTATATGTGATTCTTAATACAAGCAGTTTAAGTGCATGATTTTGACCTGGTATATGCCCCTGTACAGTAGGGCTGGAGTGTGAGAAGCAGCACAAGGAGTTCATGTGCTACCAAGGAGCATACTGACAGGAAGAGAGAGCAGTAGCATCTCCAGCTTTCATATTTAGGGCGGGGGCACATGGGGGGACAGGGACAAAAATAGGGGGGCCAACTATAAAATACAATTATATATATATATATATATATATATATATATATATATATATCCTGGGGCCCTTTACTACAATCCCACAATGGTCCCTTTCACATGTTCTGCAGTGAGCTCCATTCCTACTATTCTGGGCCCCCCCAGGGTGGAAGAATACAAGAGATATATGTCACCAGCACACCAAGAAAATATAAGGGTCCAAAGCAGTGGGAGAACTATCAGGGTTGCAAATGTTGTCTTGCCAGCGGGCCCTGGCGTTCTGCGGGGGGCACATGGTGGGGCACAGCATAATGTTGGCGGGGGTCAGGGCCCCCTCTGGCCCCCCCTAGGGACACCATTGGAGGATAGAGCAGACTATCCAGGGGATTAGTGTATATTAGTGTACCGTGTTTGCCAGCGTATAAGACGACTGGGCGTATAAGACAACCCCCTAATTTTCCAGCTAAAATGTTGGTTTTGGGATATACTCACTGTATAAGACGACCCCTCACTGTGCCATTATACATGCCTCACTGTGCCATCTGTAACATGCCTCACTGTGCCATCTGTAACATGCCTCACTGTGCCATTACATTTCCTGCCTCGATGATCTCCCTACCTTCTCATGTTTTCAGAGATGTCAGACGGCGGCCATCCATTATTCAAAAGCCGCGCCTCCTCCTCAGGCTGTTCCGTGATAGGCGGAACGCTAATTTTCCCAGCAGAGCCTTTGTTAAGTGTTCAGCCTATCACGGATGTCCTCTCGTCAGAGGATGAGGATGAGAAGGCATCCGTGATAGGCGGAGCACTAAACAGAGGTTCTGCTGGGAAAATTAGTGTTCCGCCTATCACAGAACAGTCAGAGAAGGAGGCGCTTTCTTTAATAATAAATGACCTCCGTCTGACACTGGTACCCGGCGTATAAGACGTCCCCCGACTTTTGGGGCATGATTTTAGATGCAAAAAGTCGTCTTATACGCCGGAAAATACGGTATATTACGTACTACGTATACATATTCTTCTACATATTTTTGGTTAAAAAAAAAAATCGCAATAAGCGTTTATCGATTGGTTTGTGCAAAATTTATAGCGTTTACAAAATAGGGAATAGTTTTATTGCTACTAATCACGGCGATCAGCGACATTATGGCGGACACATCGGACAATTTTGACAAATTTCTGGGACCATTGTCATTTTCACAGCAAAAAGTGCTATAAAAATGCATTGTTTACTGTAAAAATGACAATTGCCGTTTGGGAGTTAACCACTAGGGGGCGCTGAAGGGGTTAAGTGTGACCTCATGTGTTTCTAATTGTAGGGGGCGGGGCTGGACGTGTGACGTCATTGATCGCCTTTCCCTATATCAGGGAACAGACGATCAATGACACTGCCACTGTGAAGAACGGGGAAGGTGTGTTTACATGCCATTCTGCCGACATATATCGGAGTTAGGCGGTCCTTAAGTGGTTAAGAGTCATTCGTTTTGTAGTTTATTGTTTCTATTTTATAATTTTTTTTTTACTCCTAGGTCTTGGTGGAACAATTGGCTATATGCTTGGTGGGCTGGATTGGATTCAAACATTCCTTGGAACGTTTGGTCCTTCAGACCATCAGAAAACCTAACCCCTGTCCTAAATCTATCTAAAATAAAAAAAAGTTTAGACTTTAGTACCTTAAGAGCCATTAGTTTCATAGTTTATTGTTTTCTATTTTTTTCTTACTGCTCGGTCTTGGTGGAGCAATTGGCTATGTGCTTGGTTGGCTGGACTAAAATGTTTCTTGGAACTATGTTTGGTCTTTCAGACCACCAGAAAACCTAACCCCTGTCCTAGGTCTTGATGGAGCAATTGGTTATATGCTTGGTGGACTGAACTGGACTCAAACGTTCCTTGGAACTATGTTTGGTCCTTTAGACCACCAGAAAACCTAACCTTTGTCCTAAATCTATCTAAAATAAAAAAGGTTTAGACTTTAGTACCTTAAGAGTCATTAGTTTTGTAGTTTTATTGTTTTTTTTATTTTTTTTATTTATTACTGCTAGGTCTTGATGGAGCAATTGACTATATGCTTGGTGGGCTGGACTCTACTTAAACGTTCCTTGGAACTATGTTTGGTCTTTTAGACCACCAGAAAAACTTAACCCCTGTCCTGGGTCTTGGTGGAGCAATTTGTTATATGCTTGGTGGGCTGGACTGGACTCCTTTGAACTATATTTGGTCTTTCAGACCACCAGAAAAACTTAACCCCTGTCCTGGGTCTTGGTGGAGCAATTTGTTATATGCTTGGTGGGCTGGACTGGACTCCTTGGAACTATATTTGGTCTTTCAGACCACCAGAAAACTTAACCCCTGTTCTAGGTCTTGGTGGAGCAATTAGTTATATGCTTGGTGGGCTGGGCTGGGCTGGGCTGGGCTTGACTCAAACGTTCCTTGGAACTATGTTTGGTCATTTAGACCACCAGAAAACCTAACCCCTTTCCTAGGTCTTGGTGGAGCAATTGGCCATATGCTTGGTGAGCTGGGCTGGACTCCTTGGAACTATGTTAGGTTTTCTGGTGGTCTGAAAGACCAAACCCCTGTCCTAGGTCTTGGTGGAGCAATTAGTTATATGCCTGGTGGGCTGGACTGGACTCAAATGTTCCTTTGAACTATGTCTGGTCTTTCCGACCACCAGAAAACCTAACCCTTGTCCTAAATCTATCTAAAAAGTTTAGACTTTAGTACCTTAAGAGCCATTAGTTTTGTGGTTTATTGTTTCTATTTTATTTTTATTTTTTTACTCCTAGGTCTTGGTGGAGCAATTGGCTATATGCTTGGTGGGCTGGACTGGACTCAAACGTTCCTTGGAACGATGTTTAAATCTCAGCAGCAAGTCCTTTTCTTTTTCGCAGCCATTATATTCACTGTGTCCGTTGGCCTCCACCTTTTCAGTATTGAGGAAGACCAATACAGCCCCCAACAGGACCGCCTAGAGGACGAAGTGGACACCATGTCAAGCGGAAGATTAAACAGCACGCTCGCCCCAATGTCTCGGTTAAACGTCATTAACGAAGAGGAACCCTACACAAACTTTCATGATGAAGTGCAGTCAGAAAATGATCTCAACCTCGACTACCTTGAGGTGGACATCGTAAGAAGTAAAAGTGATTCGGTCTTGCATATGGCTGAAGCCACATTGGATTATGAATCCGAGTTTCTTCATTACATCGAACCCTCCATTTTCCAAGATTGTTCATACCCCAACACCCCGCGCAGCACCAGCCAGGAGCTTATGCAGTCCAAATTTAACCGTCTTTCGGCATTCCTCAGGGAGAACGAACGAGAAGAGGAGATGTTGCTCGATAATCACATTAATGAAGCCAAAGTTCCGAACGGCGGTGACGCACTACAGAACGAGAACATGAACGGGCACACCAGAATCGGCATGAAACAGTCCTGCACCGCGAACTCAATGCGTCGGAGGAGGCACATGTTCTATCGTCAGCCTTCGTACACCTTCTCATATTATGGCAAGGTAGGATCCCACAAGTACCGCTTCAGGAGAGCCAACGCCATCTTGCTTATAAAATCCTCGCGCAGCATGAACGACATTTACGACATGCAGAAGAGGCAGCGTCAGAAACAGAGGCACAGAAATCAGAGCGGGGCCACCAACTCCAGCGGTGACACCGAGAGCGAGGAAGGAGAGACTGAGACAACCGTCAAGCTGCTCTGGCTGTCCATGCTGAAGATGCCGAAGGAGCTGATGCGTCTTTGCGTTTGTCACTTGCTAACCTGGTTTTCTATTATTGCTGAAGCCGTGTTCTATACAGATTTCATGGGTCAGGTCATCTTTGAAGGCGACCCCAAGGTAAGTGCAATATCATACACGAGCGCTTTACCCCTTTATGACCTTTTAGTGCCTTCAAGTTGATTTGGTAATAACCCTCACTAATTTGCCCACCTTTATCATTTTCATTTTTCTTGAGGCTGTATAAGGTTTTTATTTGGTACAATGTTTTATTTAATACCCTGCTTTAATTTTTTACTATAGTGACAACATTTTTTTTTTACACTTGTGCCCATTTTTTTTTTTTAAAGGAGAGCTCCAGATTTATAAAAAACATATGCGTGCGCTGTGCAGTGCCGATTTCCCCTACCGCCGGGCTCCACCCCCCAGTGCTGCTGGCTTCCCTTCTGTCCTCTCTCCCTGGCTGTTGTGGGGGATATTTCAGACTGGACAGCAGGGGAAGAGGCAAATAAATATGTAATTTACCGACTCCTTCCTTTTCTAAATGAACATAGTAAACACACTCATTCACTCTGTCCATGTATAACTGAAGCATAGTAAACTGTTTTTTCTATATCAAAAATGGGAGGGAAAGAATTAGTCAAAAAGGAATATGGATAAATAGGACTGCAATTTATTAATTATCCACATAAAAAACACATTAATTAACTAGGGTTGTCCCGATACCAGTATCGGTATCGGGACCGATATCGGGACTGATACCGAGTATTTGCGGGAGTACTTTAGGCAAATACCCCCGATGCCTAAATAGAATACTTGACCCCCCCGCCGCCGCCGTATATCGCAAAGCCGCCGCCGCGTTAATCACTGCGCGGGGAACATTAGAGCCAGCTTTCGTTTGAATAGCTGTTTTCCCTGCCGTGCATAGACACTCTGTCCAATCCCGAGCAAGGGGGAGTGTCTCGATACACAGCGCGGCAGGGAAAACAGCTTATTCAAATGAAAGCTGACTGTAATGTTCCCCGCGCAGTGATTAACGCGGCGGCGGCATAATTTAGGTATGGGGGACATGGCTGCATGTGGGGGGACATGGCTGGATATGTGGGGGACATGGCTGCAATATGTTTGGGGACATGGCTGCAATATGTTTTGGAGACATGGCTGCAATGTGTTTGGGGACATGGCTGAAATGTGTTTGGGGACATGGCTGCAATATGTTTGGGGACATGGCTGCAATGTGTTTGGGGACATGGCTGCAATGTGTTTGGGGACATGGCTGCAATATGTTTGGGGACATGGCTGAAATGTGTTTGGGGACATGGCTGAAATGTGTTTGGGGACATGGCTGCAATGTGTTTGGGGACATGGCTGCAATGTGTTTGGGGACATGGCTGCAATATGTTTGGGGACATGGCTGCAATGTGTTTGGGGACATGGCTGCAATGTGTTTGGGGACATGGCTGAAATGTGTTTGGGGACATGGCTGATATGTGTTTGGGGACATGGCTGATATGTGTTTGGGGACATGGCTGAAATGTGTTTGGGGACATGGCTGCAATATGTTTGGGGACATGGCTGCAATATGTTTTGGAGACATGGCTGCAATATGTTTTGGGGACATGGCTGCAATATGTTTGGGGACATGGCTGAAATGTGTTTGGGGACATGGCTGAAATGTGTTTGGGGACATGGCTGAAATGTGTTTGGGGACATGGCTGAAATGTGTTTGGGGACATGGCTGCAATATGTTTGGGGACATGGCTGCAATATGTTTTGGGGACATGGCTGCAATATGTTTGGGGACATGGCTGAAATGTGTTTGGGGACATGGCTGAAATGTGTTTGGGGACATGGCTGAAATGTGTTTGGGGACATGGCTGAAATGTGTTTGGGGACATGGCTGCAATATGTTTGGGGACATGGCTGCAATATGTTTGGGGACATGGCTGCAATATGTTTGGGGACATGGCTGCAATATGTTTGGGGACATGGCTGCAATATGTTTGGGGACATGGCTGAAATGTGTTTGGGGACATGGCTGCAATATGTTTGGGGACATGGCTGCAATATGTTTGGGGACATGGCTGAAATGTGTTTGGGGACATGGCTGAAATGTGTTTGGGGACATGGCTGAAATGTGTTTGGGGACATGGCTGCAATATGTTTGGGGACATGGCTGCAATATGTTTGGGGACATGGCTGCAATATGTTTGGGGACATGGCTGCAATATGCCGGGGGACATGGCTGCAATATGCCGGGGGACATGGCTGCAATATGCCGGGGGACATGGCTGCAATATGCCGGGGGACATGGCTGCAATATGTCGGGGGACATGGCTGCAATATGTCGGGGGACATGGCTGCATTTGTGGGGGGACATGGCTGCATTTGGGGACACATTTAAAAAAAAGTATCGGTATTGGCAAGTACATAAAAAAAAGTATCGGTACTTGTACTCAGTCCTAAAAAAAGTGGTATCGGGACAACCCTATAAATAACACAGAGGTGCCAGTGTCTCCACAGCACTAGTAAAATTAGACGTTAGTCTAAACAGGACAGGTGGCCACCACAGCCATACACACAGCTTACATACACCTACAGGGATTAATCATAGGCCGCGTACACACGTACGAGAACCTCGACGGGCCAAACACATCATTCCACCCGTCGAGGTTCTCGCCCGGCCGTCGAAATCGTCGAGCCATGGTTCTCGATGGGCCATCGAGCAAATAGAGAACCTGCTCTCTATTTTGGCTCGACGGCTTTCTCGACGGGACGCTCGGCGAAAACGTACACACGACCGAGTATCTCGGCAGAATATGGATCCCAGCGAGCTTCTCGCTGGATTCTGCCGAGGTTCTCGGTCGTGTGTACGGGGCCATAGAGCTGGGGCATGATGAGGGATATCACAGGGCTGTTATGAGGATAGTATAGCCCCGGACAGAGCTGTAATGCTATCGCCAGTTCACAGAGATATATTCCACATGGAAATGAAGTAGTATAGACTACAATTCAGTGGTGGACAGCAGCAGGTAGATCATTTGAAAACACTGCTGGTTTGGCAGTGAGACATGTGATTAACATGTAGTGGGATCTGTTTCAGCCAAGCAGGGATTGCTGTAAAGGCTGCAGTTAGCAAAGTGTACCATGAATCAGTACAGCTAAAAAACGAGATCACAATATCACAGACACTGCTTTTTGCTCAATTCTTACCACCCATGGACCATGCTGTAGATTACAGAGCTCCCTCTGGTTGCAAAGCCGGCGTTTCTGCAGGTTCCTCCAACAGGAGGATAGGGAGTGCACCTTCAATTGAAGTCCTCGGCATACAGCAACCAGGGTATTAGGTTCCTGGATTCCAGGGTGGATGGATGCCTTGCATGAAGAGGCCAGTAGATGGCAGTGTAAATAGGCAGAAAAGAGTCAGCATGCAGTTTGAATTCACTGCTGTGTATCTCAGGATAATGTCCTTGAAGGGATGTATGCTGGAAAGTAAATCATTTCTCAGGTTGGGAGAAAAGACCCCCAGTAGAAGTACCGTATTTACCCCTAAAGTGGACCCTATTCCTGTGGAAAAAAGATTTTTGTACTTATAGTTTTGGTGTCTTGCGCGGCGTCCATCGGCGGCCTCGTCGGGTCCGGCGTCCGTCTGCGGCTTCGGGTGTCCTCTTTGTCGGGTCCGGCGTCCTCCCCGCTCGATCCCCAGTTTGAATACTGCGCCTGCATATACGGAGCGCAGTACACTCATGTATAGTCAGGCAGGCTCGGCTACTCTCGCGCTCACGTCCTGTACGTCCAGAACGTGAGCGCGAGAGGAGCCGAGCCTGCCCCGACTATACACGAGTGTACTGTGCTCGGTATATGCAGGCGCAGTATTCAAACTCGGTGCTGGAAAGCGGGTATCGGCGTATATCGCGCACCCACGATTTTGCCCTGATTTTCAGGGCAAAAAAGTGCGTGGTATACGCCGATAAATACGGTATAGTTGAGTGGCTGGAGTGATAGTCAGTCCTACTTCATCGCTGATAAGCGTAATGCTTACATGTTTCGATCGTAGCGGATCTTCATCGGAGCATGGTGTTTTTTCTATGCTTCAGTTTATAAATGAGCAGGAAGCAACTCAGCACAGAGCACTTCCCATTAACCACTTAAGGACCCCTACGCCGATATACGTCGGCAGAAGGGCACGGCTTGGCACAGGCACTTACCTGTACGTTGCCTTTAAGAGCCCAACCACGACCTGGTCCGAAGCTCCGTGACCGGACCCGCAGACCCGATTGCCGCCGATGTCCTGCGATCGGTCACAGCAGCTGAAGAACGGGGAGAGGCGAGTGTTAACTCACCTTCCCCGTTCTTCTGTGTGGCAGTGTCACTGATCGTCTGTTCGCTGATATAGGGAACGACGATCCGTGATGTCACACCTACAGCCACGCCTTCCTACAGTAAGAATCACTCCCTTAGGGCACACTTAACCCCTTAGCGCCCCCTAGTGGTTAACCCCTTCACTGCCATTGTCATTTTCATAGTAATCAGTGCATTTTTATAGGACTGTGTGCAGCAGCCCCCCTCTGCCCCCTAATACTTACCTGAGCCCCATATCTGTCCAGCGATGTCCACGAGTCCCTTGGCCGCCCTGGACTCTCCCTCCTGATTGGCTGAAACATAACAATGGCGCCTTTGGTTCCTACTGCTGTCAATCAAATGGAAATATCCAATCAGGAGAGAGAGGGGATGGTACCGAACCACAGCTTAACCACTTAATGCCCGGACCAATATGCTGCTAAATAGGGTTGTCCCGATACCGATACCAGTATCGGTATCGGGACCGATACCGAGTATTTGCGGGAGTACTTGTACTCCCGCAAATACCCCCGATACCTAAATAGAATACTCTCCCCCCAATCGAAAGCCGCCGCATGGGTTAAACGGCGTGCGGGAACATCACAGCATTCATTTGAATAGCCCGCGCGTATAGACACTCCCCCTTGCTCGGGATTGGATGGGTGATCGTGATCTGTCCAATCCCGAGCAAGGGGGAGTGTCTATACGCGCGGGCTATTCAAATGAATGCTGTGATTTTCTCCATGCGGCGGCGCGGCGGCTTTCGGTGGCAAAGGAATGGAGGACATGGCTGGAGGGACATGGCTGGAGGGACATGGCTGCATTTGGGGACATATTTAAAAAAAAGTATCGGTATTCGGTATCGGCGACTACTTGAAAAAAAGTATCGGTACTTGTACTCGGTCCTAAAAAAGTGGTATCGGGACAACCCTACTGCTAAATGACCCAAGGGGTTTTTACAATTCGGCACTGCGTCGCTTTAACAGACAATTGCGCGGTCGTGCGACGTGGCTCCCAAACAAAATTCGCTCCCTTTTCTTCCCACAAATAGAGCTTTCTTTTGGTGGTTTTTGATCGCCTCTGCGATTTTATTTTTTTGCGCTATATACAAAAATAGAGCGACATTTTTGAAAAAAATCAATATTTTTTACTTTTTGTTATAAGAAAAATCAAATAAACTAAATTTTAGTCAAACATTTAGGCCAACATTTATTTAGCCACATGTCTTTAGTAAAAAAAATCGCACTAAAAAAAAAATAGCTACCTAACTAATACAGCGATCAGAAAAATGATCGCTTTGTGACACTGGCAATAGGGAGTGAAAGGGTTAACTAGGGCGGTGATCAAGGGGTTAAAACTTTATTAGGGGGGGTACGGGGGCTACCCTGGACCTAACACTAACTGCCTGTCACACTGACACTAAATGCAGTGATCAGTACATATATGATCACTGCATTCAGTGACACTGTGACGTGGGGGGGGGGGGGGGGGGGGTGATCGCAAGGGGTTAATGTGCCTATGTGTCACTGGTGTCAGTGTAGTGTTGTGCAGACTCACTGTGTGATGTCTTCTCTCCTCAGCGGCGGTTGAAAATACCGCTGAGAGGGGAAATCACATCACTTCCCCCTTCCTGTGTTTACACAGGCAGAGGAAGTGACACGCGGGGGAGCGCACGGATTGGCTGGGCTGCGAACGAACAGCCGCCCCCTCGTCCCGGATTGGACCCCCCATCCACGTCTAGGCAGGGACGTACAGGTATGTTGATGTGCCTGTCCGTGCCATTCTGCCGACGTATATGTACATGGAGCGGTCCTTAACCTCCCTGGCGGTATGATTCTGTCTGGAATTACGTACCAAAAGCGGTACAATTATTTTGCATGGAAATTCTGCGTTTTATACTGTAGGCCTGTAATTTTTAGGAATAACTCACTTAAATTTGTCCAAACCAGAGTCTAGTAGACATCCCGGGTATGATAAAGTTTGAAACACAAAATCATAAAATTATAATATAATAAATAACTATAAATAATTATAACAAATAATAATGTAATTATAATAAAAATTATTCACTAATGTAATCAAATCAAAATCACTGAAATTTGCTCAGTTGCAGAATTGTCGCTGTCATTACTTTTATTTTTTTATGACGAATTTCCCCACAAATCGCTATCGCTCAATTCTGCAAGTGATTATCATTTATTATCGCTGTTTTCTAGCTGCTCTAAAATCACTTTTGACATAAAGGGACACTTTTGGTTGCTATGGACAATCTACAGTTTGCAGGCACAAAAAAAATGTTTTTATTATGTAAAAGAACATGCAGGACACTGGGCAGACCACTAGGGACAAGGGGGGTGTGTACTTTTTACATACAGTACTGTAATCTATAAGATTACAGTATTCTGTATGTAATGTGTTTGTTTACTTTTTTGAATTTGCCGCCGGTCTCCGCCCCCGTGCGCCGTTATGTCGCAGGGAACGGAGATCGGCGGCGCGCGGGCACTGTGTGAGTCGAATGGAGGACGCCACTCGCTCACACAGCGGGGATGCATCGCTGGATCCAGGGACAAGGTCAGTACAGTACCCCGCCTGGATAAACAGGTAAGCCAGCGCGCGCTGCAGGCTCTGCATTCACCCCGAGCGCGACTCGGGGATATCGATATTTACATGAAAAATCCATCCCGAGTCGCGCTCGGGGATACCGGCAGGGGGGTTAAGTGGATAATGTCTGAATGGATACACAGAGCTGCAGTTCGGTTCGGGTGCCCCCATAGCAAGCTGCTTGCTGTGGGGGCTCTCGACAGGAGGGAGGGACCAGAAACTCCAGCCACATACCCGAGAAGAGGAGGATCTGGGCTGCTCTGTGCAAAACTATTACACAGAGCCGGTAAGTATTAGATGTTTGTTATTTTAGTAGGAAAAAAAAACGCGACTTTACAATCACATTTAAAACTGACTTCTTCCCTATCTGCAGACAACACATGAGCAAGGGCCTTGGTTTTTGGTCACATGACTATTCCAGGATGGAGCTTGTAGTAGTGTCTGCTTCTCGCAACATTTCAACCTTTTTGTTGTTCTTTATTTTATGTACCCAAGAAAGGCTGTTATCACCACGTTTCAAGATAACGGTCAAGTACACTAGTAATTTTGTTATTGTTATTGGGCCCACTTCCATGCTCTGAGCATTTTTTTTTATAGCAGGGTATTTATACTGGTGGTCAAAGGAAGAGCTGCGCTGTTGTAAGCTAAAATGTGACACGAGTGACAATGAAGTTCTAAATAAATAACAATTAAAATTGTAAAACACCGACTGAGTGAAAAAAAGGATATCTGTAAATAGGTCTGTGAGACCTCAATAAGGCTGCATTCACACCTGAGCGACGGTCGTTTGGTCGTTTTTTGGGCGTTTTTTTTCCAGCGTTTTGTCGCGCGTATTCATGCTTATTTGCGCGTTTGCATACAGCGTCGTCCGACGTTTTTGTACTTCGACGTTTTTTATTTTAGCCAATAGGAAAAATGATCATCTTTTCATCACTTGTTGCTATGTTGGTAGATTTGTTTAATCTTCGGCCTGGGTGAAAAGTTCTATTGATTAAAGCGACAAAACGCCTGTAGCAAACGCTCGTTGTCGCGCTAGTCGCTTGAATCGAGCGTTTCCATTACTTTCTATGGGAAATGGAAACGCTCAAATACGCCCAAACCGCCCGATACGCGCCACAAAAAAGGGTCCGGAACTTTTTTTAACTACAGGCGATGGGCGTCAGGCGCATCAGCGTTCAGATGTGAACCATCTCCATAGGCTTTCATGTATTTTTCTCCCTCTGGCGTTTGTGAGCGTCGCGCTACAGGCGACAAAACGCCTAGGTGTGAATGGAGCCTAAAATAACAAGAAGGGGTTAATTCCTAAATTAGGCAGAAACCTGAAAATTATCAAGTTGATAAATAGCAGTCCGTGTAAACAAACCCAAAAAAATCCTTAGGAATTAACAATAGCCTCAAAAAAAAAAAAAAAATTGAATATATTAAAAAATACTAATGCAGAGTGTCCATATAAACTTAAATATCCCCAGTGTTCAACGAATCCAATAGTCAGGGAAAAAGTGCTGACAGGATAGTGCTCCACCAGACAATAACACTGCCGCTTACCAGATGGATGTGATCTCTAATTATAGGAGATCAATATGCTCATATGGTTGATATCCCAGCCTGGGGTCTCGTATTGGTAGCATAAATCCCTCAGTGTAGTTCAATATTGCATAGAAGATGTCTCAAACAACGTAGCAATTCAGGATGCACCACATAAAAAAAAAGGGACTGGCATAGCGTAAAACCCTTAAAAATGTAACATAAAAATACACACTTACATTGAAGAAGTGAGATAAGGCAAATAAAATACAATCGAGCGGGCCGGCTCTTCGATTCAGCAGACCGTATCTTCCGTGTCTGGCGCACAACGCGGTGACGTCAGAACGTCGTTCCTCCCAACGTTTCGTCACTAGAGGGACGTGGTCACGGGATGTATTTATACTGGTGCCTTTTGATGCTTTCTTCTGAGGATCTTTAGTGCCTTCCCTCCACTATCATTCTACTTTGCCAGTGCACCCCATGCAAATATGCAGCTTGAGCTCCATACACTTTGTTGTAAAGCCCACCATACACTGTTAGCCTTAGATTGATCATAATTATCATTCTCAGTTGTGTTAATCAACTGACTTGACACTGATTGTTCTTCCTCTAGGCTCTCACCAACTCTACAGAACTTCATAACTACAACACCGGTGTGCAGATGGGCTGCTGGGGACTGGTGATATACGCTGCTACTGCTGCCGTCTGCTCAGGTAACTGGTTCTGCTCTACTAGGTACAATCATTGCTTTCCTCATTCAACCCTGCTAACGCCCACCTAACGACCTGCCCTCTGGATCCTGCTCCCTCACAAATGCTACTCTCACCCTCTGAAGCCGTGCACACACGGCAGAGAACCTCGACGGGCAGAACACATCGTTCCGCCCGTCGAGGTTCTCTGCCGGCCGTCGAAATCGGTGACCCGCCCGTCGGGAATGGCAACCAGCCATTCATCCATCTTTTCGCTCGACGGGATTCCCGACGGGCGGGGCGAGCGCTCTGTGTACACACGGCCGAGGTCCTCGCTGGAATGCAGCTTCCAGCGAGGTTCTCGCTGGTTTCCAGCGAGAACCTCGGTCGTGTGTACCCCGCCTGACTCTATTCCACACTCTCTAACTGTAACATTTTCAATCTCTCCCTATCTTCTGGCATCTTCCCAACTCTCTAAAACAGTGTTTCTCAACTCCAGTCCTCAATGCGCCCCAACTGGTCATGTTTTCAGGCTTTCCATTAATTTTGCAGAGGTAATTTGATCAGTTTCACTGCCTTAGTAATTACTACAGCCATTTCATCTGAGGGAAATCCTGAAAACGGTGCCTTGAGGACTGGAGTTGAAAAACTGCTCTAAAGCACAGCGGGAAAGGGAAGTTATCACTCCAAGTAGGTCAATGGAAATAAACCTCTCCTCTAGATTTGAGACAGCAGGTGCTGGCAATGCATATAGCAATTAGGATGAGAGAAAATCTGGACAGCCGCACTCCAAAAATTAGCCTTTATTAGTAAAAAATAGGATCAAAAATACATGCCACAGCAGAACGGACAAAACAGCTGACGCGTTTCACACTATCAAACAGTGCTTAATCATAGCTGCTCTCTTTAAACTTACCAATGACCTACTAATGGCAGTAACCAATGGACACTACTTCTCCTGGACCTCTCTGTTGCCTTTGATGCAGTGGACCACCCACTCCTCCTCAAAAAACTCCACTCTTTTGGTCTCTGTGACTGTACTCTTTGCTGGTTCTCATCCTACCTATCCCACAGCTCCTTCAGTGTCACTTACAACTCCTACTTCCTTCTCTTCTCTTCCATTCTCCATTGGGGTCCCCCAAAGTTCTGTTCTTGGACCTCCCCTATTCTCAATCTACATCCCTTCCCTGGGTCAGTTGATTGCCTTTCATGGATTTCAATATCATCTCTATGCGGACAGCACCCAAATCTACCTCTCCATCCCTCAACTGACTTCATCTGTCTCCTCGCGCATCAAAAACTTACTAACTTACTAACAGATATATCAGCCTCCATGTTCCATCACTTCCTCAATCTATCCAAAACTAAGCTTATGATATTTCCTTCCCCGCGTGTCACTTCCCCTGATTCCTCTGTCAAAATCAACAGCTCAGCTATCTAATCGTTCCCCCATGCCAAGGTCCTAGGTGTATTTCCTGGACTCTGAACTCTCCTTTTGGCCCCACATCCAATCGCTGTCCAAAGCTTGTCGCCTCAACCTCCCCAACATCTCCAAGATGTGCTCCTTCCTAACCAATGTCACCACAAAGCTTCTAATCCACTCTCTGGTCATCTCTCGCCTCAACTACTGCAACTCCCTCCTCGTTGGTTTACCTCTAATTAGGCTATCCCTATTCAGTCCATCCTAAATGCTGCTGCCAGGCTCATCCACCTTACAAACTGCTTGGAGTCTGCTACCCCTCTCTGCCAATCTCTCCATTGGTCGCCACTCAACCAATCAATTACATTCTAGGTATTAACAGTAACTTACAAAGCCATCCACTACCTGGCCCCCAGCTACATCCCTAACCTGGTCTCAACATACCAACCAAATTGTCTTCTTTGCTCCTCCCAATACCTCCTGCTCTCTAGCTCCCTTGTCACCTCATCTAATGCTCACCTCCAGGACTTCTCCAGAGCCTCTCTCCCATCCTCTGGAATGCTCTACCCAAATCTGTCCGACTATCTCCTACTTTGTCCACTTTCAGACGATCCCTAAAAACTCATCTCTTCAGAGAAGCCTATCTGGCCCCCCACCTAACAATTGTACATTTATTTTCTCCATCAGCACATCGCTACAGTTATTACCTCTTGTATCTCTTTACCCTTCCTCTTAGATTGTAAGCTCTAACGAGCAGGGCCCTCTGTTTCCTCCTGTATTAAAGTATATTGTATTTGCACTGTCAACCTTTAAGTTAACCGTCTGCACTATATAAATCCTGTATAATAATATTATTAATAATAATAATAATAATAAAACATTTGCATGCCCACCGTACCAGTTATACTTGTCTTGCCAGTGCTCCATCATCAACCTTCCTTCCTCTATCGCATCTTGTGATGATAACCAACGTCTCCAGGCATGGGGGAGCTTGTGATATGACCCAGTATGTGGTTGGGGTCTAGCAGCCAATTGCCAGGCCTGAGCATTGAATGGAAGAGTGATGTTACCGCTCCCTATTGCGAAGGAAGGAGCTAAGAGGGAGTGCTGGTAAAATAAGTATAACTAGTGCAGGGGACATTTAAAAAGACACCGTCACTTAGGCCCCTTTCACACTGAGGAGTTTTTCAGGCGGTACAGCGCTAAAAATAGCGTCTAAATACCGCCTGAAAAACTCCTGCCCAGCCTTCTCAATGTGAAAACACAAGACTGAGGCAATGCGCTGGCGGAAGAGAAAAAAATCTCCTGTCAGCAGCATCTTTGGAGTGGTGAGAGGAGCGGTATGTATACCGCTCCTTCACCGCTCCTCCCCATTCAAAACAATGGGAAACCGCAGTAATACCGCCCACAATGCGCCTCTGCAGAGGTGCATTGCGGGCGATATTAACCCTTTATCGTCCGCTAGCGGGGGTTAATACCGCACCAATAGCAGCCGAATCCCGCGGCAATTCCAACGGTATACCGCCACCGTGCCTCCCGCCCCAGTGTGAAAGGGGCCTTAGTCAGACAGTGTCTCTTTGAACCAGCTTCAAATACATGTTGCAGTATGTGTACAAGCCACACAGCACTGTCACGGTGCCTCTGCAAATATGATTGCTGACACTCTGTTTATCTGTGCAGCCTTGTTACAGAAGTACCTGGATAACTATGACCTCAGCATCAGAATCATCTACATCCTAGGAACGCTTGGCTTCACCATTGGCACGGCAGTGATGTTCATCTTCCCCAATGTCTACGTCACTATGATTATGATCAGCACCATGGGGATAGTGTCGATGAGTATTTCATACTGCCCGTACGCCCTGCTGGGACAGTACCACGAAATGAAAGAGGTAAGTGGCGTTTCTTAGTTCCTTAGTACATTTTTGAAAGGATGGAAAGCTTGTATAGTCCTTGAAAATATTTGTATTTATTTTGTAACAGCCAATGCATTTTGGGGGCTCAGTACTCACCCTTCATCAGTGCTAAAAACAAAGTAATGTAGGCACCTGGATTGGCTGAGCCTCATGAAACTCATTGGCAGGTACATAATGAATATATATTTTTTTTAAAGCACTAAACAAGCTGGTGTAAAAAAAAAAAAATGTAAAAAGGCGCACAAATGCTTGTGGCTCTAGAATAAACCAATAAAAAGGACTGCCACCATGTGGGAATCGTCTACATCCTAGGAACGCTTGGCTTCACCAATGGAACAGCAGTAATGTTCATCTTCCCCAATGTCTACGTCACTATGATTATGATCAGCACCATGGGGATAGTGTCGATGAGTATTTCATACTGCCCTTATGCCCTGCTGGGACAGTACCAGTACAGTCACCACACCAGTATTGCTTGTAGTCCTTGCAGCTGATCTTTTCCCCATTACTGATGTACCATGCCATCTTACATGCAGTGCGGAGGTAGCCATCTTGGTAGAGCAGCAGGGCTTTGCTTCCTCATGATCTGGTGGTGGAATATTCACGAACCAGCAGGTGAAGTATAGACAGCACATAAATGAATTTGGCAAAAGCAGGGAGATCCTGGCGCTGCAGGTGCTAAGGTACAGCATCCTTTCCAGCAAGCAGCACAGTAGTGAGATCACCAAATCTCACTCCAAATCTGGTGAGACGATCAGAGACAGCATTGCCATAAGTGATCTCACACTGCAGATACTGTATACATTTATGAAGTTTAAGGCATTTGAGTGCCTAGCCACAGAAAGTGTGCTGCTATTTTTCAAGAGGGATTTAAGATGGAAGGTCAATTTTTCAGGAGATTAGTTAAGCGCAATTACAGTTTTCGAGATTTTCCTGAAATCATATCTTTATTTTTTGAGTTCAGGTCTACTTTAAATATAACTAAAGGTAAACCATTTTTTTTTAGTTTAGGATAGAGTGGAGAGGGATTAGAGCAGATGTCAGTTTCTATTGCTGTCTGTGCCCCCGTTAGGTAGATTCACCCTCTCTATTTGTCCTTTTTACCATTATCAAGTGAAAGTAAAAGAAAATCTAAAATTTTGTGTTTTCCCCAAAAGGGGTAATATAACCGTGGGGACACTAGTTCTTGAGGCCTGGCGGTCCTCAAAAATTTCCTTTAATTTGCAACGATTTCCTCTCACTTCCCGCTTGACTATGAGACAGGAAGTGAAAGGAAATCTCCGTAATGGAACACAGATGGTGCAAAAAATTCTGACAAGGGATCCCTTAGGCCGCGTACACGCACGACCGAGAAAATCGAGGGGCGAAACACATTGTTTTCCCTGTCGAGTTCCTTGTTCGGCAGTCAAAAAACTCGCCGAGCCAAATTTTCCCATTGCCCATCGAGGAAGTAGAGAACATGCTCTCTTTTTGGCTCGACGAGTTCCTCAACGGGTTTCTCGGCGAAAAGTGTACACACGACGGGTTTCCTCGGCAGAATACGTCTCCCATGGAGTTTCTTGCTGAATTCTGCCGAGGAAACCGGTCGTGTGTACGCGGCCTTACTAAAAAAGTTTGCCTATAGTTCTACTTTATGACTGTAGATTCAATTTAAATTGCTTACCAGTTCTTCAATCTGTTTGTCTGCAGTACATCCACCACAGCCCCGGGAACTCGAAGAGAGGCTTTGGCATAGACTGCGCCATCTTGTCCTGCCAAGTTTACATCTCCCAGATTTTGGTGGCCTCAGCTTTGGGAGCCGTGGTTGATGTTGTGGGTACAGTCCGAGTAATTCCTCTGGTGGCCTCCATAGGCTCCTTCTTGGGATTTCTCACAGCTACCTTCTTAGTAATATACCCAGACCTTGCAGAAGAGAACAAGGAGGAGACAAAACGTCCAGCAAATGACGCCATCGCTAATGGGGTGGATCCGGAAAAACCGCTTGTGCTGCAGCTCTCTCCGAAAGGATCTACAGTTCCTCCAGAAGTGGAGAGCGAGTCGGCTGTCTGAGCAGGTGATGTGTTCAACCCGCAACATTCCTGCCCGCGCAGACACCTCTGTAGCGGAAATTTAATCAGGTGCACGTCTGGACTGGAAACCAATCGCAATACGATGCCTCGCTATCCTCCTGTGTTGCCAGGGGAGGGGCATTTCCAGTTTCTAAGTGAAAATTAAAAAAAATAAAAGGAAATTAAATGGAAGCTCCTTTAATTTGCCCTTTCTAGAATCTTTCGATTAGATGATGCTTTTTCTGCATGATCCTTAAAACCTAATGCTGAAGTATATGAAGTTTAGCCAGCTACATCTAAGTTTGAAGTTTTTTGTAATGACACTGCTATAAAACTTTTTCTACTGTTTCGCTTGTCGAAAGTATGCAGTTGCTGTGTTAATGAAACATTAAAGTGCGTACAGGAATGGCCACAGTTTGGGCTGGGCTAGTATTCCAGAGAAAGCATGTATGTGGCTCAGAGCTGGCAATGTGAGAACGATGGTGGGAGCCTTATCTTTCAATCTACCGTTTGGATACAGCCTATAATGCCTGCTAGGAAGAGTTCTACAATATTGCTGACCCTTCCTGGCCCAGCCCAAAAAAAAAAAAAATGGCTTCCGTTTTGCCATGGCAACAGTTGCACTTTAAAAAGCCTTGCTGGGTGGTTCTCAAGCTTGGTAATACCAGACTTTTTGGCAATTCTTTTGAGGTGGTTAAAAGTATAGGTTTTTTTTTTTTTTACAAACTGCTATAATTTATTTCATAGACCAGAATATTGTGGGCTCATTCAATTCGAGTAAAGTGATCATTCACAAAAAAAAAAATTGTAAGTTGGATTTATATCTAAGTGGGAGACTGAGGACAAGTGGCTTTAGAGCCATTGAAATTAGGCCAGAGGTTGCGAACCATCACCTTATGCCCTGTACACACAGTCGGAATTTTCAACGGGAAAACGTCTGTCGGAAATTCTGAAGGAAAAATTAAGAACCTGCTCTCAATCTATTTCTGTCGGAATTCCCAACAGAAAAAGTCAGATGGAGCATACACCCGGTCGGAATTCCCGACCAAAAGCTCACATCTGACTTTTTCTGTCGGCAATTCCGACCGTGTGTACGGGGCTTTAGACTAGTGTTCCCCAAACCATGGGTCATGTACCACAGACAATAACACATCTTCTATGTGGGTTGTAGTGTTTTTTTTTTTTTACAAGGCTATCCTATAGGAGCGTTTACTTACTCTGGAGGTGGCCAACAGCAGACACGAAGTAGGTGTAACCTCATGTTTATAAGGGTGCTTCTGAAGAGGGCAGTGTTCTGTTTGGACACTGAGTTGAGTTGCATCTTGATATAGCACGGTCATTTTCCCCTGTAGAATCCCGACGTAATTGTCAAGGAGCTTACAATGCAAGGTCCCTAACTCGCATTCATATACTAGGGCCAATTTTAGACAGAAGCCAATCAACCTACCAACTGACTCTTTAGGTGGGTGAAACTGGTGGAAGCTTTTAAATTGGTGCTTCAAGCAAAGTAAAATTCCTTATTTGAAATCCATGCTAGCCAGCTGTAATAAATTGGTACCATGTTGGTAATGGTGGTGATCTGCCTCCTTACTTAAAGCTTCTCAGCTTGAGTTTTTGTATTAATGTCGTACCCAACCGAGTTTGCAGTTGTGTCTTCTACTGGTTTATTTTATGTTCAGTACAGGTCGCTGCTACAAACCCCTCTTTGACTCTCAGAATCCACTAATTTGTGAAAATATGTCCATGTTGCATACCTGTGACATAGTGCTGTATTTTATATTTTTACAATGCACCATTGGAGGTGGCAACATGGAAAAAGACTAGACTATGTGGCCAGATGTATGGAGACACCTCTCCAAGTGATTGAGTTCAGGCGTTTCTAGTGAAGTGTACTGTTAACGCTACAGCAAACAAATACCTTTAATGCCGCGTACACACGATCAGACATTCCGACAACAAAACTGTGAATTTTTTTCCGCCGGATGTTGGCTCAAACTTGTCTCACATACACGGTCAAACAAATGTGGTTTGGAAATTGCAAACATCAAGAATGCAGTGACGTACAACACGTACGACGAGCCGAGAAAAATGAAGTTCAATGGCCAGTGCGGCTCTTCTGCTTGATTTCGAAACAAGTCTCAAACATTTGTTGTCGGAAATTCCAACAGGAAATGTTCGATGGAGCCTACACACGGTCAGATTTTCCGACAACAAGCTCACATCGAACATTTGTTGTCGGAAATTCCGACCATGTGTACGCAGCATTAGATAATTGTGGCAGCAGTTTTGGGAAGGTCCTGTTCTGTTCCAGCATGACTCTGCATCTGTGTGCAAAGCCAGCTCCATAAAGACATAGGGGGTTGATTTCCTAAAACTGGAGAGTGCAAAATCTGGTGCAGCTCTGCATAGAAACCAATCAGCTTCCATTTTTTTTTTTTTGTCAAAGCTTAATTGAACAAGCTGAAGTTAGAAGCTGATTGGCTACCATGTAGAGTTGCACCAGTTTTTGCGCTCTTCAGTTTTAGTAAACCAACCCCACTGTCCGAAGAGCTTGGTATGGAGGAGTCCCGAACTCAATCTTGCTGAATACCTTTAGACCTCTTTCACACATTTCACCGCGATTTTGCGGCGACGATTTTGAACATTGATAAACATGAATAACTGACCTCACAAATGCTTTCTTGGTTGAATGGGTATTCCAAACACCTATGGGAAGCCTTCCCAGACGAATTGGCAGTTAGAGCTGCAAAAGGAGGAAGGCTAATCCATATAAATGGTCATGATTTTGGTAATGAAATGTCCAACAATCTCATACAGGTCTGGTGTCCACAAACGTTTGGCCATATGGCCAGTGCATTAAGGAAAAATGGTGACTGTGGTACATGACCGACGAAACTTTGGGAAACCCTGGCCTAGTGAATCTAGTCGCAACCTATCCTAAGAATTTACATGAGCAGGCCTTTTCCATTCTAGCTCTGTGTCTCCAAGCTAAAAGGCCCATATAGAGGACTTTTCTTTCTGGAATTCTTAATTTGGAATGTAGAAATACATTGGTTTTGTTTAAATGCCACCCGATGGCAGGACAATGTAAGAGTATGTTGGCAGTTTTTGCTTAGTCTATCTAAAATCTGGATTTTCTTTCACTTGACATCAGGGGTCCTAAGCAATATTGCCCTCTTGTTTCTCTGCAAAAAAAAAAATCGATCGGGAGCAGCTTGAGAAATAAATATGGGGGCTAGTTTTTATATTGCAGAAAAAAATCTGCTTTCTTTTAAAGCAGCGGTTGTAGAGTTGTTGTTTTTTTTTTTTTTTTTTGTTCTTGCAGCCAGTTTTTAATTAGTATATTGTTTTTTGAGATTGTTAAGATTCTGCTGTATAGATAGGTTTTTGTTATTTGATAACACATTTTCGTAGATGGTCACTGTTGTAATGCTTGCCTAAGAAACGTATTCGCACAGCTATAGAAGTAGTGTTACTGTTGACACGCTCGTATTTATGCATCTTCAGGCTTGCACTGCGATCTTTTACCGTTATGATGTCACTGGTGGATTGGTGGAGAGATTTGCTTGTTTTACCACCAACAGCCAGTGAGAATCTACTTTCCTACTTTGTGTCTGACCTAAAACAAGTATACAGATAAGAACCTCTGAACCATTGGCTTCAAGATTGGGGTCAGTCTTGAACGTCTGTGGGTCAACATGAGAGCACGCCAACCACCATTGTTAGAAATGTGATTTAGAATCCATGCATTAGGTCTTTTGAGATGAACATTTTTCGAGAGTCAAACCAGGCCTATAGAGAGGAGCAGTAAGGCACAAACAGTGTGCACTACAAATAGTCAGGCCTACATACGCATTGAGAAAATATGGCTCCTCCCCTATGGTTTTAGGAACCATACATTTACAACATTTTTAAAACCGTAACACTAATTGATAAGATTATTGGGGTCCGTGTTGACATGTCCTAATAATCTGCAATGACATCAGTTTGAGAAATTTCTGACTTCATTTAGAATTCATTGACAGGTGCTTTTTACCTGAAGTTGACCTACCTGACTTACTTCAGATGCTTCTGCATTCTCATAGACTTGTAGGGGGAGAAAAACATTTCTGATGTGAACCAAAGCCCATTGACACAGACAGGCCCATAGGCTGATACCATTCACGGATACATTGAAAAACTCTAACACAACTATAGTTTCCCTTTAAATGAAGGCCGCCATGATACCAAATACCTGTATGAGAAGACTTGTATGGAAATTAGTAGTCCTGGTGAAGACTTTAGTAATCCTGGTGAAGTAGCATTGTATCTGTTCAGCTGGACTCCAAGCAGCATCACGATGTATGAGTAAGTTTGGAGCAGTCTTTCTCAGGGTTCCATATAACCCTAAGGTTCCTCCAGCATATCCTAGGGGTTCCATGAAAGATGAGCATTTTCTGCCCCTCAGATAAATTGCCACTGACACTAACGATCTATTAAGCTATGGAGTTCTTTCTCCCCAATATTCACCAATATAAAAACTATGGAGGTCTTTCTCCCAATAGTCGCCAATATAAAGAGACCCTTCCCCCTTCTCCCAATGGCCACCAGTGTAAGGAGACCCTTCTCCACATGGCTACCAGTGTAAGGAGATCATTCTCCCAATGGCTACCAGTGTAAGGAGACCATTCTCCCAATGGCCACCAGTGTAAGGAGGCCCTTCTCCCAAAGGCCACCGGTTTAAAGAGGCCCTTCTTGCAGTGGCCATCAACATAAAGAGGGCCTACTTCCAGTGGCCCTTAACTTAAGGAGACCCTTCTCTCAAAGACCACCAATGTAAGGAGGCCCTTATCCCATTGAACAAGAATGTAAGTAGGCTCTTGTCCCAATGGCCACCAACATAAGAAGGCCTTTGTTCCAATGACCACCAATCTTTCGGTAACCACACACGTAAAGAGGCCCTTCTCCCAATGAACACCAATGTACGAAGGCCCTTCTCCCAATGACTACCAATGTAAGGGTGCACTTCTCCCAGTGACCATAAGCAAAAGGTGGTCCTTCTCCCATTACCCAACAATCTATAGGAGCTCTTCGCTGACCACCAGTTAAAGAGGTAATTTCATTAGCCATACTGTAAATTTAATGGGGTCACTTTTCCACAGACCATCTATGTGGGAGAACACTACTATTTTCAGTGCCTGCGAATCTCTTTTGGCCTTTATAAGTATTTATTTAATTTCATTGGTATTACTGAAAATAATTTAGGTATATAGAGCAGCTCTAGTAGTCAAATACTTTAATTACGCCACATTCCCTATTTTTTTATTTATTCTTACATTGCACCTTACTGTTCTTAACCATGTATCATGAGCTGTAGGTATAGTAATCATAGCAGAGGTTCCTTGAGACCCAAAAATTATTTTAATGGTTCTTCTATGTTAAAAGGGTTGGGAAGGGCTGCTATTGAACCTTGGAGTCCGGGAGTGGCACTTCCACCTTTTTTATTTATTTTTTGTTAAAAGTCAAAGGTAATGATAGATGTGGAAGTATGGGCAGATGTAGTGATCATAATGTAACCCTTAATTATATACTTCTCTCATTTCCTACATAGCCAGCAGACCTTTACCCTGATGGTAATCTGGCCAAACTAAACGCCATGCCTTGAAATTATGGTAAATCAAGGTCTCGCTTCTTCTGGGCTGTAGTGTGGGGAGAGTCTTTTTTCGAGTGTCCCTGGTAATGTGGAAGCTCCTTATTAGCTGAAAGAAGAGTCTTATCCAAAGGGTTCTCACAGAGCCCTGAAGACTTAATACGCTTTCCTGCGCTCCCCCACTGCCTTGTTTGCCTACAGAGATTTTTACCAGTACGTGTCAAAGCATACCCAGGGTTAAAGTGAACCTGTGCCCAGACGGTGGACATTAGACTATTTACATATTTCTAACCAGCCGTACAAGAGCTTTAAATCAATGAGAATTATATTTTTCCAAAATGCTTATAGACACAGAGATGAATGAGGGCTTGTTTTAAAGCACTTTTACTTCTTTGTTCAGAATTTGAAAAATAAAAAACTTTGTGTACATGATCTGGGATCTGGTCACAGCTTCCATTTAATGACTTCTTCCCTCCCCATCATGACAGTGATCATGGCAATTGGCCACTCAAGCTTGCAAACTGTATTTTGGAATAAACGGGAGATGATCAGATGCTCCCCCATTCCTTGGAAGAGCTGGGTATACCAAAGGCTTTAACAGACCAACAGTACAGCAGGTGAGCGCAGGAAAGATATCAGTGGGTGTGGGATGAGGGCCCTATAAAGAGAACCTGTCACATGGCTTATTTAGGGCTTTTTAAGTCCCACCATTTCTTGCTAGACAACCAGTGCCTATGGGTTGCTCACAGAGCCTTCAGTACCTTACAGCCCACCACACCATCAGCCACGTTTTCTCCTTTATTCATTGTCATTGAAGTGGAACCAGTTTGCTTATGAGGAATATTGACTGATAAGTGCCTCAACTGATGTTATGGTTCCTCATGGCCTAGTTGGCCCCATCTTTCCATGCTATTGACCCCAGCCATAGAAAAGCAATAGGATCTTTTGGTAATACACCACCCAGTCCTGCAATTCTACAATAAATGTACAGTTGACAATTGAAGATGGATGTGAAATCCCAGCCCATGCTGCAACGTTGCTCCTTGGTTATATTTAGAGACCTAAATTAAAAAAACGATTTTGCTTAGGTCAGAGTGTTTTTTTTTTTTTACGCTCTACTCCACATCAATCACAATACATAGTGGAGTTTGTCTGAGCTAAAGTGTCACTGTATCCTTATCAAAGCTTCCTTTATTTCTGAGCTGCTTGTTTTATTTCAGCGGTTGGAGAATATTCTGCGCTTTCAGTGCTGTAGGTGTTTTTAAAATCTTTTGTGTAGGAGGTCCCACATTGCATGGGGACCCTTCTGGCTGCAAGCACCAAACTTTTTTCGCTCTGCTTTGCACTTTTACAAAAAAAAATATTCTGAATCTTCAGTAATTATATTAAAATGCATGGTATAATATGTGTATAGTACATAAATGGCATGTATTAAAATAAGAAATGTTGCCTTAATAGCATCCATTTGATACATGACAGGTGTACCAGAGCTGGCTTGAAGGTTGTGGCCTTGATTTCTATGACACTTGAAGGAGTAAGCTATGCTTGAAGCCCAAATGAAGTAACAGATAAGGCTATGCAGTCAGGTAGACTGTACTAGGCCTTGTCTCCAATTTCCTTTTAACAGCAGTTGCTCAAGGCATCTAAATATGATCTTTGCAATATATGTATGTGATGAAGGGTGTGGCTGTTATTCACCTCCACCAGCACAAACCACTGCGGTGTGAGTGATGAGGGGTGTGGCTGCAATTCACCTCTGCCAGCACAGACCACTGCAGCGTGAGTGGTGAGGGGTGTGGCTGTTATTCACCTCTGCCAGCACAGAATACTGCAGTGTGAGTGATGAGAGGTGTGGCTGCTATTCACCTCTGCCCGCACAGACCACTGCAGCGTGAGTGGTGAGGAGTGTGGCTGTTATTCACCTCTGCCAGCACAGAATACTGCAGTGTGAGTGATGAAGGGTGTGGCTGTTATTCACCTCCACCAGCACAGACCACTGCAGCGTGAGTGGTGAGGAGTGTGGCTGTTATTCACCTCTGCCAGCACAGAATACTGCAGTGTGAGTGATGTGGCTGTTATTCACCTCTGCCAGCACAGACCACTGCAGCGTGAGTGATGAGGGGTGTGGCTGCTATTCACCTCTGCCAGCGCAGACCACTGCGGTGTGAGTGATGAGGGGTGTGGCTGTTATTCACCTCTACCAGCACAGACCACTGCAGCGTGAGTGATAAAGGGGTGTGGCTGTTGTTTACCTCTACCAGCACAGACCACTGCAGTGTGAGTGATGAAGGGGTGTGGCTGTGTTTCACCTCTGCCAGCACAGACCCCTGCAGTGTGAGGGTGGAAAGCAGCTGTTCCTGGAGTTAAAAAAGTTTTCTAAAGCATTCCTAAGCAAAAATCAGCCCCAAATCATTACATACAGTACGGAGGACGACAATGAGATAAAACATTTTTAAGACATCAGTTAGGCTTTAATGGGAATGTCTTAGCTGCAAGACGTGATTCCATCTTCCTGACAAATAAGTCAGTTTTGCAAACAGTAGTTATTATCTTCTTGTACTTTTATTATTGTACAGGTTGTAAATTATATACAGGGACTTCCATATGTGCATAGCCTGGTCACTCCCCAATGTTTGGTGTAAATTTATGTTAAACCTTCAGGGTTTAAGCACTTTCAGCAGCTGATTTGATCCATACAAGAGTTGTTCTATTGGATGCTGCAAGAGAAAGGAGCCATCCCAAAACAGCAAACCTGGGGCAGCAATTAGACAATCCCAGCAGAGGAGAGTGCCTTGACATGCAGGGGGGAGGAGACTGTCCTAAATTGATAGGAAAATGACATGCATTTTACTTTAGAATCCAATGTAATGCCGCGTACACACGATCGGATTTTCCATCGGAAAAACCTTGGATGTTTTTTTGAAGGAAATCCGCTCAAGCTTGGCTTGCATATACACGGTCACACAAAAGAACTTTCGACTGTCAAGAACGCGGTGATGTGCAACACTACGCTGAGCCGAGAAATTGAAGTTCAATGCTTCCGTCGACTTGTTTCTGACCATGCGTCGGAATTGCTACAGACGATCAGATTTTCCGTTCGGAAAAATGGAGAACCTGCTCTCGGTCTTTTGCTGGCGGCAATTCCGACAGCAAAAGTCTGATGGAGCCTACACACGGTCGGAATTTCTGACCAAAAGCTCACATCGGACTGTCGCTGGCGGAATTTCCGACTGTGTGTACGCCAGAATAAGGCTTGGAGGAGCAAGATACTGTTTCTTTTGCTGATTCTTTTGCTGATTCTTTTGCTGCCCTGATTTAGGGTATGTTAATTCAATGATGGGGGTTGGACTTCAGAGCAGGTTTGGGTGACCTTGGTCCATCACCTGGGGAAGAAAGTTCCAGGAACGCATGCACTGGCGCTTGTTCTGCTTTAACATCTGAAGGGCCATCCGCAGCGTGATAGGGTAAACCTGATTCTTGTGCGCTGCAATAATAATGACTTATGCAGATTATAGATATACTATAGATTCCTATTATGCTAGCTCTAGAAGCCTGACAGCTGCACTCCTCTGCTGTCTTCAGGCAGTAAAGATTTTTTATGGTGGTTGCAATAAGACTTCTTAATTTAGTTACTTGAACAATTGTCTAAACTGCATCGCTGAGGCTAGCTGTTAACCGTTTTTTCTTTATTTTTTAAGATTTATTTCAAAGCAGTTGGATAAGCCTGTTGCGACGATATAACACTTGAAACAAAACAATCGTGTAGCTGCTGACAATGCATTGCATAGAAACGAGCTGCGGCGTCTGTAAGCTTTGAGACAAAAGATTTTCACATTGCTAATATAGAGACCAGCTGGGCACTAATGATCTTCAATGACATCCGTTTGAGAAATTTCTGATTTAATTTAGAATTCATTGACCGGTGCTCCCAATGGCCACCAGTGTAAAGAGGCCCTTCTCCCAATGGCCACCAGTGTAAGGAGGCCCTTTTCCCAATGGCCACCAGTGTAAAGAGGCCCTTCTCCCAATGACTGCCAGTGTAAGGAGGCCCTTCTCCCAATGGCCACCAGTGTAAAGAGGCCCTCCCAATGATCACCAGTGTAAGGAGGCCCTTCTTCCAATGGCCACCAGTGTAAGGAGGCCGTTCTCCCAATGGCTGCCAGTGTAAAGAGGCCCTTTTCCCAATGACTGCCAGTGTAAGGAGGCCCTTCTCCCAATGGCTACCAGTCTAAGGAGGCCCTTCTCCCAATGACTGCCAGTGGAAGGAGGCCCTTCTCCCAATGGCCACCAGTGTAAGGAGGTTCTTCTCCCAATGGCCACCAATGTAAGGAGGTTCTTCTCCCAATTACTGCCAGTGTAAAGAGGCCCTTCTCCCAATGGCCACCAGTGTAAGGAGGCCCTTCTCCCAATAGCCACCAGTGTAAGGAGGCCCTTCTTCCAATGGCCACCAGTGTAAGGAGGCCCTTCTTCCAATGGCCACCAGTGTAAGGGGGTTCTTCTCCCAATGGCCACCAGTGTAAGGAGGCCCTTCTCCCAATGGCCACCAGTGTAAGCTGGTCCTTCTCCCACTGACCACCAGTGTAAGTAGGCCGTTCTCCCAATAGCCACCAGTGTAAGGAGGCCCTTCTCCCACGGGCCACCAGTGTAATGTGGTCCTTCTCCACATGGCTACCAGTGTAAGGAGACCATTCTCCCACTAGCCACCAGTGTAAGGCGGCCCTTCTCCCACTGGCCACCAGTGTAAGGCCGCCCTTCTCCCACTGGCCACCAGTGTAAGGAGGCTCTTTTTTCAGTGGCCATCTACATAAGGAGGCTCTTGTCCCTATGGCCACCAACATAAGGTAGTTCTAATCCAAATGACCACCATTATAAGGAGGCCCTTGTTCCAATAACCATGAATGTAAGGAGACCCTTCCAGTAACCACCAACGTAAAGAGGCCTTTCTCCTAATGAACACCAATGTAAGGGTGCACTTCTCCCAGAGACAAAATAAACAAAATGGGGGGTAAACAAAACTGTCTTTCCTTACCTCAAATAACTCGAGGGATCCAAACAGTGAAAGTTGAAGATTGTGATATCATTGAAGAAAATGTCCATAACTGAGGTGTGACCACTGCAGACAAGATGTACAATAGCCAGCTGTTGTCTACAGCTTGCACACAATTGCACAATTTATGTTGTAGGAAATACATTACTGTGTTAGATAGAAAAGGAGGGTTTTTTCTGTTGCACAACCCATAGAAAATATTATTCTGTCACTGGATTATATGTGTATGTATTGTATTTTAGGTGTGTTATTTACCTGTAGAGACCTCCTTGTGTAGATATCTAAAAGGCCTGAGAATGCTGCTGGGCACCACCACCTTGGATTTGATGTCAGCAGACTCATAGCTGTCACTCAAGTGACACACTATAGTATTCCTCAGCAGCTACATATAAAAGGAAGGGGAGGGGCAGAGGAGCTGGGCCAGTATAGACAGTAAGTAGACCCTCCCAGAAGAGTAGAGGCCTATGATGTGCAAGAAGGGAGGGGGGCTCTGCTAGGGATTTGACTCTTTCTGAAGTTCTGAGGCACATTGCAGGCCAATAAAAAAACTGTTTCTAAAAAAACACAGCAAGCGAGAATTAAAAAAACTTTATTTTTCTGTCAAATGTACCTGAATTTTGTTGCTGGCAGGGGGGTCTCTTTACCGTCTAGCCGTGTTTACTATGTTTGTAAGAAAATATAGAGGGAGAAGCCACTACTGAATCATAGACTGTATTGGCAATATATCTGACCAGTGAATGTTTATGTTGGGTGCAGGTAGGCGGACAATCAGATCCCAGCGTGTATGGCCTATTTACAAGGGTTGTGATAACCCAGGCACACAATTTTTTTTTCTTGCTGTCATCATTGACAATGTGAGGAGCGCAGTTAATAAGATAAAAAAACAAAAGAAAGGAAAACTAGCAATAATATTTTTAAAGGATGCGTTTCCAGTCTGCATGTCCCCTTTAAGAGGACATACATAAGGCGTATCTGAACCTCCACTTTAGGAGGACATACATAAGGCGTGTCTGTACGTCCCCTTTAAGAGGACATACATAAGGTGTGCCTGTACGTCCCCTTTAAGAGGACATACATAAGGTGTGTCTGTTGTAGGCTCCTCCCACCAGTGTTTCTCTTTTATGTCCAATTAAAAGATGTAAGGGCTTCTTCCCTGGTAGCTCCCCACCGCCCAAACAAAATTAGCAGGAATAAAAGCTTAATAATACAAATCTAACTAAAAAATAAAAATGCATTTAAAAAAAAAATCGGCGCCTTGATCCAAGCTTTCCAGAGGCACAGGTATCCTCATATCTTACCTTGTTCATTGTGGGAATCTATTCTTGTCGGGTTTTCGAGGTAGCAATGAGGGGCAGTGGCATCACCTGCATCTTCCAGAAGCCAAGATGATACATTTTACAAAAAAAAAAAGTCACATTACAAAAAAGGTTTATTTATAGTGTATTTGTTTGGGCGGCGGAGACTGGCAGGGAAGCAGACCTTTGATTGGCTTTACCAGATGACCGCCGGGTGCCACTGAAAATGACATTGCATGCCCAACTCGGCACACGTGCCGTAGGTTGCCCTTTGTTGAATTGAAGATCTAGGTTCAATGGATAACTAAAGGTATCAGGTGGACATGTCAGAAACATTGTGGAGGTGGGTGGACGCAGTCTAGGAAGCTGTAAATTACAGACGGCAGGCTGTATTCGTAGGGAACTTGGCCTTACCAGAGGCCAAGTCTGAACAATGTAGACATGCCACATTACGATCTGCCGGGTGCCACTGAAAATGACACTGCATGCCCAACTCGGCACACGTGCCGTAGGTTGCCTATGTTAGATTGAAGATCTAGGTTCAATGGATAACTGAAGGTATACTGCAAGCTTGCACCAAGTACAGCTAAGAAAACAAAATTTAAATGTATATTTTAAACACGAATGTTCACAGAAATATATGTCTTCACCAAAAAATCCGTGGTAGACCATTTGGTGGTTGAAGTCACAGGGAATTCTGTCGTTGTACAGTAAGCCTTAAGTGTGTGTATGGATAAAACAAAGTGATGGTTTAAATAAGAGGAATACTAAAACATCAAAAATAAACAGCTTGTATTGGGATGTCTGGGTTTCCTGGATGTACGGTATATAAACCTCTATATATGTATAATCATTTGTGGAGACTTGGAGGTTCAGCTGCAACCTGAGGACCTAAAGTGCCCGGATTGAGAAAGGGAAACTCTAGGCTTGTTAAGAAGAACTTCCCTTAAGGTCCGTTATCTACATTACATAGATTTTTAGAAAACTTTCTTTGCTGCTTTCGCTTTGGTAGATTTGGAGATTGACAATCCCAGTGCACTCGATGCAAGACTGAAGAGCGGCGCATCGTATTATCTTTTGCGCTGAAACTACACGTGTAGGGTTCTATTCTTTAGCTTGTGGACTCTACAAAAGAAAAAATATCTAACAAATTCCACCATCCACGGTGTGTCCCTCACACCTCTTCTGCAGCTGCCGGAGAGCTTCAGCCCTCCTCTGGTTCTTCACCAGATCCTTACTTTCTGCTTTCAAGCAATGCATCCAGCTTCTTCCCAGCAGCAGCATAAGGAAAGGGGGGTCACTGTGATGTAAAAAGGAGAGTGGGAAGACTCAACTTCTGATGGTGGGGTGGCTCTTGACATCTAATGTAAAGGGGAGGGGGAGTGCTGGACATCTAATTTTACCAATACAACCGGCCCTTTTTATGGGCAATCATAATGCTGATGCGGCCCACGATGAAATTGAGTTGGACACCCTCGACGTAGAGGGTCACGGTCGTCTTCAAGGAGTATGGAATGATCTTTCGTGACCCTTTTTCGATTTCTCACGACCGCAGCGTTTATTACGTGCCTGCTTCCCTTTAGAAAATGTTTTTTTTATGTAGATGGATCACGTATATAGTACCTGTTGCACAACCTAATGCCGCGTACACACGATCGGAAATTCCGACAAGAAAACCGTGGATTTTTTTTCCGACGGAATCTTGGCTCAAACTTGTGTTGCATACACACGCTCACACAAAATTCCGACCGCCAAGAACGCAGTGAAGTACAACACTACGACGAGCCGAGAAAAATGAAGTTCAATGCTTCTGAGCATGCGTAGACTTCATTCAAGTTTTTTACGCGTCGGAAATGCACACAGATGATCGGAATTTCCGACAAGAACTTTTTCCGGTCTGAAAATTTGAAAACCAGCTCTCCAAACTTTTGCTGTCGGAAATTCCGATGGGGCATACACACGGTCGGAATCTCCGACCTAAAGCTCACATCGGACTTTTACTTGTCGGAAATTCCGACTGTGTGTACGCGGCATTGAGAAACGCTTTGCGTGTTTTGCTATTTTTATATGCTCCTCCAGAACAAAGCAGCCCTTGACTCTTCAGCTGTTGCGGTGCCGACTGTGTCCTTTAGACTTGTAGTCCTACATCAGCTGACGAGCCCAAGGGCCCCCCCAATGTCTGGCCCTCTGAATCTCCTTTCGGAGATCTTTTTGGGAGTAGAGAATCCCATACACCAGGGGTCTCCAAACTGCGGCCCGAGGGCCAGATGTGGCCCTTTACTAGCCTTTATCCGGCCCTTGGGGCACTATTCCTCCAACTGATATAAGGGCACTATTCATCCCATTGACACCAACAAGGGGGCACTATTTCTTCCACTGATACCAATGATGGGATACTATTCCTCCTACTAATAGGGGCACTACTCCTCCTCCTACTGAGACCAACCTTGAGGCCATATTTATTGTCACTGATGCTGAGCCCGAAACATTTGCCATCTCTGCTGGCCACAATTCGGCCCTCCTAAAGTCTTAAGGACACAAAACTGGCCCTTTGTTTGAAAAGTTTGGAGACCCCTGCCATACACCAGTGATGGCGAACCTTGGCTCCCCAGATGTTTTGGAACTACATTTCCCATGATGCTGAACTACACTGCAGAGTGCATGAGCATCATGGGAAATGTAGTTCCAAAACATCTGGGGTGCCAAGGTTCACCATCACCGCCCTACACCATGTATTATCCCTGTATATCGCATATTACTGTGCGAAAATCTGCTTTATGAAGAGTTAAATATTTTGCTAAGCGCCATTTAATATAAAGAATGTGTGTTACACATGTAGGAACTCTAAATACTGAAATGCACACTTAAAGGAGAACTCCTGAATTTTTGGAAGACATTATGTAAATAGGCATTAACCTGTGTCAGTTTGTTTTTTGCTTTAAAAAATAAAAAAATTATAAATGATAGGAAAATCGGTGCTGTAGGGTTGAACAACAAACCTGTGACGCCATATTTGTCATTGCACTCAGTTTGATGGTGTAGTAGCTCCGCCCACCTCAGGACATGCAGATTAGACAGAAGCTGATTTTTAAGCCCCTGTTTCAGGATTATTAGAGCTCACAATAAATTTCTAAAATGACCCCCAGATCCATATATCTCGATGATTTCGTCATTTAATGGAAGTTTTCAATATTCTGAAGGAAGTTCTCCTTTAAGAACTCATAAGTCACATTGTGCTAGCGCTCTATTCGGAAGTAACACAACTATGGAAAGCTGTACAGAGTTTTTTTTTTTTTTTAATGCCTAAAGTGCTGCGCGGTAGGCATCTCAACATGAATATGTTTATGATCTGGTTCCATAGTGAACTGCCCATATGACTAAGTACTTTTTTTTATCAACTTATTAAGTTGACCACTATGGTAGCTCTTGCTGAGTTTAGTAAACTTTTATAGATGATGATGTGTGTTAAACACATGAAAAAAAATGTTTTAAAGAGAAAAAAGGGATTAAGAGTGACGTCACACGTGATTGATCTTTGAATGATTTGGTTATGCTGTATAACTTTTATTTTATTTTTTTCTTTTGATTTGTACACTGTTTTGCTTGTTATTTTTTTTTCCTGTTTTTGGAGTATGATCATTTGCATGACAATTTTTCTGTATTTTTTTTTTTTTTTCAAGCCATGTTCTGTAATTTTCTGTTTTATTTGTATGATCTGGTTTAATTTAAAATTGATTTTAAAAGTTAAATTAAAAACAGTTTTGGATTGTCAAATCCTGCACACCGTATACAGTGAATTTCGATACATTGTTCAACAGTTCGATCTTAATAAACATTTCAATAACAGGTTGAATTCTGTGTGTACGTGTCTTTCTTTTTATTCTTTTCATCGAAAAAAATATATATATATATTTTCTGTTAAGCAGGCAGATACTCGCAACAGGAGTTTGGGGGATCTATACATCATCTCTGTGTCACATAAAGAAATGCGTTGAGTTACTATGCATGGACGCATTACAACATGCGACCAATACCTAGCGTTTAAAATTAGTTCAAGGTCAATATCCCAATATATCACTACATGCAGGTGATTATCAGTAAGGGACCCCAGGCATCACACCAAACAACAGGGGGTTCTCTACATCATATCAACCTTTGCATGTAGAGATGTATTTAGGCCACTAGGGGAGATGCTATGAAATAGCATCAACCCCTAGCATAGAAAAGTTAGAGCGAACATGTTCAACAATTAGGACAAGGCCCATAAGTATTTTATACTTCTGTCAAGCACGTAGTAAATTGTATTTGTAGTAAAAATTATTAATTGCATACGAGAGATAGTGTAGCTCAGGTACTTTGAGGATACACGTATAATACACAAGTTATACTGGCAACTAATAGAAAGGTATGAGAGGCAATATAGCTCAGGAACTTTGAGAGTACATATAGTATTTGTAGTAACAAGTATTAATTGCGTATGAGAGAGGGACAGGCGTTCACCTGACAGCAAACAAGTTTGTATCCTGTGGCTGGTGGTACATTAGGCATTCACCGGATACAGAAGTACCGTATTTATTGGCGTATACCGCGCACTTTTTCCCCTTAAAATCAGGGGGAAATCGTGGGTGCGCCATACACGCCGATACTCCATTGCAGCGGTGTTCGTTTCTTTGAATTGGGCGCCGAGTGCCGCAGCCTAGAGCCGAGCCAAGTGTACTGCACACTCGGCTATGCTCGGCAATGCCCACAGCCACGCGAAAGGAGCCAAGACATGCCGAGAGGAGACGAACAAACAGGAAATCCGGCTCCTCTCGGCGCCTAATTCAAAAATGAACACCGCTGCAACCCCGGGCAACGTGCGGATAGACTGGACGGAACCCGCAGACGGACGAAACCCCATGAGGAAGCCGCAGACGGACACCTGAAGGGACGCCACGCCAGGCAAGACACCAAAACTGTAAGTAATAAAAAAAAAATCCAGGAATTTCCCTGCTAGATTTGGGGTGCGCGCTATACGCCGGTGCGCGCTATAGGCAGATAAATACGGTAAGTGCCGGCCATTACACACCCCAAAAATTAGCCCACGCCTACAGCCGTTCACCTGACAGCAAACAACGCTGCACTGAACATCCTTTCGGACAGGACACTGGACGAGGGGCAAGCCAACAGTTCCATTGCAAATTGTGCAAGCTCTGGCAAGAGGTCAAGCCTGCCCACCCAGTAGTCCAGGGGTTCATCACTTCTCAGTGCGTTCACATCGGCCATTAACCCGATGTAGTCGGACACCTGTCGGTCTAGGCCAGTGATGGAGAACCTTGGCACCCCAGATGTTTTGGAACTGCATTTCCCATGATGCTCATGCACGCTGTAGGGCAGTTGAGCATCATGGGAAATATAGTTCCAAAACATCTGGAGTGCCAAGGTTCGCCATCACTGGTCTATGTGTTCCCTGATGCTGGATCCGGTGGACAGCTGTCGATGGGTCCCCTGAAAGAATGATCTCATATCATTAGTGACTAAGACATCTTCAAACCGCCTTCTTCTTGCAGGCACTGTTGGATTGGTACCTGAAACTGTTTCTATGTGAGTGGAAATTCCTCTGTCAGCGGACGTAAAAGCAGAATGCAGCATTTCTCGAAGCAAGGCCTGGAAGTGCTGCATTCTGATAGCCCTCTGTGATGGTGGTAACATTTTCACCATGTTTTGTTTGTACCGGGGGTCTAAGTATTGCCACCCAGTATTGGTCCTTGTCCTTTATGCTTTTTATACGGGGGTCCCTCTTAAAACACTGGAGCATGAAGGCCCCCATTTGCACTAAACTGGAAGCGCTGTACTGGCCTGGCTCCTGCTCATCATCCAGGATAATGTCGTCCTCGTTCTCCTCCCCCCCATCCACAGACAACACCAGGGATCCCAGAAAGGTTTAAAGCATGCTCTTCTTGCTCCTCCTCCTCCGCCCTGGCACCATCCTCCTCTGACTCCTCTTCAGACTCCCGTTGTTGACTTGTCTCAGGTGGAGTAGCCAGGGCCGATCCTAGGGTCACAGACGCCAGGGTGCAGAAATATTTCTGGCGCCCCCACATGGGTGTGGTCATTTACTAACTCCTACCCTTTACAAATGTTTCTATGGCTACGACTCAAACACAGAGATGCTCCCATAAGAAGTCTTCATTAGTGTCCCCCATCAGAGCCCCCCACAGCAGGTGACCCCCATCAGAGCCCCCCCACAGCAGGTGTCCCCCACCAGAGCCCCCCACATCAGGTGTTCCCATTGATCAGTACTTGTCTAATAGATCCCTGTAGCTCGGGCACGCTGGGAGCAGAAGCACAATACATGGGGCGGGGCATATGTGGCATCTTTGGTTACTTGGAGGGTGGCACTTGGAGAGCATTTCTGGGAGTGCACGGGATGATTGGTAGCAGCTACCGCCAACCCAGAAGCCTCTCATCACACCGCCTACTGCTCTATGCGCACCGGATAGAATTAATTAGTGGAGCCTAGTACCGGAACATGTTCCGGTACTAGACTCCGCTGTAGTACCCAGTCCGGATTCCAGGGGGCAGCAGGAGGTATGCGCTCTTGTTAGTTGCCAGTGGAGAGAGCAAGCTACATGCGCTCACCTCTGGACACAGACAAGGAGGAGGGAGGGGAGCACTTTGGAGCTTCGGCGCCCCCACCTCTGTGTAGAGCACCCCGTGCACCCTGCCTAGGATTGGCCCTGGGAGTAGCCCCCCCTGGGAATTCAACTGCTCCTCGACAGCTTGATCAATGACACAACGCAATGCATGCTGCAGAAAGAAGGCGTAAGGTACAATGTCACTGATGGCACCCTGGCTGTGACTGACCAGTTTGGTGATCTCATCAAATGGGCGCATGAGCAGCCACTGGCGCTGTGAAAAAAAAACAAGCTCCCCAGAACCTGTCCTGCCGCAGAGTTTGTACAGGTAGTTGTTAACTGCACGTTTCTGCTGGAGCAGCCTATCAAGCATATACATGGCAGGTTGTGTCGCCGCTGAATGTCAGCAAGGCGAGCCATGGCCGTGTAAGATCTTCTGAAATGGGCCGAGATTTTCCTGGCCTGCTGCAAGACGTCCTGGACCCCATGGTATTTGGCAATGAATCGCTGCGTGACCAAGTTAAGGACGTGTGCCATGCATGGCACGTGTGTAATTTTGCCCTGTTTCAGCACGCTCAGCAGATTGGCACCGCTGTCGCACACCACTTTACCAACTGTCAAATTGAGCGGTGTTAGCCACTGATCTACCTGTGAATGCAAAGCTGAAGGGAGTGCAGGACCAGTGTGGCCCTTGTCTTCCAGGCACAACAGACGCAGCACAGCATGGCAACGTTTCACCTGGCATGTCGAATAGGTTTTGGGGATCTTGGGCGGCGCAGCAGAAGAGACGTAGCATCGGAAAATGAGAAGTCAGCCAAGGAGGAGAGGGACGATGGAGTAGGAGGAGAAGAAGAGGCAGGCCTGCGTGCAATCCATGGCGGTAAAACCAAATCTACATGGGTTCCATGGGTTACATGCTTGATGGCCGTCAGAAGGTTCACCCAGTGGGCAGTAAAAGTTATATACCTTCCCTGCCCATGTTTGCTAGACTACGTGTCTGTGGTCAGATGTATCTTGGCACCGACACTGTGTGCTAGAGATACATTCACTTGCCGTTGAACATGGCCATATAGTTCTGGGATGCCCTTCTGTGAAAAATATTTCCTTCCTGGCACCTTCCATTGTGGTGTTCCAATGGCCACAAATTTTCGAAAGGCCTCCGAGTCCATCAGTTTATATGGCAGTAGTTGGCGGGCTATCAGTTCCGACAAGCCAGCAGCCAACCGTTGGGCAAGATGGTTATCCGACATCATCGTTTTTTTATGATCGAACATTTGGGCCACGGAAGCCTACCTTTTTGCAGAAAAATTTGTGAGGATAGAGGGGAAGGAGAAGGTGAGAGCCTGGAGTGTGGCTTTGTGGTTTCTGATGGCGCTTCTCCCACTGGGCTCGGTGATGGGAGGCCAGGTGCCTTCTTAAGGCGGTCGCCCCTAGGTGAGTGTTGGGCTTACCGCGACTTATGCGTTGACTGCAAAGGCTGCAGATGGCAAAACTATTGTCTGCAGCGGACACGTTAAAAAAAGCCCACACAGCGGAGCTATGGGCTGGCATCCTGGGAGCGCCAGATGTGACCGTACATGGTTGATGGATCACTCCTGATACATTAGGAGTCTGGCTTGTCCCTCCTGTGCAATGTAAGTTCGGCCTGCTTCTCCTCCCTATCTACTGGTCAATCTCTCCCTCTGAACTCCCCTCCTCTTCCACGTGACGTCTGTAGACACGGCATCATCGCCGTCACCTTCCCCACCACTAACAATAGAGATCTCGGAGTAGGCAGCAACAGCGGGCACCAACCTCCTTGGGCTGATCTGGGTACTGTCGTCATTCTGCTGAGTGGCGGCTGTTGCTACCTCCTCTTTCTGATCCAATGCCAAGAATGGCTGCGCATCGGAAATGTCTTCTGATGGATCGGAAAATAATTCCTGTGACTCAAGCGGGGTATATGGGTATATGGTGGTGGTGGTGGCGAGCCACTCAACCAAGTCTGGTGCGTCCTTTGAAGTAATCAAACGAACATTCCACCACTTCCCACTTTGGCTTCGGCCTGGTGCTCCTGCCCTACCCCTACCACCCCTGCGGAAGGGACTGCCTCTTCCTCTGCTTGCCATTTTTTAAATGACCCTGTGAAAAAAGTCTTCAGATAAGAGCAGTATATGTGGAAGGAGGTATATAACACCCAGCTTGCTTCAATCTGTCGTTTTAGGGGGGCCACTGGTTTATCGCACCAGTTCTGAGACTTTTTTTCAGGAATTTTTTTAATGTGTGTATAAGAGGAAACGCAGCGAAAGAGGAAAAAATTCAGCAGTAACCAAATACACCGCCAGTCACAATGCTGCACAATACAAATCCACTATAATATGCTTTCTATATTCGAAAGTATATTATAAGTGTATATGACACCCCTATATACTGCAGAGCAAGTAGCACACCTGTACCAGTGCTTGAAAGGACTTTTGTGGACCTGTTAGGTAGCTATTTGATTGAATACAGCCTGTCCCTGCTCCAAACACCGACCTCTCCCTACACTGACAAGTAGCAGAATGTAAGATGGCCACCAGATCAGGTCTGTTTATTGGGTGGGGGTGTGTCTATGTGCTGAAATGTCTCAATTGGCTGTCCTGCACCACCTGATGGACGTGTCATGGGTCAAAGTTCTTACCCATGTAAAATTGCGGACCGCCGCGAACATAGCCCGATGGCCGCCAGTTTGGCGGACCATGAACGATGAAAGTTCGCAGCGAAACGACCACCGAGCGAACCGCCAGGCCATCACTACAGATAAATAATATACACTGGTTTGGGTTATTTTCCCTGAAGAAATTTTGCAGAATATATGCTGACCTAATTTTTTTTAAGATTTTTTTTATTTGTAACACAAAGAAAAAAAAAACGGTATTTTTTTCATTTATTTATATATAAATAAAAAAAAGAAAACGGCGGTAATTAAAAATTAAAATTCCAAATATTAACTAACTAATACCACATTACCACAAAAATACAACCAAAAAAAACAATTAAAAATAATCGTTGTTTTTTCATTTTTTTATCTTTTTTTTTTTTTCTTTTTAAAACAGCAGTGATGAAATACTAAAATAACTAACTTATAATAACTATTAAATTATAGGTGGTCTTGGAATTTTTATTTCCTGACAGACTCCATGGCAGCCTACGTGTGGGTTAATCCCGCCTCTCATACCTCATAGGACCCCTCTCCCATAAAGCTTTGCTTCTCACCATAGACTGTGTTCCTTTTTTGTCCTCCTCCTAGGACCTTGGTTGTTTTTACCTTAAGAAGTTTTTTTTCCCTGATCCAGAAGTCCTGGTGATTTTTCCCTCTATAGTCCACAAGTCTCTGCTATTAGCAGGATGGACGTATGCAAGTCTGTAGTGTTTACCCTCAAAAAGCTTTCTTTAACCTGCCATTGGTAGGTAAAGCAGTAACTGGCCATTTATCCTGGCTATTAGCAGGAGGCCTTATGTCACAGACCACACAGCGTGAGCAGCGGTGGCTCCAGCTCCAGACAGGATCATGGGACTCCTCGGTGGTAATGTATATTCTACAATTACTTACTTTATGGCAGCCGGTTTGTGTATGTTGTTTGTCCTCGTGCAGTTATGGCCGCTGGAACGCATTGCGTTCCAGCCTCGCCGCCTCCTGGTAGTTCTGCGCATGCGCCGGTCTCGTTTGCGAACGAGGCTTGGTTGCGCATGCGCGGTCCTGTTCGGTTGGCCGCGATCACGCATGCGCGCGAGGTCTACGGGGGTGACGCCGCACACAGCGCAGGCGCGTGTTGAGCACGGCGGAAGCGCGATGACGTCATCGCAGGGCGGCAGGTTCAAATAGCTGTCAGATGCAGCTATTCATTGACACAGCACTTTAGGTAGCGTTCTTCTGTCCTAAGGTAAGAATCTGTGCTGGGTCACTGTCCTGTCCTTCCTCCTTAGGTATGTCTTGTTATTTTTAAGCCTCATTTGTTTCTTTTTTCTCTTTTTGTCATTGGTCTTTGCAGTACTGTGTGTTTCATTGCCATGGATGTGTCACCGCCCCCCTGTGGCCAAACCTTACGCTGCAGGTAGGATGGAATTATTTCCCTCTACCTGTTTTTCCAATAAGGTTTCTTTTTTGGTCACTTTTTAAAAAATAGCTTTTTTTTTTTTTTTTGTATCTGTTCCCAGCCCCCCTAGGTCTGTTTCTTTGTCGCTAGCACGTGAAGATAATGTTGAAGCTCGTTCTCAGCGTCATCATTCAAATTCTAGAAGTTCTAGATCATCATCTAAACATCACAGAGACGGTTCTAAATCTAAGTCTAGTCGCCATTCTCACCGCCATTCCAGTCACTCCGGAAGAAATTCCTGTTGGGGATGTAGAGCTCAGGTCCCAGAAGGAAAATCCCTCTGTGAGCCATGTTATTCCCGTGCTGTAAGGGAAAGAGGAGGTGAAGACCAGCAGGTAGAAGCCCTGGTCAGAAGAGTAGTCCAAGAATCTTTGAACGGCTCTGATTCCGTCCAAGCAGTTGTCCCTCCAGTTGAACCATCACCAGTCCCTATTCAGGATACTCCTGAAGTTCCGAGGTCCTCTCAGCTTTACCGCTCCCCGAGTGTGTCCTCAGAGAGTGAAGAGGAAAATATTAATTATGCAGCGGGCTTTGATTTTTCTCTGGTCCCAACCTTGGTGAAAGCAGTTAAAGACGCTTTAAAATGGGAAGATACAGTAGAAGCACCTTCCAAGCAAAGGAAATTCTTTAAACAGCTCAGAAAAGACCGTCCAAACTTTCCCCTTCTTGGTGAACTTGGAGATGTAATTACAGAGGAATGGTCCGGCACAGATAAGAAAAATTCCTTACTTTCTAAAGTAGCAAAGTTGTACCCATTCAAGAGTGATGAAGTGAGACATTTGGAGTCAGCCCCTTTAATTGATGCAGCCCTAATGAGACTGGTAAAACATGTCACTCTCCCTTTGGAAAACACTGTTTCCTTCAAAGATGGCATGGAGAGGAAGATAGACACTGATCTAAAACGCATCTACATCACAGCAGGCATGGCTTGTAAACCAGCCTTAGCCCTTGCAGCCTTGTCAAAGGCAATGGAGGCCTGGACAGATGAGATGGACTCTGTGTTGTCCTGCGCCTCTGACGACTTGGCCAGAAGCATTCCAGTCCAAGAATTAAAAATGGCCTCTGTGTTTTTGGGGGAGGCCTCCCTTGACCTTATTTGCCTAGTGTCTCGGGTTATGCTCTCCTCTGTTACTGCCAAACGTGCCTTGTGGGTAGCCCATAGGGCCGTAGGGCCTTGGGTGGCTGACCCTGCCTCTAAACAGGCCTGGTGCAAAATACCCTTTTTAGGGTCCTCCCTTTTTGGGAATAAGTTGGACAGTGCCATTTCCCGGGCCACTGGGGGTAAGTCAAGCTTCCTTCCCAAGGATCGACGTCCGTATGGACAGAGAAAATTTTTTCCCAGGCAGGATCAAGATCGGGCAAGGGAGGCCCGCCGGTACAGACCTGGGCGTGATTTCAGGAAGAACTGGCGAAAAAAACAGCCCTCCAGTCAAAGGTCCGCAATAAGCTTTTCTTCTGGTGGACGTGAGGCCCCTAAGTCCTTTTGATATAGGGTCGGCCCAGACGGAAAAAGTCGGGGCTCGCATCCTTCAATTCCAGCACATCTGGGCAGCCTCGATAAAGGATTTTTGGTCCGTCAAGACAGTATCTATAGGTCATTCTTGGACATTTATCGCCCCGCCTATTCTGCAGTTCATTCCCACAACCATGCCTTGCTCAGAAGAGAAAAGACAAGTCCTCTTGTCATACACAAGCTCACTTGTGGCTCAAGGTGCTGCTATACACGTCCCATCAGCCGAGAGATTCCAAGGGATGTATTCACCACTTTTTCTGGTCCTAAAAAAGTCAGGTTCCTGGAGACCAGTGATAGATCTGACACATCTAAACACCTTTATCAAGAAAGAGAAATTCAAGATGGAGTCGCTCCTCACGATCCGTCAAGCAGGTCAGCCAGGCGACTGGCTGGTGTCCATAGACCTGAAAGATGCCTACTTTCACGTCCCTATAGCAGTGGAATTCCAAAGGTATCTCCGGTTTGCTGTAGGCAATATTCACCTCCAGTTTACTTGTCTCCCTTTCGGGCTCCCAACATCGCCAAGAGTATTCTCGAAACTCCTGCTGGCAGTCGTGGCTCTGATCAGAATCAGAGGCATTCGTCTGCATCACTATTTAGACGACCTGCTACTACTTTCACAAAGCAAGGAGCAGCTGTTATCCCACAAAGACCTGGTCATATCCATTCTGACCGAGTTTGGTTGGCTACTAAACAAAGAGAAGAGTGATCTAGAACCGACACAATCTCTAATCTTTCTCGGTGCCCAATTCGACACAGCTCTGAGTACCATCTCACTGCCCCTAGTGAAAATCCCTGTAGTCCGGGACAGGATTCGTTGTGCTCTGGAAACACCTTTTCTCAAAGCCTCGCAATGCCTCAACATAATAGGTACCATGGTCTCCACAGTTCCTATGGTGAGATGGGCACAGTGGAAGATGCGACCCTTCCAGAAGGGTTTTCTCCAGCAGTGGGACTCGAAGTCACAATTCCAAATGATTCGGATAACATCGCACATGAGAGAGAGTCTTCCCTGGTGGCTACTTCGGAAAAACCTCCTCAATTGCCATTCTCTAGCCCCTGTTTCTTGGATCACAATCACATCGGATGCCAGCAACACAGGTTGGGGGCCTCTCTGCCTGAAGGAGGTAGCCCAAGGGAAGTGGGACTTCCCATCCCAGAAAGTCGTCTCCAATGTCCTGGAGCTTCGGGCAGCCCTTTGTGCTCTACATGCCTTCCTTCACCTAATAAAAGGGTCCTCAGTCCTCCTAAGGATGGACAACACATCGGCAGTGTCATACATCAAGAGACAGGGTGGCACTCGCAGTCTGTCTCTACTGAAGGAGGTAAATCCAATCATGTCTTGGGCACAGACACACCTGTCGAATTTGTCAGCTGTATATCTCCCTGGAGCTCAGAATCTACAGGCGGATTTCCTCTCGAGAACATCTCTCGACAACAACGAGTGGTCTCTCCACAACGATGTTTTCAGTTGGATCCTGTCACTGGATTTTTCACCGGAAGTGGATCTGTTTGCGTCCCCACGCAACTTCAAACTGGAGAAGTATTACACCAGATACCGCTGTCCCCAGGCTTTCAGGGAAGACGCCCTAACGGATCAGTGGAGATTCAGCAGAGCTTATGCCTTCCCTCCAGTCCCAGTCATCCTCCGATTCCTAGCGAGACTCAGGTGGGAAGAAGCGGAGGTAGTGACAATAATTCCATTTTGGCCCAACAGGCCGTGGTTTCCGTTACTGTCCCAATTGAGCTTCCGGGATCCAGTTCAGCTTCCATCCAGACCGGATCTCTTGTTGCAAGGGTCGATCCCTCATCCATGTCCAACCAAGCCTGCACTTGATGGCCTGGTTCTTGAAAGGAGAAGGTTGGAAACATTAGGATGTCCAAGCAGAGCCATCGCTACTTTGTTAAACGCTAGAAGGCCAAGCACCAATAAAATCTACCAAAGAATTTGGTCAAAGTTCTCAGACTACACCTCTTCCATGGGTGGTTCTCCTGCTAACCCCAGTATCAAGGATATTCTAGGCTTTCTCCAAACAGGTCTTGATCTTCCTTTATCCGACAGCTCATTAAGAGTCCAAGTTTCAGCTATCTCCGCATTCACAGGTGTATCCTGGGCTACTCACTCTCTGGTCAGACAATTTTTTAGAGGAGCCATAAGGCTGAGGCCTTTAAGAAAGCCAAGATTTTCCAAATGGGACCTACCATTAGTCCTGGACTTTTTCTCAGACCTTCAAATCTCAAATCAATTATCAGTTAAGGATCTTTCCCTCAAAGTGGTCTTTCTTGTTGCTATAACATCAGCGAAGAGGGTGTCCGAAATTGGGTCATTAGGATGTAAAGAACCCTTCCTTACGTTTTTCCCAGATCGTGTCGTTTTGATTCCTATGCTAGGTTCAAAACCGAAAGTGTCATCGGTCTTTCATGAGAACCAGGAGATAGTCCTTCCAACCTTTCGGGGTTCGGAGGACTCGGATGCTCATTCTTTGGACGTCGGAAAAGTGTTGAAGCAGTATCTGGAAGCCACAGCTTCTTTTCGCCAATCCGATCATCTATTTGTTTCCTTCCATGGAAAAAACAAGGGAATGCGTGCTTCTTCTAGAACCATCGCATCATGGATTGTCCAAGCCATCCAGGGGGCTTACAAGGCGAAAGGTTTGGCTCCTCCGGAAGCGGTAACCGCACATTCTACTCGGGGCGTAGCCACATCGTGGGCGGCGGCCCGGCACGTGTCCCCAGAAGTGATCTGCAGAGCGGCCTCTTGGTCGTCGTCGCTAAATACGTTTATGACGCACTACTGCGTAGAACCGGCTTCTTTATCGTTGGTTAATTTTGGTTTACATGTTTTATCTGTTGACAATGTCAATTAAATTTGTTTTCTTTAACCAGCAATTGCCCACCCGGGTGTGTATGGCTAGTTATTTCCCACACATAGGCTGCCATGGAGTCTGTCAGGAAAAAGGAAAATTTATATGAAATACTTACCGTAATTTTCCTTTCCTGATGGACTCCATGGCAGCAGGAGTTCCCTCCCTTTGCTGGAGTAGGCTATATTACGGAACACAGTCTATGGTGAGAAGCAAAGCTTTATGGGAGAGGGGTCCTATGAGGTATGAGAGGCGGGATTAACCCACACGTAGGCTGCCATGGAGTCCATCAGGAAAGGAAAATTACGGTAAGTATTTCATATAAATTTTCCTTTTTTTATTTGTAACACAAAAAAAAGTAAAAAAAAAAAAAAAGGGTATTTTTTTCATTTATTTATCAAAAAAAACAGCGGTGATTAAATGCTTGAATTCAAAAATCCAAAATAATAATAATAACTAATACAGCATTGCTATCAAAATACCACAAAAATGATAAAAAACTGTTTTTTTTTTTATTTGTAACACAAAAAAAAAAAAAAAAATCTTATTTTTTCATTTATTTATCAAAAAGATAACAGCGGTGATTAAATACTTAAATTCAAAAATCCAAAATAATAATAATAACTAATACAGCATTGCTATCAAAATACCACAAAAATGATAAAAAACGATAAAAACCACATTTTGTCTTTTTTCATTTATTTATCTTATGTTTTTTTTTTTTTTTAAAGAGCAGTGATGAAATACTAAAATTCAAAAATCCAAAATAATAACTAACCAATAATAACTACTAAATGACAGGTCTTGGAATTTTTTTTATTTGTAAGTAACACAAAAAAAATCAGTATTTTTTCATTTAATTAAAAAAAACAAAAAAACAGCAGTGATTAAATACTTAAATTCAGAAATCCAAAATAATAACTAACTAATACTGCGTTACCACAAAAAAAAATGAAAAAAAAATGTATTTTTTTATTTATTTAACTCTTTTTAATCATTTATTTCCTTATTTAATGGAAATTAAATGGAAATAGGAAATGTAAATAAAACAGCGCTGATTAAATACCATCAAAACAAAGCTCTATTTGTGTGAAAAAAATGTCTGAAATCTCATATGGATACAGTGTAGCATGACTGCGCAATTGTCATTTAAAGTGCCACAGCGCTGAAAGCTGAAAAAAAAAGAAAATATCCTGGACAGGGAGGAGGGAAAAGTGTCCGGTATTTAAATGGTTAATAGTGGAGCAGAGGTGCTCGGCAGACAAAGGGTTAAACCAATCTCCCCCACTCCCCCCCCCCCCTCTCTAGCAGCTTTGTTTACTTTCAAATTCCAACTGACATTTCGTTGCCATGGCGCCAAGGAGTTCTTAGCCCCTCCCCTCCGCATCACAGTGAGGAGGGGAGTGGCTATAAAAGGAGGAGGAGCACAAGCCTAACTGTCAGAATTGATCAGAGCTTGGAAGCGATAACACGTCTTTCAGAGAGGTGCTCGTTTTATCAGCGATTAGTGACAATTCTACGTTTTATAAGCGGATAGATCTTTTCAGATTAACTGCATTTAGGAAGAACAACAAATTCTATTTCTTATCAACTTAAAAAAAGAAATAAAAATGACGACTCCGATCACTTTACACGATATGGAGAGATTGTATGGACTCCTCCCAGAATTCCCAGGCGCTTCTACTGTAGTGGAGGGGCTGATTGAATTACTGACCTTCCTGCGAGATCGCGCTGCGTCAGAGAAGGAGAAAGATGAACGGATCAGGGGATTGGAGGAGAGGGTGAGATCCATGGAAACGGATCTTCTATCCCAGAAAGAGAAAAATCAGATCTTAGCACAAGAGCTGCGACAGGTAAGAAAACATGGAAATGTCTCATTATATTATATTCACATGAAATCATCTACAGGAGGCTCAGATCACAGCCAGCATACAAATATAACAACAACAACCGGTTATTTCCAGAAAGGGACAGTTGACTACAGAGGGCAGTTATTTCCAGAAAGTGACAGTTGACTCTGTGACAGTTATTTCCAGAAAGTGACAGTGGGCACTGTGGCAGTTATTTTTTTTTCAGCTGAGAATAAATTGAAGTCAATGGACCTGATTTTGCATTAAAGTCAATCTACCCGATTTTGCATTGAAGTCAATGGACCTGATTTTGGATTGATGTCTATGGAACGCAATTTCCCATTAAAGTCAATAGAGCTCATTTTTTGCAATGACGTCAATGGGACTAGATTTTGCATTGAAGTCAATGGTATCATGATTTTGCATTAAAGTCAATAGGGCGCATTTTTGCTTTGAAGTCAATGGGACGTAATATTGCATTGAAGTCAATGGACCCAATTTTGCATTGAAGTCAATCTACCCGATTTTGCATTGAAGTCAATCTACCCGATTTTGCATTGAAGTCAATGGACCCGATTTTGCATTGACGTCAATGGACCCGATTTGTATTGAAGTCAATGGACCCGATTTTGCATTGAAGTCAATGGTATTGCAATCTTGCATTGAAGTCAATGGACCTGATTTTGCATTGAAATCAATGGACCTGATTTTGCATTGATGTCTATGGAACGCAATTTCCCATTGAAGTCAATGGGACGTGATTTTGCATTGAAGTCAATGGTATTGCAATTTTGCAATCTTTATGTGCAGTGCTCACTCATTAGCCTTTATCTTTATGGTGGACACCGTCCACTGCCCACTGACACCGTCCACTGCCCACTGACACCGTCCACTGCCCACTGACACCGTCCACTGCCCACTGACACCGCCCACTGCCTACTGACACCGTCCACTGCCCACTGACACCGTCCACTGCCCACTGACACTGTCCACTGCCCACTGACACCGCCCACTGCCTACTGACACCATCCGCTGCATATTGACACCGTCCGCTGCATACTGACACCGTCCACTGCCCACTGACACCGTCCACTGCCCACTGACACCGTCCGCTGCCCACTGACACCGTCCGCTGCATACTGACACCGTCCACTGCCCACTGACACCGTCCACTGCCCACTGACACCGTCCGCTGCATACTGACACCGTCCACTGCCCACTGTGCAATCTTTATGTGCAGTGCTCACTCATTAGCCTTTATCTTTATGGTGGACACCGTCCACTGCCTACTGACACTGTCCACTGCCCACTGACACCGTCCACTGCCCACTGACACCGTCCACTGCCCACTGACACCGCCCACTGCCTACTGACACCGTCCACTGCCCACTGACACCGTCCACTGCCCACTGACACCGCCCACTGCCTACTGACACCATCCGCTGCATATTGACACCGTCCGCTGCATACTGACACCGTCCACTGCCCACTGACACCGTCCGCTGCATACTGACACCGTCCACTGCCCACTGACACCGTCCACTGACACCGTCCACTGCCCACTGACACTGTCCACTGCCCACTGACACCGTCCACTGCCCACTGACACCCTCCACTGCCCACTGACACCGTCCACTGCCTATTGAGACCATCCGCTGCATACTGACACTGTCCACTGCCCACTGACACCCTCCACTGCCTACTGACACCCTCCACTGCCTACTGACACCCTCCACTGCCTTTTACTTGAAGTGACAATAAATACAAGTACTCTGACTGAAGTATAGTAGTAGGACTCCGACTCGGCAGTCAGCACCGCACCGCCACCACACCAGATTATACAAGGGGGGGGGGCAAAAAAAAATTCTGCCCCGGGCGCCCATAACTCTGGTTACGCCACTGGGGGGTGGGGGGGGTTCAGGTAGGAGAGTGTCAGCGTCTTACATGGCTGGCAGTGAAAGGGTTAATCAAACTTTGTGCCACTGGCCTCCAAAACCTGCATTACATATTACAGACTTTAAAGGAAATGCTGAAATATAATCGATTTTCTTCTTCTCCTTCCAGGCAAAAATGAAGATTGAGGAGCTACAGAGGGATCGGGACGAGGACAACGAACGATTCCAGGCCGACGGAGAATCATCAGGTATGAGTTCTAATAATAATCTCCAATATTAAACACTGAGCATGGAACACCTTCAGATGGTTCCAGAAACACCAAATAATCACCTAAGCCGCCGTCTATGGAGGGAATCTCAGCTGGTCCTGCAGGGCCCGCCCGATTTTCCATCCATGTACCGGCTCCCTGGTTGTACACAAGTCCATCCATCAATCGACTTGTGTACAACCAGCCTGTCGGGTTTTTCCAGAATGATTGTAACGTTACACCGGAATTAGTTTAGGAATATGGATCTCAACTGCGGAGACTTCTCAGGTTCGGACCCAGGCTTCACTCTCTTTTGTGCAGAGTTTGGGATCCTAGCATCACATTATCCTGGCGCATATTCCTTCATAGGCGCCAATGTAAATTCAAAAGAGGATAACGGACACTGGGTCCAATGGAACCATAGTAGAGGTTTACTCTAGTTGAGGGTGACCCCAGCAGGGTTGAGGTTACCAGAATACTGGATACAGAATACAGACTCTAATAGCAGGGTAATTAGTATTAGCGCCAGATGCCTCAATAGTAATGGACTGGTCATAGTGCAGCAGTATTAGGGAATGGCGAGAAAGCAGCGTTCTGCTAATATTTGGAAACTTACAGACCAGGCTCTAGTTAAATGCATAAGTAGCCGAGCATGCGTGGCATGTATAAGGCTTAACGGCAAAGTCCTCAAAGTAATAGGCAGTATATGTGCACACAGTAACATTTGAGAAGGAGGTACATAGGCATGAAAGACTTGCGTTATACTTGGTGACATTAGAATGTAGAAATCATGGCAGAGTCCATTTTAGAAGTATCAAACATTGAGAGGCTATGGCTGCAGTAATTCCTAGTATAGTTAGCATACGTAACTTAGCAGGCAGGGCAGTCCACAGGACAGTAATACATTACAACATCAGGGTACTTGCGGTACTGAAGTATTGATGCTGGCTTGAATCCGGATTGCTGGGGCTTGTAGTGCAGGCAAGAGGTTCCCTTAGTCCTGGAGGGATGATGCTGCAGGAAATTCCCCAGTGGCTGTCCGGTGGTGGTGCTGGTGGCTGTCCTGGTGGTGTCCTGGTGGCCCAGCGGGTCCAGCTGACAGTGGGGCGTCCCCACGCACAACAATAGAGCAACGTCACATTGTCAGCCTGGCCAGTTTAAATAGGCCATGCTGCAGCGGCGGCGCACTTCCGCGTTCCACCGTGGAACGCACGGCGCCCGGAAGTGACGTCATCCCATTCACAGAATGGGAGTGCACACAGTAGAAAGCAGCTGTGCCTGTTCTGAGCGCAACGTAACGCCGATGGCGTTACAATGATTAGTGCTGCCCGTGGCTATAGCCGGCAACTCCAATCACTGTGTTCTGCCCACAGGGAAGCTGATTTATTGGTGCATCCCTAATATACAATACACAATAATTTACTTTCTTTATTGATGAAATGTCAATTAATAACAATATTTTTTGTTTCCAGCTACGACAGACCAAGACTTGGCCAAGGCAAATGCCGAACCTCAAAAAGAGTCTGCCGAGATGGGCGTGGTAATCGCCGAACCTCAAGAAGAGTCTGCAGAGATGGCCTTGGTAATCGCCCGAACTCAAGAAGAGTCTGCAGAGATGGCCATGGTAATCACCGAACCTCAAGAAGAGTCTGCAGCGACAGCCATGGTAATCACCAAACCTCAGGAAGAGTCTGCAGAGATGGCCATGGTAACCGCCGAACCTCAAGAAGAGTCTGCAGAGATGGCCATGGTAATCACCAAACCTCAAGAAGAGTCTGCAGCGATGGCCATGGTAATCACCGAACCTCAAGAAGAGTCTGCAGCGACAGCCATGGTAATCACCAAACCTCAGGAAGAGTCTGCAGAGATGGCCATGGTAACCGCCGAACCTCAAGAAGAGTCTGCAGAGATGGCCATGGTAATCACCAAACCTCAAGAAGAGTCTGCAGCGATGGCCATGGTAATCACCGAACCTCAAGAAGAGTCTGCAGCGATGGCCATGGTAATCGCCAAACCTCAGGAAGAGTCTGCAGAGATTGCCATGGTAACCACCGAATCTCAGGAAGAGTCTGCAGAGATGGCCATGGTAATCACCGAACCTCAAGAACAGTCTGCAGCGATGGCCATGGTAATCGCCAAACCTCAGGAAGAGTCTGCAGAGATCGCCATGGTAATTGCCGAACCTCAAGAAGAGTCTGCAGAGATGGCCATGGTAATCACCAAACCTCAAGAAGAGTCTGCAGCGATGGCCATGGTAATCACCGAACCTCAAGAAGAGTCTGCAGCGATGGCCATGGTAATCACCGAACCTCAAGAAGAGTCTGCAGCGATGGCCATGGTAATCGCCAAACCTCAGGAAGAGTCTGCAGAGATCGCCATGGTAATGGCCGATCCTCAAGAAAAGTCTGCAGAGATGGCCAAGGTAATTGCCAAACCTCAAGAAAAGTCTGCAGAGATGGCCATGGTAACCGCCGGATCTCAGGAAGAGTCTGCAGAGATTGCCATGGTAATTGCCAAACCTCAAGAAGAGTCTGCAGAGATAGCCATGGTAATCTCCGAACCTCAAGAAGAGTCTGCAGAGATGGCCATGGTAATCGCCGAACCTAAAGAAGAGTCTGCAGAGATGGCCATGGTAATCACCGAACCTCAAGAAGAGTCTGCAGCGACGGCCATGGTAATCACCAAACCTCAGGAAGAGTCTGCAGAGATGGCCATGGTAACCGCCGAACCTCAAGAAGAGTCTGCAGAGATGGCCATGGTAATCACCAAACCTCAAGAAGAGTCTGCAGCGATGGCCATGGTAATCACCGAACCTCAAGAAGAGTCTGCAGCGATGGCCATGGTAATCGCCAAACCTCAGGAAGAGTCTGCAGAGATTGCCATGGTAATCGCCGAACCTGAAGAAGAGTCTGCAGAGATGGCCATGGTAATCGCCGAACCTCAAGAAAAGTCTGCAGAGATGGCCATGGTAATCGCCGAACCTCAAGAAAAGTCTACAGAGATGGCCATGGTAACCGCCGAATCTCAGGAAGAGTCTGCAGAGATGGCCATGGTAATCACCGAACCTCAAGAACAGTCTACAGCGATGGCCATGGTAATCGCCAAACCTCAGGAAGAGTCTGCAGAGATCGCCATGGTAATTGCCGAACCTCAAGAAGAGTCTGCAGAGATGGCCATGGTAATCACCAAACCTCAAGAAGAGTCTGCAGCGATGGCCATGGTAATCACCGAACCTCAAGAAGAGTCTACAGCGATGGCCATGGTAATCGCCAAACCTCAGGAAGAGTCTGCAGAGATCGCCATGGTAATGGCCGACCCTCAAGAAAAGTCTGCAGAGATGGCCGTGGTAATCGCCAAACCTCAAGAAAAGTCTGCAGAGATGGCCATGGTAACCGCCGGATCTCAGGAAGAGTCTGCAGAGATGGCCATGGTAATCACCAAACCTCAAGGAGAGTCTGCAGAGATGGCCATGGTAATCACCGAACCTCAACAGTCTACAGCGATGGCCATGGTAATCGCCAAACCTCAGGAAGAGTCTGCAGAGATCGCCATGGTAATGGCCGACCCTCAAGAAAAGTCTGCAGAGATGGCCGTGGTAATCGCCAAACCTCAAGAAAAGTCTGCAGAGATGGCCATGGTAACCGCCGGATCTCAGGAAGAGTCTGCAGAGATGGCCATGGTAATTGCCGAACCTCAAGAAGAGTCTGCAGAGATCGCCATGGTAATTGCCGAAACTCAAGAAGAGTCTGCAGAGATGGTCATGGTAACCGCCAAACCTCAAGAAAAGTCTGCAGAGATGGCCATGGTAACCGCTGAAGCTCAGGAAGAGTCTGCAGAGATCGCCATGGTAATTGCCGAAACTCAAGAAGAGTCTGCAGAGATAGCCATGGTAATCTCCGACCCTCAAGAAGAGTCTGCAGAGATCGCCATGGTAATCGCCGATACTAAAGAAGAGTCTGCAGAGATGGTCATGGTAATCGCCGGACCTCAAGAAGAGTCTGCAGCGATGGCCAAGGTAATCGCCGAACCTCAAGAAGAGTCTACAGCGATGGTCATGGTAATCGCCGAACCTCAAGAAGAGTCTACAGCGATGGCAATGGTAATCACCGACCCTCAGGAAGAGTCTGCAGAGATGGCCATGGTAATCACCGAACCTCAAGAAGAGTCTGCAGCGATTTCCAAGGCAAATGTCAAACTTCAAGAAAAGGTAAGGGTTATCGTTATATAGTCAGGTTGGTAGTGTACATAGAACAAGGCACTAGGTCCATGGGATTTGGGTCTATCCTGAATTAAGAAGCAGCTCACCGAAGATTACTTAAAACCCCCAGACATTATATATTTTCGGAAGGCACACACCCTGGAGAATAAAGTGGCGGTTGTTCTAATTTTTTAATATTAGTGCTACCGTTAATCACACCCATATTTTCAATAAATCAAGTTAGTTTTTGTGCAGACAAATACTAATCATGGCACAGCCGGAGAGCACGCCCCCTACCTAGAAGTGCCGGCTAACGTACTAGATATTTGATCCGGCACAGATAACTAGGTTAAGTGGTCGGCAAGTGGCTAGCTTGCAAGAGGGGTAGCAGAGCCTGGGATATATTGCAGGGGGGGGGGGGGTGTCAGATTGGTGAGCGGCAGCCATCCTAATCACTTGAAGCAGAAAGCTAAGAGTTGGCTGAAGGGATGAGCCGGCAGTTTGTTTAAAGATTCGTACTCCTGCCGATGTCCTATATTAGGTGGCAGCGAAAGGGTTAAATGGCAAATCAGGGGGATGGCTGGTGGGGGTTCCTAGCTGAACCCTCATATCTGGACAGTTCCTATCACTACCTATGGATTAGTTTAGGAGATTTATTGTAGGCTTACCTGTAGGTACAAGTGAAAGTACAGAGTTCACTTCAAATATGGAAATCGCTAATTTTTTTACTAAATGTTGACTTTTCCTCAAAGAGTCAAGCTTTGCCCCACCCCCCACCATTAGGACCACTCATATGCCTGTGTATTTGTTGTAACTTTTCTCACTTTATTTACTCTACAGATCTACAAGATGAAGGAGCGACAGATGACCAGCGTACTGATCAAGCAAATGGCCAGCACACAGCTCTTCCTGCCAGGACAATGTGACAATGCGCCCGCTATAGAGTAAGTAATAACTAGATGGCTTTTTTCTCTTGTCTGGTTTGGTATAATCTAAACTCAGGGGAAGCATATGTATACATCAGGGCCATAGATAAGGGAGGGGGTCAGGGGGGTTCAACCACCCAAGAGAATCCTGTGAAAATGCCCAGCCATAGGGCCATTATTAAGGCAGCAAGATTACCCCTATGGTGCCCAAGCCCCATCAGTTGAATAAGGGGACCCCTCAGGAGGCATAAAACTTACTAGGATTGGGCACCTACCCCCACATCTCCTGATGCTTAGAATACCTGCACACAGGTCTTAATACCGGCAACTGGCAGTGCAGAGCTGAGGGAACTCCTAGACTCCTCTTTGGCTCGGGTATAGCCAAGGGGAGACCTGGGAGGTACTAGTGAAGACTTGTATTTGTATGTTATTATGTCCTTAATTTTAGGGGCACTCTGGAAAGTCACTTAGGAATGTATTAGTATTATGATAGCAGAGCAATGAAATAACCTCCAATTGTTTTTATCTTCTAGGCCTGCAGAACGCGCTGACGTCATTTGGTTTACCGATGACCGCCAATCACTGGGAAGACACAGCAAGTGCTTCGAGTGAGTATATTATTCTTCTATAAAGATGCTTAATACGGTACTCTTCACGTGTATGTACCTGGACACGGCAGTACCGGGAGCATAAGTACATTACTTTTATATCACTATATTTATTGTTGTGTTTTACTTCTGTACTTACCTTATTTTTTTCATTAACAGAGAGAAGAGGAGCACACCAAAACCTCCTGCTGTACTGAAAAAGGAAAGAAAGCAGCCCTTCCCACTTCGAAATGTCGTACTGTAAGTATCAGGAAACAAAATCCGATTCTTTGGGGACTTCAGATCTTCTGCACTGCCATGTTGCATTTGGAAGCTGGTTGTTCACTCACAGCCGGTGTCCCTACTGAGCATGCACAATATCATGGACTGCAGGGAGACTGGTCCTGTAGACCCCTGGGATGTGTGATGTGTATCCCCCCTGGGCACTCCGGACACACGGTCGGAATTTCTCGACAAGAAAAGTTTGATGTGAGCTTTTGGTCAGAAATTCCAACCGTGTGTAGGCCCCATCAGACTTTTTCTGTCGGAATTTCCGACAGCAAACATTTGAGAGCTGGTTCTCAATTTTTCCAACGAGAAAAGTTCTTTGCCTGGAAATTCCGATCGTCTGTATGCAATTCCGACGCACAAAAAAAACACGCGTGCTCGAAATCAATTAGGCGCATGCTGGCATTGAACTTCATTTTTCTCGGCTCGTCGTAGTGTTGTACATCACCGCGTTCTTGGCGGTCGGAATTTTGTGAGACCGTGTGTATGCAACACAAGTTTGAGCCAGAATTCCATCGGGAAAAAAATCCATGGTTTTCTTGTGGGAATTTCCGATCGTGTGTACACAGCATTAGGGTTTGTGCCCGCACCAACATTCTGAAAACACATTACACAGGAACAAATGAGTAAAAAAATGTATTAGTATTATGATAGCAGAGCAATGAAATAACCTCCAATTGTTTTTATCTTTTAGGCCTGCAGAACGCGCTGATGTCACATGGCTTCCCGCTGCCAGCCAATCACTGGGAAGACACAACAGGTGCTTTGGGTGAGTATATTATTCTTCTATAAAGATGCTTAATACGGTACTCTTCACATGTCTGTACCTGGACACGGCAGTATCGAGAGCATAAGTACATTACTATTATATCACTATATTATTGTGTTTTATTTCTGTACTTACCTAATTTTTTTCCATTAACAGAGACAAGTGGAGCACATCAAAACCTCCTGCTGTACCGAAAAAGGAAACAAAACAGCCCTTCCAACTTCGAAAAGTCGTAACGTAAGTATCAGGAAACAAAATTTGATTCTTTGGGAACTTCAGATCTTCTGCACTGCCATGTTGCATTTGGAAGCTGGTTGTTCACTCACAGCCGGTGCCCCTACTGAGCATGCGCAATATCATGGCATGCAGAGAGAGACTGATCCTGTAGCCCCCTGTGATGTGTGATGTGTATCCCCCCTGGGCACTCTGGAAACTCACTTAGGATATGTGCCAGTGATCTGCCGATATGCTTCCTCCTATCGATAACGGAATTCACCGAACCTGAGCAGCTGTAGCAAGAGGTCCAGGGCTACGTGGAATTTGCTGTAGGTGGCCAGTCGGCCTCACGTCCTCGCTCACTCGGCCTCCTGCCTCTTTTTTTTTAACATCCTCCAATCCACGGGGACGTTAAGGAATGATCCTGGATGGCGCCCGAGGTTCAGAGATTTCCGTGGGCTTCGTCTGCACAGTCAAGCAGGGAACCAGATCGATAGGGGAACTAGATCGACAAGACACCGGCACCAACATTCTGAAAACACATTACACAGGAACAAATGGGTAAAAAAATGTATTAGTGTTATCATAGCAGAGCATCGAAATAACCTCCAATTGTTTTTATCTTCTAGGCCTGCAGAACGCGCTGAAATCCGATGGGTTCTCCCTGGCCGCCAATCACTGGCACAAAGTTACAGCAAGAAATTCGAGTGAGTATATTATTCTTCTATAAAGATGCTTAATACGGTACTCTTCACGTGTCTGTTCCTGGACACGGCAGTACCGGGAGCATAAGTACATTACTACTATTATATCACTATATTTATTATTGTGTTTTACTTCTGTACTTACCTTATTGTTTTCATTAACAGGAAACCGAAGACACCAGAACCTCCTGCTGTACCAAGAAATACATCAAATACGCCACTCCTACGTCAACTTTTCGTAAAGTAAGTATCAGGAAACAAAATTTGATTCTTTGGGGACTTCGGATCTTCCGCACTGCCATCTTGCATTTGGAAGCTGGTTGTTCACTCACAGCCGGTGCCCTTACTGAGCATGCCCAATATCATGGCTTGCAGGTAGACTTGACCTGTAGCCCCCTGGGATGTGTGATGTGTATCCCAGGAGTCTACATGTGATCTGGGCGGGCCGAGGGTACCTCATTGTCACCTAGGTGTGGAATGAGGAAGTGGGAGAGAGTACCTTTTTTGTGTAAAAGGTCTGGGGGGGGGAGGGGATAATGCTTAAGCTGGGTAAACACTTTGAGATTTATTTGCTGTTCAACTAGCGGGTTGAATAGAAAAAAACTCAGATTCCTCCATGGACACAAGCAATGTGAATGAAGGGATCTCCCCTGCTGCACTATTGTATTCTGACAGTGGGGATTCCCCCTCCATCCAGTCTAACGATCGGCTTCTGTTGAGCAGAGAATGGTACACACAGACTGAACTTTCTATATGTGTATTCCCAGCTTTAGTGTCCTTTTCGGGTGAAGGTCTCCTCTTTAATTAAACTAAGAAAATAAAGCACCTGTGCCAACCAGAGTAACCCGTGTGATTGGCAGTCTTGCCTATTCCATTGGGGTCATGGGTTTTAGCCTCACAAAAAGCTTCCTGTGACCCAGTCAATGGACAGAGGCAGGGAAATTCCTTTACGATTCTACATACAATTGGTGCCCATCACATAGGCGTTAGGTGTGAAGTTTTATAAAAATGTCAGCTATGATAAAGTACCATAGTAAAGTCTAAACTCATATCTTCTTTTTGTAACAGGGGCCACAAGGTGGAGGCCATCCAAACTCCGCAGAAGAAGAAGGGTTTCTTCCAAAATACCATCCAGTATTTGAGGAAAAAGGTTCAGAAGAAGAAGAAGAAGAAGACACCGGTCACCCCTAGTAGGGTTCAGGGTTAGAAATAGGGGGTTAGAGAGTTAGGGATGGGTTTAGAGTTAAGGGGTTAGGGTTTCAGGGGGTTAAAGATGAGGGGTTACAGGGTTAGGGATGGGTTTAGGGTTGGGGTTCAAGGGGTTAGGGATGGGTTAAGGGTGTGGTTAGGGATGGGTTTAGGGTTCAGGGTGTTAGGGTTCAAGGGGTTAGAGATGAGTGGTTACAGGGTTAGGGATGGGTTTAGGGTTCAGGGCTAGAAATGGGGTTAGAGAGTTCGATTTGAGGTTAGAGTCACGTGTGGTGGTTGCAGCCTATCATCTTGGGGGGAAGGATGCAGCCTATCACCTGGGGGGGTGTGGTGGTTGCAGTCTTTCACCTCGGGTGACTTAGGGGGTTCAGGAAAGGGGTTAGGATGTTATGGTTGGACGTTGTGGTTAGGATTTGGGTAGGGGCCAAGGATAGGGGTCAGGGGTTAGCTGGGTATCGACCTTCAAAGGGGTCAGGAAGGAATTTTTCCCTGTGGGAGCAAATTAGACAAACGCTTTCATAGGGTTTTCGCCTTCCTCTGGATCAGCACCTTATATCGCTGATTCAGGGAGTATCCGATCGTCTTGAAAGGTCATTTTATTTTTTATTTGATAAGGTTTATTTTTGTGTAGTGTAGTTAGTGTAGGTCCTGCCCTAGAAGAGTCTACCTTGCCGTGGTGGGCAGGCTTGGAATCTCTTGGTCAAAAGTGTGTCAGCGAATGGGCGAGAGGATCATTAGATCCTTACTTCTGGCCAATTGATTTTACCAAAGGACTCTTGGTTTTATTGTTGGAAAAGGAAACAAATGTGTATAGGTCCATAATTATACTTTTATAAACACACAATAAAAATTTGGTATATTTACATTTGAATTGCTTCTTCTTTTTATTTAATCCTTTCATGGCCGGGGGTTATTACCACTTGGATGCACAGGCAACATTTGCCAGGCTGGAAGGGGCTCTATCAGTGGCGGCTGGTGCTCAAAATTTTTGGGAGGTGCAAACAAAGAAAAAAAAACATCAATTGCAGCCTCACTGTGCCCATCAAACACAGCTACTGTGCCCATCAATTGCCACCACTGTGCCCAATCAATTGTCACTACTGTACCCATCAATTGTTGCCACTGTTCCCATTGTTGTATCACCACTGTGCCCATCAATTGTCGCCACTGTGCCCATCAATTGTCGCCACTGTGCCCATCAATTTTCACCACTGTGCCATCAAACGCAGCCAGTGTGCCCATCAAACGCAGCCACTGTGCCATCAAATGCAGCCACTGTGCCATCAAATGCAGCCACTGTGCCCATCAAACGCAGCCAGTGTGCCCATCAAACACAGCCACTGTGCCCATCAATTGTCACCACTGTGCCAGCAATTGTCGCTACTGTGCCATGCCATCAATTGTGGCCACTCTGTCATCAAACGCAGCCACTGTGTTATGTATGGAGCATCAGAAGGAAAAAAACTGACTGACGGGGTAACCCACTGACCTCTGATGAGTTGGTCTAGACAGGAGTTCCTTGAAAGCTGAACATGACACCTCCTTATTGCAGATGAGCCATGGAAAGATCGTTACTTCAAACTGATACTCCTTGATGGAGGCACCATGGAGAGATCCCTACTTCCAATAGACACCCCTTGATAAAGGCACCACAGAGAGATCCCTACTTCAGATAGACACCACTTGATAGACTAGGCATGAAGAGATTTCTACCTCCAATAGACACCTCTTTATACATAGAGGGATCCCTACTTCCGATAGATACCCCTTGATAGAGGAGACATCGATAGATCCCTAATTCCAATAGACATCACTTGATAGAAAAAAGACCAACTCATATATGGCGGCATGTCGTTGCCATCATCCCGTAGTAATTGAAACAATCGAAAAAACCTCAGAAATTGGGATTTTGTGGGCAACAAATACAAAAATTCAAAAAATATATAGAAAAATTGAACAATTTATTACAAAAATATATATATTGAAAATACATTAACAGATTTATCAAAAAATTACATATTTATACAAAGACATAGACAATGCAATACTCTCCGTCATGCAAAAACCATCACCAAGATTGGGAGGTAGGTTGTAGCAGAAAAGCCGACGCGTTTCGAATGTTAAACATTCTTTGTCAAGGCATATAAAAGCATTGCATCTAAATTAGATCAAAAATATAAATATTAGATACATATATACAAAATATAATACATGGCACCATATTGTCAACATTTAAGCAGAAAACATAAAAAGGAAGCAGCATTGGTATCAGACAACTCACCCGTTGTGTTAAAAACATTGTGCTCAAGAGGGTCCAGGCCATCGGTCCCCTATATAGGGTGCCCCAGAAATTTGATGTCCCTAGAAGTCGACTAAGTCCTACTAAGTCATGCTCCTAATGCTCATAGGGTGGACAGAACTAATTAGATCAATTGAATGGCATAAATGTCCTAGATATAGAGAAAAGAGAGAGAAGATATGTATGGAGAGCTATCACAGCACAAACATTTGTTCCAGGACTGATCTAAAAATCACTTACCAATAGGAGATGTGTAGCCAATTATCTTGTTTGAAAAATAGCCTAGATATCCAGCTGGCCACCAGCAATGGTTTTCAGCCGACCACCAGCTTAAAAAACGTCTCCAAACCCTCCAGTGTATGGAGAGGGAATGATGCCAAACGTCCCCCTTGGTGTTCCTTTTATACTTACCCATCAGCGCACCAGGTGGTGAAACCCTCCCTCTAATTGTTGCTCTAATCACGGCCTTTGTAAGTGTATATGTGTCTCGTGTTGTCATCTCCATTCGAAAAATATCGTCTGCAGATGATGTGCTCCGTCCCGTCCACTATCTATGACGCTATTGCCGCGACCGGAAGTTACGGCGCGGCCATTTTGTTGGAAGGTTCCAGGTAATGCGAAGCTGCAGATGTCCAACCGGAACCGGAAGTTCCGGGGCGGCCATTTTAGAAGAGGGAAAATACTTTCCTTATTGGCCGTACTGATCAGGGCCCTTGTAAGACAACGCAGATAAATCTTAAATAAAAAATGTATATATAGAAAAGTATAAAGAAATATATATATAGTACATGAGTCCCGTGTTTCCTTCTCCATTAGGGCTTTGTTATCTAGGGGTAATATGCTTACAGCATAGTCCCCTATATCTAGAGTCATTGCCGTGACCAAAGGATGCAGCGCGGCCATTTTGCTGGAGAACTTGCAGCGTTACAAAGCTCCTGGCTTCCGAACGGAACTAAAAATTCCGGGATAGCCATTTTGAGAAAGGAAAGCACCTATATATTATGACTCTAAGTACCGGCGATTATAGCCATTTTGTTTTGAGAGGGGGAAACATTTGTATCTTATTGTTAACACCCCTCAAGATTGCGGTGATCTTGGGATAAGAAAAAAAGTCAACAATGGGTAAAGGTTATAATACTATAGAATTACAGTATTAGGAATATTGGGCGATGGAGAGCCAGGGCGTGGGCAGATTTTGAAGCCCACATCCTAAGCATGTGGGTATTCCAGGGTTTGGATCCAAACCCCCGGAAGTCAAAGAAAACTAAAGACCACAGCTGCCATGGGAAAACACCCTCAGGTGAAGGGGAGAGATCTCTCCTTCATCCTGGAGGTGAAGTGGAGACGCCCGGGTAAGTACCCAGCGCGTCTCCCCCGGCAGCTGATGAGCATAGGGCATGAGTGAACTTTAAGTCGGCTAAAAAAGAGGGAGAACCATCATCCTCTAGAGGCCAACCCCTGGGATCAATTGTAGCATGGGCCCCCCAGGCACAAATCACAACAAAGATAAGCCGCCAATGTTCCCCAAAGGTGATATGGCTCCTTCCCCTGTCCATCTGCTTTGACATAGTGTAGACAAAGTGCATACATAAACAACTAAATATTTTCTAAACAAAGAAAGAACAATATTAGAAATTATATAAACAATACATATATGTACAATAACTTTATACAAAACCCCTTGTTTCAAGAATCATGATTAATTTCAATCATAGCTGCAGGGCTGCATCAAGTACTTCATTGACATGAGGTAGGGCCAAGGCTATGTTGTTGATAAAAGGAGGAAAAAAGAACTCCAATAAGGTGTCATAGAGCATATGGAATTATGATTCTTAATGATAAAAATCTAATCGGTTTTTTCCAGAGAAAAATCCTTCCAAGAAGGGTCTAAAGCTTTCACTTTCGTTTAAGCCAGGGGGTGTTGTTGCTCTTAGGTACCTTATCCAACGCATTTCGCGTTGCAGTAGTATCTTGTTCCAATCACCTCCTCTTACAGGAATGTGTACCCGTTCTAGTACCGTAATGTTTACAATTGGCATATGATAGCCATGATATTTGGCTATGTGTCTGCCTAGTGGAAGGTATAAATTACAGATGTGCATAGAATGCATGTGTTTGTCCACTCGGCTACGCAGTTCTTGCTTAGTTTTACCTACATAGAATGAACCACACTGACATTGCATGAGGTATACCACTCCCCGAGTTCTGCAATTAGCAAAATGTCTCAGGGAGAAGGTATCCCCATTCGGCAATGTCAGTGTGGTTCTCCTTCCAATCACTGCGCATTGCGCACAGGAACCACAGGGGTACGTGCCAAAGGTCTTACATGGATCTTTTTTATCCTTTCCTTTGTATTCACTTTGAACTAGCAACGTTCCTATAGAGGACACCTTCTTATAGGTAATCTGAGGAATGTCAGTAATTAAATTTTTCAAAATAGGATCCTCAGTCAGGATAGGCCAAAACTTTGAAATGGCTTTCCTAATTTCTTGATGTTCATTTGAAAAATTTATAATAATTCTCGTATTTGTTTCCTCTTTTATCTTTTTACTGTTGGTTTTAGATTTAAAGACAAGAGACCTCCTGTCCCTAGTTCTTACTCTATTGAAAGCCTTTTTGAGGGTGGTTTTTGTATAGCCCCTCCTCATCAGGCGTTCTGTTAGAGAATCACTTTCTCTTTGAAAGTCAGAGTCTGTGGAGCAATTCCTTCGAATGCGGAGGAATTGACTGTAAGGGATTGATTTTTTCAGAAATTTTGGATGGAAACTTTCCGCATGTAGCAAAGTGTTACCTGCCGTTTCCTTTCTGAATAGAGATGTACTGATACTACCATCCAGTCCCTTCATGACACGAATGTCCAAAAAACTAACTTCCGTATCATGGTAAGACATGGTAAAAAAAAGGTTAAAGGTGTTTATGTTCATTAATCTTAACAACTCTATTAGATCATTTTCCTGACCGTCCCATATAATAAAAATGTCGTCAATGTATCGCTGCCACATCAAAATGTTGGCAGCGCACATGGACGCACTTTCCCCCAATAGGAATTCCCGCTCCCACTCCCCCAGGTACAGGTTTGCATATGAGGGTGCACAGCACGTCCCCATTGCAACACCCTGTACCTGGAGGTAGTGGGAGCCCCGGAACAAAAAGGTGTTATGCTCCAAAATGAACTCTAACATCACTAGAATGAAATCATTGAATTTCCGATCAGTGGTGGGTCTTTGTTTTAACACTCGATTAATAGCCTCCAAACCTAATTTGTGTGGAATGCTATTATAAAGAGATTCCACATCTATTGTTACAAGAATTGCATCTGCAGGTACTGTTAGATCTTCCAATAACTGCAAAAGATGAATTGTATCTCTGGTATATGATGGTAAATCCAGTACATGGGGGCGGAGATATTCATCGATTATTTGACTGACTCCTTCTGAAATCGATCCGTTGCCAGATATAATTGGTCGTCCAGGCGGATCCTGTAAATTCTTATGCACCTTTGGTAAGGAGTACATTGTAGGTTGTCTTGGGTATTGTGTTCGAATGAACTCCCAGACATTTTTTATAATGCTACCATTGTTGTAGAAATGATCAACCAGCTGAAAGAATTCACCGTTGAATTTATCCACAACTGCTGGTGTGATTTTTCTATAGCACTGCTTGTTGTTCAGGATTCTAAGGCACATTTTTTCATAGTTACTATTGTCCATTAGAACAACATTCCCCCCTTTATCTGAGGCTTTGATTGTTATGTCAGTGTTGTTCCTTAGGGTTTTTAGTGCGTGTTGCTGTTCAAAGGTAAGATTATTATGATTTTTCTTTTTCAAGGTTTCCAATTCTCTAGTTACCTGTTTCACAAATAGGGAAATTGCAGGATTTTGACTCAATACTGGGAATTTATTAGACTTTCGTTTGAAGTCTTTGATTTTATAGGTGTTGTTTTCATTATCTACTTCCTGGTTGCTCCCCTCAAGCATTACCTCCTCCCATGCATCACCTAGTGTTGCATTTTCCTGTAAGAGGAGATTTAGGTCTCTTAGGGCTCTAAAATCTGCAGTTTTAAGGTTAGGGGCAACCTCATTTTCTTGATTTTTATGTTTGTAGTAGAGACTTTTATAAAAAAGTCTCCGGGCAAACAAATGAATGTCCTTGACAGCTTCAAAGGGATCTATGCTGTTAGTGGGACAGAAAGAGAGCCCGAGGCATAAAACCTCTCGCTCGGCTGTTGTTAAGATGTGCGAAGATAGATTTATGATATTGTTGTGTTCTCCTCCTGGAGTGTCTCTATCGTTGGCTGCATTTGAAAAAGTGGGGGTGTTGAAAGCACCCCCTTCTTCTCCAAAAAAGTATCCAAAGGGGTACGAGATATTTTTGGGATCGCCCCAGTGTCTTTGCGGGCCAATAATTTTCCTCTGTTTGAGGGGGAACCTCTGGTATTTCCACTAGATCCCCTTCTCCCAGTATTTTCCCCCCTCGCAATCTGCGAGAAAGAGACCTGGGGATCATTACTAGATTTTTTGCTGGTTTGTTGGACCTCACCCTCAGCACCATGTTTGGAGAAAGGACCCTTTCTCTTTGTGGATGTTCGGCTTGTATTGGAGGAAGCCGTTGAAGAGGAATTAGATGGTGTATCTGATAGATCGTCATTCTGATGACCATTTGCATTTCTAGGATTTTTATTATTAAATCTTTTTTTATTGTTTTTATCCCGATTCCATTTATATGCCCTGCCCTCACTGAAGGCATTTTTGTCTCGCCAATATTTTTTCTCCTTCTTGATCAGGATCTGTTTGCTAAAAGTTTCCAGATGTTCTTTTAGCTTTTTTTCCTGTCCTGCATATTCATCTAATATTTTTAATGGTGTTAGACGTGTATAAATTGATTCTATCTCTTTATCTAGAATCTGCAGTTGTTGTTTGTATTCATTTTGAAGCAGTTGCATCAAATTCTTAGAACACTCATTTAATTTATTTTCCCAATTGGTTTTTAGTTCTTTACTAATGTTATCCAATATGGGAAAAATTTGAATCCTCAATCCTATTGGGTTAATATGGTCACATATGTATCTTTCCATGGACTGGATATGCCAATGTAAGGCTGATTTTTTTTCCAGTGTTTTGGTTAGATTAAAGAAAAGGGAAAGAAGGTCTGAATCTAACTGTTCTTTACCTTGGTAATTACGCTCAATTTGGGTCATTAGCTCCTCCCAGTGCCCCCCTTGTAGATCTCCCATGTCGTAGGTATTATGGGCAACCCAAAACAATAAATTGAAAAAAACAATGAAACAAAAAACCTATAATCTATGTTGTAACCACTTAAGGATTACCAACAATTATGTTCTGACCCTTGGTTCCTTAACCCTTGGGAAACCCCACTAGGGAGATAGAACCAAATATAAGGATCAAAACCTTAGTATATGTGAAACATAGGGGTCCATGCCAGAATATATGAGCTGTGGTGAGGTTGACGGGTGTGTTATCCACCCTATATATAGTAGAAAAAAGACCAACTCATATATGGCGGCATGTCGTTGCCATCATCCCGTAGTAATTGAAACAATCGAAAAAACCTCAGAAATTGGGATTTTGTGGGCAACAAATACAAAAATTCAAAAAATATATAGAAAAATTGAACAATTTATTACAAAAATATATATATTGAAAATACATTAACAGATTTATCAAAAAATTACATATTTATACAAAGACATAGACAATGCAATACTCTCCGTCATGCAAAAACCATCACCAAGATTGGGAGGTAGGTTGTAGCAGAAAAGCCGACGCGTTTCGAATGTTAAACATTCTTTGTCAAGGCATATAAAAGCATTGCATCTAAATTAGATCAAAAATATAAATATTAGATACATATATACAAAATATAATACATGGCACCATATTGTCAACATTTAAGCAGAAAACATAAAAAGGAAGCAGCATTGGTATCAGACAACTCACCCGTTGTGTTAAAAACATTGTGCTCAAGAGGGTCCAGGCCATCGGTCCCCTATATAGGGTGCCCCAGAAATTTGATGTCCCTAGAAGTCGACTAAGTCCTACTAAGTCATGCTCCTAATGCTCATAGGGTGGACAGAACTAATTAGATCAATTGAATGGCATAAATGTCCTAGATATAGAGAAAAGAGAGAGAAGATATGTATGGAGAGCTATCACAGCACAAACATTTGTTCCAGGACTGATCTAAAAATCACTTACCAATAGGAGATGTGTAGCCAATTATCTTGTTTGAAAAATAGCCTAGATATCCAGCTGGCAGCTGTTTTGGGTTGCCCATAATACCTACGACATGGGAGATCTACAAGGGGGGCACTGGGAGGAGCTAATGACCCAAATTGAGCGTAATTACCAAGGTAAAGAACAGTTAGATTCAGACCTTCTTTCCCTTTTCTTTAATCTAACCAAAACACTGGAAAAAAAATCAGCCTTACATTGGCATATCCAGTCCATGGAAAGATACATATGTGACCATATTAACCCAATAGGATTGAGGATTCAAATTTTTTCCCATATTGGATAACATTAGTAAAGAACTAAAAACCAATTGGGAAAATAAATTAAATGAGTGTTCTAAGAATTTGATGCAACTGCTTCAAAATGAATACAAACAACAACTGCAGATTCTAGATAAAGAGATAGAATCAATTTATACACGTCTAACACCATTAAAAATATTAGATGAATATGCAGGACAGGAAAAAAAGCTAAAAGAACATCTGGAAACTTTTAGCAAACAGATCCTGATCAAGAAGGAGAAAAAATATTGGCGAGACAAAAATGCCTTCAGTGAGGGCAGGGCATATAAATGGAATCGGGATAAAAACAATAAAAAAAGATTTAATAATAAAAATCCTAGAAATGCAAATGGTCATCAGAATGACGATCTATCAGATACACCATCTAATTCCTCTTCAACGGCTTCCTCCAATACAAGCCGAACATCCACAAAGAGAAAGGGTCCTTTCTCCAAACATGGTGCTGAGGGTGAGGTCCAACAAACCAGCAAAAAATCTAGTAATGATCCCCAGGTCTCTTTCTCGCAGATTGCGAGGGGGGAAAATACTGGGAGAAGGGGATCTAGTGGAAATACCAGAGGTTCCCCCTCAAACAGAGGAAAATTATTGGCCCGCAAAGACACTGGGGCGATCCCAAAAATATCTCGTACCCCTTTGGATACTTTTTTGGAGAAGAAGGGGGTGCTTTCAACACCCCCACTTTTTCAAATGCAGCCAACGATAGAGACACTCCAGGAGGAGAACACAACAATATCATAAATCTATCTTCGCACATCTTAACAACAGCCGAGCGAGAGGTTTTATGCCTCGGGCTCTCTTTCTGTCCCACTAACAGCATAGATCCCTTTGAAGCTGTCAAGGACATTCATTTGTTTGCCCGGAGACTTTTTTATAAAAGTCTCTACTACAAACATAAAAATCAAGAAAATGAGGTTGCCCCTAACCTTAAAACTGCAGATTTTAGAGCCCTAAGAGACCTAAATCTCCTCTTACAGGAAAATGCAACACTAGGTGATGCATGGGAGGAGGTAATGCTTGAGGGGAGCAACCAGGAAGTAGATAATGAAAACAACACCTATAAAATCAAAGACTTCAAACGAAAGTCTAATAAATTCCCAGTATTGAGTCAAAATCCTGCAATTTCCCTATTTGTGAAACAGGTAACTAGAGAATTGGAAACCTTGAAAAAGAAAAATCATAATAATCTTACCTTTGAACAGCAACACGCACTAAAAACCCTAAGGAACAACACTGACATAACAATCAAAGCCTCAGATAAAGGGGGGAATGTTGTTCTAATGGACAATAGTAACTATGAAAAAATGTGCCTTAGAATCCTGAACAACAAGCAGTGCTATAGAAAAATCACACCAGCAGTTGTGGATAAATTCAACGGTGAATTCTTTCAGCTGGTTGATCATTTCTACAACAATGGTAGCATTATAAAAAATGTCTGGGAGTTCATTCGAACACAATACCCAAGACAACCTACAATGTACTCCTTACCAAAGGTGCATAAGAATTTACAGGATCCGCCTGGACGACCAATTATATCTGGCAACGGATCGATTTCAGAAGGAGTCAGTCAAATAATCGATGAATATCTCCGCCCCCATGTACTGGATTTACCATCATATACCAGAGATACAATTCATCTTTTGCAGTTATTGGAAGTACCTGCAGATGCAATTCTTGTAACAATAGATGTGGAATCTCTTTATAATAGCATTCCACACAAATTAGGTTTGGAGGCTATTAATCGAGTGTTAAAACAAAGACCCACCACTGATCGGAAATTCAATGATTTCATTCTAGTGATGTTAGAGTTCATTTTGGAGCATAACACCTTTTTGTTCCGGGGCTCCCACTACCTCCAGGTACAGGGTGTTGCAATGGGGACGTGCTGTGCACCCTCATATGCAAACCTGTACCTGGGGGAGTGGGAGCGGGAATTCCTATTGGGGGAAAGTGCGTCCATGTGCGCTGCCAACATTTTGATGTGGCAGCGATACATTGACGACATTTTTATTATATGGGACGGTCAGGAAAATGATCTAATAGAGTTGTTAAGATTAATGAACATAAACACCTTTAACCTTTTTTTTACCATGTCTTACCATGATACGGAAGTTAGTTTTTTGGACATTCGTGTCATGAAGGGACTGGATGGTAGTATCAGTACATCTCTATTCAGAAAGGAAACGGCAGGTAACACTTTGCTACATGCGGAAAGTTTCCATCCAAAATTTCTGAAAAAATCAATCCCTTACAGTCAATTCCTCCGCATTCGAAGGAATTGCTCCACAGACTCTGACTTTCAAAGAGAAAGTGATTCTCTAACAGAACGCCTGATGAGGAGGGGCTATACAAAAACCACCCTCAAAAAGGCTTTCAATAGAGTAAGAACTAGGGACAGGAGGTCTCTTGTCTTTAAATCTAAAACCAACAGTAAAAAGATAAAAGAGGAAACAAATACGAGAATTATTATAAATTTTTCAAATGAACATCAAGAAATTAGGAAAGCCATTTCAAAGTTTTGGCCTATCCTGACTGAGGATCCTATTTTGAAAAATTTAATTACTGACATTCCTCAGATTACCTATAAGAAGGTGTCCTCTATAGGAACGTTGCTAGTTCAAAGTGAATACAAAGGAAAGGATAAAAAAGATCCATGTAAGACCTTTGGCACGTACCCCTGTGGTTCCTGTGCGCAATGCGCAGTGATTGGAAGGAGAACCACACTGACATTGCCGAATGGGGATACCTTCTCCCTGAGACATTTTGCTAATTGCAGAACTCGGGGAGTGGTATACCTCATGCAATGTCAGTGTGGTTCATTCTATGTAGGTAAAACTAAGCAAGAACTGCGTAGCCGAGTGGACAAACACATGCATTCTATGCACATCTGTAATTTATACCTTCCACTAGGCAGACACATAGCCAAATATCATGGCTATCATATGCCAATTGTAAACTTTACGGTACTAGAACGGGTACACATTCCTGTAAGAGGAGGTGATTGGAACAAGATACTACTGCAACGCGAAATGCGTTGGATAAGGTACCTAAGAGCAACAACACCCCCTGGCTTAAACGAAAGTGAAAGCTTTAGACCCTTCTTGGAAGGATTTTTCTCTGGAAAAACCGATTAGATTTTTATCATTAAGAATCATAATTCCATATGCTCTATGACACCTTATTGGAGTTCTTTTTTCCTCCTTTTATCAACAACATAGCCTTGGCCCTACCTCATGTCAATGAAGTACTTGATGCAGCCCTGCAGCTATGATTGAAATTAATCATGATTCTTGAAACAAGGGGTTTTGTATAAAGTTATTGTACATATATGTATTGTTTATATAATTTCTAATATTGTTCTTTCTTTGTTTAGAAAATATTTAGTTGTTTATGTATGCACTTTGTCTACACTATGTCAAAGCAGATGGACAGGGGAAGGAGCCATATCACCTTTGGGGAACATTGGCGGCTTATCTTTGTTGTGATTTGTGCCTGGGGGGCCCATGCTACAATTGATCCCAGGGGTTGGCCTCTAGAGGATGATGGTTCTCCCTCTTTTTTAGCCGACTTAAAGTTCACTCATGCCCTATGCTCATCAGCTGCCGGGGGAGACGCGCTGGGTACTTACCCGGGCGTCTCCACTTCACCTCCAGGATGAAGGAGAGATCTCTCCCCTTCACCTGAGGGTGTTTTCCCATGGCAGCTGTGGTCTTTAGTTTTCTTTGACTTCCGGGGGTTTGGATCCAAACCCTGGAATACCCACATGCTTAGGATGTGGGCTTCAAAATCTGCCCACGCCCTGGCTCTCCATCGCCCAATATTCCTAATACTGTAATTCTATAGTATTATAACCTTTACCCATTGTTGACTTTTTTTCTTATCCCAAGATCACCGCAATCTTGAGGGGTGTTAACAATAAGATACAAATGTTTCCCCCTCTCAAAACAAAATGGCTATAATCGCCGGTACTTAGAGTCATAATATATAGGTGCTTTCCTTTCTCAAAATGGCTATCCCGGAATTTTTAGTTCCGTTCGGAAGCCAGGAGCTTTGTAACGCTGCAAGTTCTCCAGCAAAATGGCCGCGCTGCATCCTTTGGTCACGGCAATGACTCTAGATATAGGGGACTATGCTGTAAGCATATTACCCCTAGATAACAAAGCCCTAATGGAGAAGGAAACACGGGACTCATGTACTATATATATATTTCTTTATACTTTTCTATATATACATTTTTTATTTAAGATTTATCTGCGTTGTCTTACAAGGGCCCTGATCAGTACGGCCAATAAGGAAAGTATTTTCCCTCTTCTAAAATGGCCGCCCCGGAACTTCCGGTTCCGGTTGGACATCTGCAGCTTCGCATTACCTGGAACCTTCCAACAAAATGGCCGCGCCGTAACTTCCGGTCGCGGCAATAGCGTCATAGATAGTGGACGGGACGGAGCACATCATCTGCAGACGATATTTTTCGAATGGAGATGACAACACGAGACACATATACACTTACAAAGGCCGTGATTAGAGCAACAATTAGAGGGAGGGTTTCACCACCTGGTGCGCTGATGGGTAAGTATAAAAGGAACACCAAGGGGGACGTTTGGCATCATTCCCTCTCCATACACTGGAGGGTTTGGAGACGTTTTTTAAGCTGGTGGTCGGCTGAAAACCATTGCTGGTGGCCAGCTGGATATCTAGGCTATTTTTCAAACAAGATAATTGGCTACACATCTCCTATTGGTAAGTGATTTTTAGATCAGTCCTGGAACAAATGTTTGTGCTGTGATAGCTCTCCATACATATCTTCTCTCTCTTTTCTCTATATCTAGGACATTTATGCCATTCAATTGATCTAATTAGTTCTGTCCACCCTATGAGCATTAGGAGCATGACTTAGTAGGACTTAGTCGACTTCTAGGGACATCAAATTTCTGGGGCACCCTATATAGGGGACCGATGGCCTGGACCCTCTTGAGCACAATGTTTTTAACACAACGGGTGAGTTGTCTGATACCAATGCTGCTTCCTTTTTATGTTTTCTGCTTAAATGTTGACAATATGGTGCCATGTATTATATTTTGTATATATGTATCTAATATTTATATTTTTGATCTAATTTAGATGCAATGCTTTTATATGCCTTGACAAAGAATGTTTAACATTCGAAACGCGTCGGCTTTTCTGCTACAACCTACCTCCCAATCTTGGTGATGGTTTTTGCATGACGGAGAGTATTGCATTGTCTATGTCTTTGTATAAATATGTAATTTTTTGATAAATCTGTTAATGTATTTTCAATATATATATTTTTGTAATAAATTGTTCAATTTTTCTATATATTTTTTGAATTTTTGTATTTGTTGCCCACAAAATCCCAATTTCTGAGGTTTTTTCGATTGTTTCAATAGACATCACTTGATAGGGGCTTCATGAAGAGATCCCTAGTATCAATAGACATCCCTTGATAGGGGCATCATGAAGAGATGCCTAGTATCAATAGACACCCCTTCATAAGGGCATCATGAAAAGAGCCCTAGTATCAATAGACACCCCTTCATAGAGGAGAAAATTCTTACTTCCCATGGACCTCATCCTGCTATTGCTCCTAGTATTTAGCAAAAAGTAAAACAAACAAAATATTGTGTGATATTAAGAAGTAGTGTGATGTACTGAATGCCTCCAGGTTGCCATATTGCAAGTGTAGTGTAGCGCTACCCCCTCAGGAGCCACTGGATATGTCACACTTGTAGCATGTCTAGGGGTATGATGAAAAGTAAATGTGAATGAAGTTGATCAGCGACAATTTTTTTTTAAATTGAATTACTAGATCTATAAAAAATCTGCTCCTCAAAGGCAATAGTGATTGCAATGATTGTGAATGTGTATAGAGGGCGCTGTTCTACAGGTGATATACACACATGAGCGATGTGTCTCAGATAATAAAACACATAACAAATAAAAAAATATATGACTACTAAAACAATGATTGACAATGTTGATTAGACAATACTATTGTGAGAGCAATAATGTGTTCAAGTCCCAATATAAGTGACAGAGAAATGAGTGATCCACTCTTCTTAGCTGCTGTACTCTTGATTAAGTGAAAAATGCCACCACCACACTGAGATTTTTCTTCCACCCAAACATGTGCTGAAGCAAATGGTTCCGCTTACCAGAAGTATTTGACTACTTTAATGAAAAAGATAGTCAAATAAAGCTTTGGCAGGATAGTTCCTGCACACATGCTGACAGGAAATATCGTTTAACCTCCTTCTCGGCGTCCCAACCAGGATAGATAGAATGTAAGAAAACCGAAAAAAATCCAATAGTGTAATATTGTTTTTATTTAAAAAATAGATAATACACGGAAAGCCAAGTGGCCTCTTACTTTAAAAGTGCCTCCTGGCACTGGGGCTGCAGACACGTCACTGCTGACTAAGCGGTTAGTAATATGAGGGCGTCCCAATCCGTTGCTACCTCCGTAGCAGGCGTGGAAGTTCTCAGCTGCTAGCTCCACAGGTCGGAGAGCACGTCACGTGACCAGGTACCGCCGCCGACGTACGTTTCGTTGCTTAACGTCTTCAGGGGGCGTACCTGGTCACAAAGCATCATGGTATATGTAGTCTCTAATGACTACTCATTGGTTCAAAACTGGGGAAGACCAAATTGAAGAGCAGCCTCAGTGCCATTCAGCTTAATTACAAAAACTAACACTGTTATTCTCATACGGGCATACTAATCAATTGGATGGTTGATTAAAATAGTAAAAAACATTAAAAACATTTATATAAATATATTTACAGGGTACAACATAAAAGAAAAGAAAAACACATTGCCACCCTTGTTTTCCTCTAGATGTGCAATGCAATCTCTCATGATGTCTAGCAGGAATAAGGTATAAAAACAATCACAGAGTTTGGCACAGATAAAACGAAAAACATTGCCACCCTTGATTCTCTCTATAAGTGCAATATAATCTCTCATGATGTATAGATAGAAAGTATAGATACAATCACGGACTTCAACACAGAGGAAACGAAAAACATTGCCACCCGTGTTTCCCTCTGGATGTGCAATGCAATCTCTCATGATGTATATACAAGAATGGAATATAGTGATACACAAATATATTTAATGGATACCTCCAGTGTTGTAAGTAACGGCGTTTAACCACTTCGGGTCCGCGCCATTGACAGAATACGTCAACAGCGCGGACCTGAGGCGCCGGGGTCACGTCTTTGGATGTGATTTACTTGTAATTCCCTGCGCGCGCCACAGGGAAAAACAGTCCCGACGCATCACCGAGGATTCGATGCGTGTACCCGGCGGCCGCGATGTCCGTCAGGTACACACGATCGTCGGTGACAGAGCAGGGATGTGGAGCTCTGTGTGTAATCTGTGATGATTTCAAAGAGTGGGCGAAGATAGATGTTGAAGAGCACCGGTGACAGGGGTGATCCTTGAGGGACTCCACATGACACCGTGCGTTTTCCAGAAGTGAACGGTCCCAATTTCACTGTTTGTGATCGGTTTTCCAAAAAAGAGGAAAACCATGGTAAATCACCTTCTGTGACTCTGGCTACCTCAGCCAGCCGAGTCAGTAAAAGTTTGTGGTCTACCGTGTCAAAGGCTGCGCTTAGGTCCAGCAGAACCAGAAGACAAGATTCTTTTTCGTCTGCGGCCTCTAGAACATCGTCCCATATTTTAAGCAATGCTGTTTCTGTCCCGTGCCCGGGACGGAAGCCCGACTGGTATGGATCAAGTAGATTATGGGTATCTAGATGCTGTTGCAGCTGTTGTACCACTACTTTCTCCATTACCTTGGAGAAAACATTTAGCATTGTTATGGGCCGGCGGTGAGTTGGGTCCTTGGGGTCCAGGTTGGGGTTCTTCAAGATGGGCTGGATTGTGCCCTCTTTCAGTAGGGCAGGCACTATGCCTTCCTTAGATGACTGGTTTATAAGCTGCGTGATGGGAGGTGCCAGGATATCGGCACATTCCTTCAGCAGTTTAGTGGGATAATATCATTAGGCGATGTGCTATTGCGCAACGCGCTGATGATGTTTTTTGTGGCCTTGATGGAGATGGGTTCCAGAGTGAACTTTGTTTGTTGTAGCGAGTTTCTATGGATGTTGTGTGGTTGTACGGGGGGGAGGGGAGGTTGAGGAGGGTCCTGTTCTGCTGAATGCTTTCCCGGATTCTCTCAATTTTATTAATGAAGAAATCCGATAATTCATTACAGAATTCTTGGGTATCTGAATTGGGGGCTTCAAGACAGCCCGGATTCATGGTCTGACTGACCAGCTTGAAGAGTTCCCGTGGGTGATTTAGGGCGCTGTTGATAGCCTCGGAAAAATAATTTTTCTTGGCTTTGAAGATTTCTTTGTGGTATTTTTTCGTTGCTACTTTGTAGAAGGAGAGATTCTCCTCAGAATCGCTTCTTTTCCAGGCGGCTTCTGCCCTTCTACGCTCTTGCTTCAGTAGTGACAGCTGGTTGTTGAACCAGCCGGCCTTGTTTTTCCAGACAAGGGCTTTGCGTTTCGGCGCTACTATGTCTGCTGACTGTAGTAGAGCTGCATTTATGGCATTTTGTAGGTGCTATAACTTTTGCGCAAAGCAGTCAGTTTACAAAAAAATTGGGATATTTATTATAGCAACAAGTAAAAAATATATATTTATTTTTAAATTGTCGCTCTTTTTTTGTTTATAACGCAAAAAATAAAAACCGCACGGGCGATCAAATACCACCAAAAGAAAGCTCTATTTGTGGGGGAAAAAAGGACGCCAATTTTGTTTGGGTGCCATGTCGCACGACCGTGCAATTGTCAGTTAAAGCGACGCAGTGCCGGAAGCTGAAATTTCGCCTGGGCACGAAGGGGGTTTATGTGCCCAGTAAGCAAGTGGTTAAATAAATGCCGTTACCTAACGGAAGCCTGTTTGAGGGTAACGAGTAATCTACCAGATTACTATTACCCTCGCGGAAACGCCGTTCCCATTACAATGGCGACGTTACCGCAATTTCTTACCTGTGTCAGCAGCAGCCGTCGCCGTCCATTACCAAAAGCCGCGCCTCCTCCTCTGACTGTTCCGGACCGTCCGTGATAGGCAGAACACTAATTTTCCCAGCAGAGCCTCTGTTTAATGTTCAGCCTATCACGGATGCCTTCTCATCCTCAGCCTTGGACGAGAGGACATCCGTGATAGGCGGAACACTGAACAGAGGCTCTGCTTGGAAAATAACTGTTCCGCCTATCACGGAACAGCCTGAGGAGGAGGCGCAGATTTTGAATAATGGGGGATGGCCGCCGATGTCTGGCATGTGGAGAACAGGAGAGGGTAGGAAGATCGTTGTCGAGGCATTTTACAGGCACAGTGAGGCATGTATAATGGTACAGTGACTCACTGTGCCATCATACATGCCTCACTGTGCCTGTAACATGCCTCACATGCCTCACTGCGCCTGTAACATGCCTCACATGCCTCACTGTGCCTGTAACATGCCTCATGCCTCACTGTGCCTGTAACATGCCTCACTGTGCCTGTAACATGCCTCACTGTGCCTGTAACATCCCTCACTGTGCCTGTAACATGCCTCACATGCCTTACTGTGCCTGTAACGTGCCTCGCTGTGCCTGTAACATGCCTCACTGTGCCTGTAACATGCCTCACTGTGCCTGTAACATGCCTCACATGCCTCACTGTGCCTGTAACATGCCTCACATGCCTCACTGTGCCTGTAACGTGCCTCATGCCTCAAAAAAAAAGTCAGTTACTGAGTAACTAATTACTTTGCCAATGTAGTAACTGAGTCACTAACTCAATTAATTTTTCGGACAAGTCATTTGTAACTGCAACTAATTTAATTTTTTGTAACTTTTTTAAAGGACGATGAGCAACACTGGATACCTCAGCCAAAAATAATATACTCTTCGACTAGGGTTGTCCCGATACCGATACCAGTATCGGTATCAGGACCGATACTGAGCATTTGCGGGAGTACTTTTACTCCCGAAAATGCCCCCGATGCCAGATCCGATACTAACCCCCCCGCCACCACCGCAACGCCGCCGCATACCGCATATCGCAATGCCGCCGCCTAGTTAATCAGCGCGGGGAACATTACAGCTTCCATTTGAATAGCTGTGTGTTCCCCGCCAGCCACATATAGACACTTCCCCTTGCTCGGGCACTTTGATAGACAGATCACCCGTCCCCAGAATCTGTCTATCAAAATGCCCAAACAAGGGGGAGTGTCTATACGCGACGCGGCGGGGAACACACAGCTATTCAAATGAAAGCTGTAATGTTCCCCGCGTTGATTAACTAGGCGGCGATGGCATCTGCATCTATGGTAAGGGCGACATGGCTCCATTTGTGGGGGGACATGGCTGCATATGTGGGGGACATGGCTGCATATATGGGGGACATGGCTGCATATATGGGGGACATGGCTGCATATGTGGGGGACATGGCTGCATATGTGGGGGGACATAGGGACATTGCTGCATATGTGGGGGACATGGCTGCATATGTGGGGGGACATGGCTGCATATGTGGGGAGACATGGCTGCATATGTGGGGGACATGGCTGCATCTGTGGTGGACATCGCTGCAATAGTGGGGGACATGGCTGCTTATATGGGGGACATGGCTGCATCTGTGGGGGACATGGCTGCATCTGTGGGGGGACATGGCTGCATTCATGGGGGACATGGCTGCATATGTGGGGGACATGGCTGCATATGTGGGGGACATGGCTGCATATGTGGGGGACATGGCTGCATATGTGGGGGGACATAGGGACATTGCTGCATATGTGGGGGACATGGCTGCATATGTGGGGGGACATGGCTGCATATGTGGGGAGACATGGCTGCATATGTGGGGGACATGGCTGCATCTGTGGTGGACATCGCTGCAATAGTGGGGGACATGGCTGCTTATATGGGGGACATGGCTGCATCTGTGGGGGACATGGCTGCATCTGTGGGGGGACATGGCTGCATTCATGGGGGACATGGCTGCATATGTGGGGGACATGGCTGCATCTGTGGGGGGACATGGCTGCATTCATGAGGGACATGGCTGCATTTGGGGACACATTTAAAAAAAAGTATTGGTATTCGGTATCGGCGAGTACTTGAAAAAAAGTATCGGTACTTGTACTCGGTCCTAAAAAAGTGGTATCGGGACAACCCTATCTTCGACATATCCATTACCAGCTTCACCCACTGGAGGAGGGTGATAATTGGTGTATCCTATTAAAATCTAAAATTATAAAATAAATTTAAAATAAACATTATGGGCCAGATTCAGAAACAATTTACGTATCAACAGATACGCCGCGTAAATTCTCAAATTCGCCGGCGTATCTTTTTTCTGTATTCAGAAAACAAGATACGCCGGAATTGTGCTAAGATACGAGCGGCGTAAGTCTCTTACCCTGTCGTATCTTAGTTGCATATTTACGCTGGCCGCTAGGTGTCGCTTCCGTCGATTTACGCGTCGAATATGCAAATGAGCTAGATACGCCGATTCACAAACATAGTTGTGGCCGGCGTATCTATTTGCGTCGTTTACGTTAGGCTTACGCCCGGCGTAAAGCTACACCTGCTATATGAGGCGCAGGCAATGTTAGGTATGGACGTCGGGACAGCGTCGTATTGTACGTCGTTTGCGTCGTTTGCGTAAGTCGATTCAGAATAGGGCTGGGCGTAAGTTACGTTCACATAGTTTTCAATGACTATTTGCGTCGTGATTTGGAGCATGTGAACTGGGATACGTTCACGGCCGGTGCATGCGCAGTTCGTTTGGTGCGTCATTTACGTGGGGTCAGGGTTAATTTAAATACAACACGCCCCCTACCTGCCCAATTTGAATTACGTGGGGATACGCCGGCCCATTTGATATTTGCTAAGTGTTCATTAATTCAAATTTTGAGTTGGCGTGTGGTTCTCCCCACGTATTGGAGTGAACATGGGCACTCCAACACGTAGGTGACATGATCAGATCCACATGTGATAAGGGGCTTAATTTGAAAAACCTCCCCTGTCACATTGGATATGAACTGTGCGATTTGTTTGCGGTCACCTGATTTTCGAGTGGTTCTACATGCCTTGCAACGGGAGCAATGATGGAACCCCGACCCGTCCAAAAAAGTCATGGGTTTCCTTGGCGGGTCCGGTACATTGCGGGCTATTCTATTTCTAAGCCCCGGGGCTCTCCTATAAATGAATTTGGGCATACTAGAGATGGACGTTTTGAGATCTTTATCTTTCATAAGGATAGGCCAATGTCGCTTGAAGATTGTTTCAACCTGTCTATACTGTCTATGGAAACCAGAAATAAACGCTACCTCACCGGTAAATTCCTTTTTTGGTTTGGCAATCAGCAGAGACTGTCTGTCCATCACAGCCACCTGTGAACGTACTTTATCCAATGTCTCTGCCGAATACCATTTTTCCAAGAATTCACCTGTGAGGTGATTGGCTTGCACTGTAAAATCTTCCTCTGTATCAGAGTTGCGTTTGAGTCACATATACTGCCCTTTAGGTACTGCTCCTATCCATTGAGGATGGTGGCAACTGTGTGTGGGAACGAACCCATTCCGGTCTGTTGCTTTAACCACTTAAGGACCGGACCAATATACTGCTAAAAGCCCAGAGGCTTTTTTACAATTCGGCACTGCGTCGCTTTAACAGACAATTGCGTGGTCGTGCGCCGTGGCTCCCAAACAAAATTTGCGTCCTTTTCTTCCCACAAATAGAGCTTTCTTTTGATGATATTTGATCACCTCTGCCATTTTTATTTTATGCGCTATATACAAAAATAGAGCGACATTTTTGAAAAAAAAAACAATATTTTTAATTTTTTTACAATTATGTTTATTGGGTTATAAGATAAATAGGTACAGACAGGATAGCAATATCACAATGTACACAGTAAATTGAGCAAAATAACAATGCATTAAAAGAGAACAGGGAAAAAAAACACATCGTGAAGCTCATAACATCAAATCAGTGATCCATGGTTACACCATAACGACATATAGTACACAATAAATCACTCAAGGGGGGAAAGGGAAAAAACAAGGAAAGGTAAAGGCAAGGAAGGATTGAGAGCACCACCTCTGTAGAATTAATTTAAAACAAAACGATATAAAATTAGAGAGAAGAGTAACCAAAGTATTATATCAGATTCAGGATTCCTCTAGAAGCACGTTAAAGTATGGTATTCTGCAGACTCTGTGAAGCGAGACCAACATGCCCATTTATCTCGGAAGGTCCTAGAAGAGTCTTTAGAATGGGATATCAAGTCTTCCATATATGTGATATGGTCAACTTTGCGTATCCGGTCAGAAATTTTAGGGGGGGAAGCATGTGACCACTGAACAGGGATACACAACCTGGCCGCATTGATAAGATGAATGACAATAGAGTTTTTATAAACCGAATTGGGCAGCGACCAGAGGTGTAATAGGTATTGTTCAGCTGTAAAATCTGGGGTGTAAGTGGTGATAGATACTATAAGATCATGGACGGATTTCCAGAAGGCTGCGATAACCGAGCACTCCCACCATATATGGAAAAGAGTACCATTCACTAGTCTACACCGCCAACACAAAGGGGATATGTTTGAACTGTATTTATTGATAATATAAGGAGTTCTATACCACCTTGAATATATCTTGTAACTATTGTCCTGGATCAGGTTGTTTAATGAACATTTGTGTAGGCGGTGAAAGACCGAATTCCATTGGTCGTTAGAAATTGAAATTTTTAAATCTGTTTCCCATTTCCTATTAGTATCGTCCAATTGTGGGTCCACTGCCGAACTCAAAACACTATACATGAGGGATATTAAATGCCCTCATTGCCCAAATGTATTCAAAAAACAAGTGATCAATTCAAAGTTACGTGAAGAAACAATAAGGTTCGGGAAATTAGCGGAAAAACGTTCAAAAGGAAATAAGATTACCACGTTCAAAGAAAAGTTCAGCCCTGCAAGCCACTTCGGAAGTAAAGTCAGAGGAAGTGATAATATAAGGACTCCGGGATACTTCGGGGTTAAAGGCTATCGGGGTAACAGGTCCATATATGGTAGAGATTTTCAGACTATTACACAGGGATCTGAAGATTTTGAGGGAAGTCCCTGTAATGGGATGAGTGTTAGCAGATTGCGCAATCTTCCTAGGGTCGATCCATGGAAGGTTTTTTAAAGGGATCGATGTAGAGAATATAGATTCTTCTAAGCGAATCCAATCTTTAGAGCTCCTGTGTAAGTGCCAATTGATAATCCTAGACAGATGACAAGCCCAATAATAATTTTATATATCCGGCAGCCCAATCCCACCTAAGAATTTCAGGACAACAAGCTTGTCCCATTTAATTTGGGGTTGTCTAGAATTCCATAGAAATTTCAGGCAAATTTCTTTCAAAGTTTTGAAAAATGTGTTAGGGATTTTAATAGGAATAGTCTGGAAGAGGTATAGAACTCTAGGCAAGATACACATTTTGATAATGTTGGCTCTCCCAAACCACGAGAAGAAACCTTTATTCCATTCAAGCAAATCTATCTTGATCGCGTTTAACAAGGGAATGAAATTATTTGCGTAAAGATCATCATGTTTGATGACAAATGGATTCCCAAATAAGGTATAGATTCATTCTCCCAGGTAAACGGAAAATTAAGTTTGCATTGGTCTACTATATCATTGGGTAAGGAAATATTCAGAGCCTTAGATTTAGAGAAGTTTATTTTAAAATTTGAAATGGTCTTAAACAGGGAAAAATCTTTTAGTAGGTTGGGAATTGTAATTATTGGGTTGGTAAGGAATAACAAGATGTCATCCGCGAAGGCTGCCAATTTATATGTTGTATTGTCAATAACAATACCTTTAATATCCACATTTTCCCACAGTCTACGTAAGAATGGCTCTAGTATAAGTATGAATATCAAGGGCGACAGAGGGCAACCCTGACGAGTGCCGTTCGACACGGAGAAGACCTCCGACAGGTCACCATTTATTTTGATTCTAGCCGTGGGGGATGAATATAAAAGGTTGATAAAACCTAACATTCGACTTTGTATGCCCAAAGATTTTAGAGCCTCCAACATATAGTCCCAAGCGATCCTGTCAAAGGCCTTCTCCACGTCGAGGGACAAAAAAAAACGGGGATTTGGATTTAATAAGCCAATGTTGAATATGCAGAGCTTTTATGGTGTTGTCTTTAGCTTCTCTACCCGGCGTGAAGCCCGTTTGGTCGAGGGAGATAATTTGAGGAATTAATGGAAGCAGGCGGTTCGCGATAATTTTAGCGTACAATTTAATATCGACGTTTAGAAGAGAAATGGGTCTGTAGTTAGATACAAGAGTTTTGTCTTTATTAGGTTTGGGAATCATAACAATATGAGCTTCTAAGAGATCATTGGGAAGTGGGGATGGGAAGGGGTTGGAGTTAAATGCATCAATGAAGTGGGAATCAAAACGTCTTTAAAAGATCTGTAATAGTTAACAGAGAAACCACCCGGACCAGGGCTTTTTCCGGTTTTAAGTTGGCCAAGAGCAGTAAAAGCTTCTTCAGATCCCAGAGGTCTATCTAGATCTTTCGCTACATCCACAGATAAGGCATTAGGGCTATAACTTAGTAAAAATTCAGATATCAGATCTTTTCTCAAAGGTGAATTCTTAGGGCGGGACTCAGGTGGCAAATTATAGAGTTTAGAATAAAAAAATCGGAATTGATCTGCAATATCCTTGGTAGAAGTAAATTTATTACCTTTTGGGTCAGTTATGGCATAAGGGGAAGACTCCTCCAAAAACAACAATCCACTGGCTGACATGACATCCTCCTCAAACTCCTCCGAGGACTCCGGCCTTGTCTGGGGGTCCTCATCAGGCTGGTGTCCCGGGGATGGTGCAGTCAGGCCAGATGGCCCAGCACCCTCCTGCACATCTGTGGATGACACAAAACGTTCACAGGTTGGAGGATCCACACACTTGCCACATATTCTTTTCCCCCCTCCCCCACACATGCTACACACCAGATAGGAAAAAAAAAACCTTACCTGGCATCATGGCCTCCTGACTGGAGTCATAGCCAGGCAGGCCCTCCACTTGTTGTCTACTAAAGGTGTGGGCCACCGCACGCTCCTCTACTGTCAGCCTAACAGGGCATGGTGGGCCCCCTCCAGTGCCCCTGGCATGGGCTGCCATTTTGGCCAGCTTCTTTCGGACCAGACGCTGGAGATCATTGATTTTCTTTACGATCCCCTTGCGTGTCTGGGTCTCCCCCCCCCCCAATGCATTTACCTGGTCGGTAATGTTCTGCAAAATCTCCTTCTTCTTGGTCGGGGTGGTGTTGGCACTCTCCGGGCCGTGAAGGAAACGCCAATATTGGGTAAGGGCCCAGGCAATAATTTGTTTCTCCCCCAAAGAAAAATTGCTCTTCCACTTCCTCTCAGTCATACTCGTACAACAACTCTCTCCCAAACAATCACACACAAAAACAAGCAGGAAAAATCAAGCAACCAAACAAACAAACAAAATCTATCAACCAAAAAGTCTCACAACCAGTCACCAAAAAACACTATCAAATATATTCTACAAAACACTAGATCAAACAGTCCACAAATATCACAAAGACAAGTCACAACGCAACAAACAACAGAACAAAAGCACCTTGCTGTATAGGGAGGGATACAAAGGGATGTACTTTTGCAAAGGAAGGGCGTTTGTGTCTGTCTATTTATGCTGTCTGCGTAGTTCACTAAGTTGCCCGGGTCCACTTCCAATTTCACTGATTGCGCCGTTCTTGAGTTGTGAGCATGCGCACAGAGGTGCAGACCATGGTCTGCTACATGTGCTCATGCGGGATCCGGCCGGCCCTTCATTTGCATGGGGTCACGGCTCATTTCAATGAAACACTCCCACGTCCTTCACAATTTGAATTACTCTGCCTTACGCCTCGGAATTTACGTTACACCGGCGCTAATTTCTGCGCAAATACTACGAGGATACGGTGATTGCGCCTCTACATTGCGCCGGTCTAACGAAAAGGAGGTGCGCTACGCTGGTCAAAATATGCGCCAATCTACGTGAATCTGGCCCATTATGTCAGCCTTTGATTTCTTCAATATTAGCATTAGTTTCAAGCTCTTCTCAGGGATATTGAGGCCTTTTACATTAAGAGAGTAAAGCTTAATTTTGTTTTGCGAGTCTGTTTTAAAATTAGTGGGGAGCGCCATATTTACGAAAGGGAAGATGGGCACTCAGACAGATAAAGGGAAAATGAGGATAGAGGGATATAGGAAATATTAGTTACTGAGTATGAAAAACTCAGAATATAGTACCGGTTTTAAATAAACAGAAGTGAAAAACTATCAAAACAGAGATTTCCCCACAGGGAAAAATGTACGGTACAAAGGGAAGTAGTATCTTACTAGGACAGAATCCAATAAGAACTACTTTGTGGGGGTTGGAGTGAACCGATTCAAAGAACTATTAACCAAAAGGACTGGTCGTCCGCCGCCCACAGACTGACAGGGAGAGCAGTATAATAGTAGAACATCAATAAAGCTAACGGATGCTCCATTATAAAGAATAATGAGAGACCGGAATCTGATAATTCTTCATACGCCAGTAGTTAAAGCAAGTGAAATAAACAACATTTATTCAACACAGTAACAATTCAGGGGTGTTATCCGGATTAAACCCACATGCTTAACCCCCCAGTAGTAGCCATATAATAAGAGGAAAAAAAAACTTCTAATATCCATATGTGTTAAAAAAAAGGAATTTCCAAAGAAATCGCTGACCATTTGCATGTGAGCTAAGGCTGGGTTCACACTACGATTTTCCCGTCCGTCAGCCGCATACGATTTATATGAAAAAACGTATGCGGCTGAAACAGATTGAACCGTACGTAAACGTATGCCCAAAAGTGAAACGTATGCGTTTATAAAACATATACGGTTTCAAAAAGTGCGTACGGTTCCATGCGGTTTTGATTAAAAAAACGCATACTATTTTGGAATTAGTGTCATTTAATAAATAAAGATTTTCTTGTTTTATTGAAATTTGTCAGGAAGTAGGAGTGGTTTCACATCTGCTCGTGCTTTTTGAGCTAGTGATTGTGTTTTTTCAGCTGTGAAAATGATTGTATCGCCAATACTACGCATGCAGTTCCGTGAGCTGCAAGAGCGTGAGCGTGCGAGGCAACGTAGAAGGAGGATTTTTTCACGTCGGTATTGGGTGCATCCAGTGAATGCCATCAGGCACCGGCTTGGTACCTTTCAGGCCCTTTACCTACAGCTCCGTACTTTCCCTGATAAATTTCAGCGGTATGTGCGGATGGCTCCCTCTAGTTTTGATGTCCTCTTGGAGATTGTTCGTGATAAAATCCAGCGGCAGGATACGCACCTACGGTTCGCAGTGTCGCCAGAACAGCGCCTTGTGGTGACCCTAAGGTAATAATTTTTAATCTTCCACTTCAATTGTGTATACAATGTGTTTGTGTGATATGTTTAAAAATTGTTCTTGAAGTGTAGTAGCCCATAGCAACCAATAACCCCTTATTTCATAGTAGTCATCAAATGTGACCAAAGGTTCCAAAAGGACAAGCTTTCCCTTTATAATTTTTATGAAAAAATCGCCATATATGTCTTTAAATATATCGATATATATGTAGTATGTATATGTATGCATATATGTATATAAATATATATATACACACCAGCGGCATATATGAAAAGATAGTATCATGGCTTTTTTTCAGGGGGAACATGGGGGAACTCAGATCCACCACCTTTGGCTCAGACTCATTGGTGCCTTCTCACCACAATCACTTGTAAACACAGAAGTCTGGTTTCTGTGTTTACAAGTGACAGCTCTGCACTCTGTGTGTAACCATCTGAACTCTGGACTCTGTATGTAATGCAATCCTGGTATTTAATGCCCCTTTAAGACCCTTCTACTGTTTTTGAAATCTGAAAGGGGTCGTGGTTGAGTTCCTGCACCTATTTTCTGAGAAAAAAAAGCTCTGGATAGTATAGTCTCTGTGGTGCAATTGTAGCACATTCAGCCAAAAACTGAAAGGTTGGTGGTTCAAGTCCACCCAGAGACACATCTATCTTTTCAGAATCATATGAAGTGTAGGTAGCACCACAAATAGTTTGTTGCAGGACGTGAACGTGCTAATGTCTATTGCGTTATATTTTCACTGTTTTAATTAAAAAAAATGATAATACTGTGATTTTTTTTTTAGGTTTTTGGCGAAAGGAGAGTCCTTTTCTTCGCTCCATTACCAATTCAGATTGGGGAAATCCACCATCTCTACTTTGGTACCACAGACATGTGAGGCGATATGGAGGAACCTTCAACGCCAGTATCTTCCAGAGCCAACCACAGCAATTTGGAATGAAGCAGCAGAGGGATACTGGAGACACGCCAACTTTCCAAATTGCGTTGGTGCACTACCGTGTTTCCCCGAAAATAAGACATACTCCGTAAATAAGCCGTAGCGGGATTTCGACGCAAAATAGAAATATAAGACACCCCTCCGAAAATAAGACGTAGCGATGTAGTGTCGAATCTCCAAAAATAAGATGTAGTGTCGAATCTCCGAAAATAAGATGTAGTGTCGAATCTCCGAAAATAAGATGTAGTGTCGAATCTTGTAGTGATAGGCGTGTCGTATGCGGCGCAGCGCGGTAAACAACACGTCATAGGTGTATGTTACTGTACTGGTGCTCAGGAGCTGTGAGGAGAAGAACACTCTGTAAAGCAAAAAGATTCTCCCAGCATTGACCAGCAAACCCCTCTCTCACCCCACACAAACAGATCACCCCAGCTCCACTGTGCTCCACATCAGCTTTGCTGGCCTATATTTTTGTACAACCAGACAAGAGTGCAAAAAGAAAAAGTTATTCTGTTGAGTACAAGAAAGGAATTGTGGAGGACTCCCGAGGCAAGAATCTTACGGCTTCTTGCAAAGAGAAGAAGTTGGATATCCAAATGGTCATAAAATGGCGTGCAGAATACGATAATCTCAGTCTACAGGTGGACAGAGGAAATGCTAAGAAGCGCAAGTGTGGTTCAGGTAGGCAACCTTTATTTTCTGTAATAAAAATAAGACACCCCCCGAAAATAAGCCATAGGGCCAGATTCACGAACACTTGCGCTGGAGTATTTCGATATGCGCCGCGTAACTGTGCTGATGCGCCGTCGTTTCTATGTGCCCGTACCCACCAAACTAGATGCGCCCAATAACGGGTCATTTGCGACCGGCGGAACGTTCCGACGCCAGAGTATCGTCAGCGCTTATTTTCGCTGGGCGCATCAGTCGCGCCCATTGATTTCCCCTGCAAATATGCAAATGAGGGAGATTTCCCAATTCACGAACGGATTAGCACCATACGCTGGCTACATGTGCCGCGCGTATCTGGTCCGTCCGGCGCAAAGTTATTTCTACAAAAGGCTGCTTTATCTTTACTCCAGACGGCCACAGGTCAGCAGGAGAGCAGCTACAGCAGCGTTACCGACGATAGGAGCTTGCTGAACAACAACACTTGCAAGGACAACACCTCTGTGTGCCAACATGCCAGGGGCAATTGTGGTCCTAGAACTACTGATGGGTCCCCTGGAACCAAGAAGGCGGCCACGTGAGAGGATATACCGCACTCGTATGAACCTCTTTGGCATGGGGGATGAGGAGGTGTATCGCCTCTTCAGATTCAGCCCTGATACAATACTTGAACTAACCACAACCCTGCAGGATGACATCACCAGCAAGACACACCGCTCACAAGCAGTGCAGCCACTGGTGAAGGTCCTGGCAACACTTCATTTCCTTGCAAGTGGATCATTCCAGCGTACAAGTGGAGTGGTGGCTGGGATGTCACAGTCCTCCATGAGCAGATGTGTGCACCAGGTTGTCCCTGCAATCCTCAGACGCATGTCCAACCAGTTCATCAGACCAACCACTGAGGAGCTGCGGCAGAAGGCAATGACAGATTTCTACAACATTGCCAGATTCCCACGCACTGTGGGGGCCATTGATTGCACACATGTGGCCCTACAGCCCCCCAGTGCCACAGAGCACATATACCGCAATCGGAAGCATTGGCATTCCATCAACGTACAGGTGATAGCCGATGCCCAACGCCTCATATGGCACGTCCGTGCCAAACCCCCCCGGGTCCAGCCATGACAGCTACATATACAATCAGAGCCCCATCCCAGCAGAATTTAACCAGAACATGTATGGGGACAGCTGGCTGGTTGGTGAGTGACATGGGAGTCAGGCATGACTATCCCCTCCCGTGATGCACAACAGAAATCGCACATGCATGACTAACATTATCCTGTCTTTTCCCTTACAGGTGACTCTGCATATGCACTGGGACCCCATCTAATGACTCCTTTCCGGAACCCCCAAACCAGAGGAGAGAGAAAATACAATGAAGCACACATCAAAACCCGTGCAGTGGTGGAGCAAACATTTGGGCTCCTGAAGTCCCGTTTCCGATGCCTGGATAAGTCTGGGGGGACCCTATTGTATTCCCCTACCTTTGTGTGTCAGATCATCGGTGCATGTTGCATACTACATAACTTTGCTATGAAAAAAGGCCTGCATATTGACATACGTGATGACCTGACCCCCGACCCACACAGTCCCCACCTGCCAGAGGACACCCAGTCTGCTGATGGAAGAGCAGTCAGGAGGGTCCTCGCCGTAGGCATCTTTGGACACTAAACCAAAACATTAATAACACAGACAGTGCACGCGTGTACACCACTGATGTCCCTAGATCACACACACCACATGCACATCGCATTGGATTAGCCCAAGTCCAGCATGTAGGAGTTGGGAGCAGCAACGCCAGCGTCAAGGCCCCAATGATGTCACTGTCCATTCACACACCTTTCACACGTCATTCATTCAGCCGTGGGGTTCACTTCACCACCACGGCCGAGGGTGACACCCCTTACTTTCAGGAGTGCCACCCCCTCACATTCACACACCATTCACACTGTCCCCTGCACTCCTGACCGTGTGCAGTACAAAAATAAATTAATAATATCATATCCTGATAAATAAAATAAACAAAATCTCATAACCTGAGCAAAAGAAAAAATAAACTCATGACCTGAGTATGTCCAAATCAAAAATATAAAACAATTAAAAAAAAAAGGCCTCATCGGGGATGCCGGGGGCTTCTTCTGGGGGCCCCTCTCTGGCTCCGCAGCTGCCTGGATGGAGTGGGTGGGGGTGGGGGGGCATCTGGAGGTGGCTGATCCCCAGGTGGGCCACTCCTGACAGGTGTGGCCTGCATGCCCTCCAAGGCCCTGGCTATCCGTCCAAGGTAGGAGTTCGTCTGGGCCTGCATCCGGAGCTGACGGGTGACCTGGTAGTGCTGGGCCCGCCGACTCAGCCTCCCCTGGTCCCGGATGGCAGCACTGTTGGCCTGGACGGCTGCAGTAAGGTGCCGAATATCCCCCTGCACCTCCCCCAAAGTGGTGACCACTGCAGCGCAGTTGCAGCTTACATCCTGCACTGCGTTGCTGAGGTTGGCAACGGAGCCCAGGCTGTCAGACACTTTCTGTAAGTGCCCAACTATGGCCCCCATCTGTTTCGTCTGCCTGGCGTGATCCCTCGCCAACTGGTCCTGGACACCATCAGACACCCCCCTGGTCTTCTGGGTCACCTTCCTGGGGCCAGAAGATGGTTGTCCTCGGGTGGAAGGAGTCGCCCTTGAGGGGCTTCCAAGGATGGGGGAGGGGACGACAGACGGCCCAGGAGAAGGGGAGGAGACAGACAACACTAAGGTAAAGTCCTGCTCTGCCACAGCAGGATCCTCTACAACCACCTCGGCAGGTGTGGTGTGGCCACTCTCCTCCTCCACAACCTCTTCACCACCCAGTGGCTCGGGCACACGATGGCGTGGGGGGGATGGGGTGGAATGCACGCTGACAGATGATGGCCCAGCTCCGTCATCTGTGGATGACACAAAGCAGACACATGTTGGTGGTCCCACACACTTGGCACATGTACCCTCCCCCCCCCCAAATGCAAAACAACAAATAGGGGATTATAAAACACTTACCTGTCCTTGTGCCTTCCTCCACGGAGTCATAGCCTGCGACCCCCTCCACCTGCTCCCTCTCCAGGCAGCGAGCAACCACCTCCTCCTCTGCGGTTAGGGTGACAGGACATGGGGGACCACCACCTGTGCCCCTCTCATACCTCCTGATGGAGGCCACCTTGTCCCTCACCTTGCGCCGCAGGTCATTAATTTTTTTTTGTATGTCCCCAGCAGTCCGGGTGGAGTACCCCAGGACATTGACCCTGGCAGCAATCGACTCCAGGATGCCCTGCTTCCTCTCCCGGCTGGTCTTTCGGCTTTTTTTGCCATGGAGAAAAGCATTATCCGTCTCCATTGCCGAAATGATGAGCGAGACCTCCTGTGCATTAAAATTCAGGTTCCTCCTCTCTCTGGGGGTAGCGGGAGCAGCCATCACCAAACAAAAGTATCTTCCCTGGGGTGGGGGGAAGCGGAAATACTTTTGCGCCGGAATGGCGTTTCCGCCAGTGCTTTTAAGCGCCCAGCGGAACGCATTGCGCTGACGTTTCCCAGGAAGTGGTGCCGACGGAAGTTGTGAGCATGCGCACAAGGGGGGCGAGTGGAGCCGCACTCACTGCGCATGCTCCGTGGATGATGCGCTGAACGTAAGCCTCTGCGCTGGGCTCCGCCCATCATTTACATATGATCACACCCACTTCCACTTGCGTCGTGTTACGCCAGCGCATTATCGTTACTCTGGCGCAAGTTTACGCGCAACTGCTATGTGAATTACAGGACTTGCGCTGAAAGGGTCTTCAGAGTAACGTAAATGAGAAGCGTTACTCCAGAGGAAAGATACTCTCATCTACCTGAATCTGGCCCATAGTGTGATTTCTTGAGGAAAAAAAAATATAAGACGGTGTCTTATTTTCGGGGAAACACGGTAGATGGAAAACATGTCAGAATCAGGAAGCCCTCTGGTAGTGGCTCTTTATTTTACAATTACAAAAAATATTTTTCCATCATACTAATGGCAATCTGTGATGCCAGCTACAAATTTTTGTCAGTTGACATTGGGGCCTACGGTCAGAACAATGATTCACGTGTGTTCAAGGAGTCTAACCTTGGCAAAGCCCTGTATGCTGGCACATTCCAGATTCCAGGACCCAAACCACTACCTGGTATTGATGAACCAGCCCTGCCTCATGTGATAGTGGCTGATGAGGCCTTTCAAATGGCCTAAAACTTGTTGAAGCCATACTCAGGGAGAAGACCTAATGCCCAAAGGCGTGTCTTTAATTATAGATTGACACGTGCACGCAGGTATGTGGAATGTGCTTTTGGTATCCTCACTAATAAATGGCGCATACTTACCACCAGCATTCAAGTAAAGCCGGAATCCGTGGACTCTGTGATTAAAGCTTGTGTGGTTCTGCATAATTTTGTAATAAATTTGGAGCCAGCGTCCATCCCCACCATGGAGGAAATAGCAGAGGTTCAACTTTCTGGACTGGAGCCTAACCCAATCATATCAAGTGTTTCAGTGATGCAGATACGTGAACAGTTTTGCAACTACTTTTCATCAGAGCAAGGTGCATTGCCATGGCAGCATACAATGTAAGTATAATTATTTATTTATAAAAATGATTTTCTGTAATACTTTCAAAATATTAATTTTTTTTTTTTCATATTCACAGATGAATATTGCAAGAGACAACTGGAAATCCCATACCTGCATTGCTGAAACATCACAATTGTGTCCATTGTATTATAGTTCTATTATGTTTTTGAATAAAACACCACACTCTTAAACTTTGAATTCAAAGCCTTTTTTTTTAATTAAAGTAGCAAACGGCTCTTTTCATAAATTAACAAATATAATGTAACATTACAATAAAACATATAAATATTAAATAACAATTTTTATTCTCCAAAGAATAATGGAAACTTAAGGATTTGGGACTCAGAACTAATCCCAATGTGGGTGTCCCTATAATGTTAACCAACTAGATCTTTCATTCGGCACCATCCATCCTAAAATCGACCCCCTGTCTGCTTGCTTCGGGTTTAATGTATTGGAACCTGGGACAGACCATATTGACATCACAGATCCACATTCGCGTCACGTTACATTCGGCCACCTCAAGGCAAAGGTATGTGAGGGTCAAAGTTCACACACACCCTCAAGTACTCTTGCATTGAGGTGGCAGACCGTAATGTGACCTGAATGTAGCACAATGACGTTAATATGTTCTGTCTACATGTTAGCAACTAATCAAACCTGCAGCAAGCACACTCAAGGGGTGGATAGTAAGGTGCGGAATGAAAGGTGTAGTATAGGGCATAAAAATTAAACATAAACAACTTTTTGGAGTGAAACCCTTACATTCTCCGGTATGTTAGCCCTTCCTCTGTCTCAAAGGTTTCATTGTAAGTTCGTACATATGAGCTATATGGCCGACTTCTGGGTTGCTGTGGAAAGGAGGGTGATGCAGGTGGATAAATAGGGGCTTGGGTGGGTGGGGGGCAGTGTTGCTCATCTTACTTTAAAAAAGTAATTTGTTACAGTTACAAATTACTTCTCCAAAAAAGTAATTGCGTTAGTGACTCAGTTACTACATTGAAAAAGTGATTAGTTACTCAGCAAAGTAACTGAATTTGTTTTTAATATTCTACAATGCTTTATTGAGAAGCAGATGACGGGCGCTTGCCAGGGAGCAGTGAGTTAATACTCCAAGACAAAAGAATGCCGGATCCTTGAGAGAAGAAAACCGGAAACAAATGGTGATCTCGTGTATATCCCAGCCTAGGTGCATCCGTCCCACCATGTATATGCAGCTAATAGGACTTAAAACCCTTATCCATCTGCTACATATTACATCCAAATTATAAGCTGGATTAACATGTATGTTTATAATATATATTCCCTTGACGTTTACAGAGTCTGTAATTTAAAATCTTATATTAGGCTTTATAAGAATTTTCTATAGTTTATTGTTTATTATTTTATTTATCTTATATAAGCTTTATTAGATGCAAGGGATCTGGAATGGGGATGTCAGATTTTTCTTTGTTGTCTGATGAAGAGATGAAATCACTGACCAAAAATAACCTGCTGATCATTGGTCTGTATAGGTGTCCTGCACTTACCATGTTGACCACTAGATGTCGCTGTGTACACTGTGTTGTATAGGGAACGTTTGTTCTGTGGAACATTTTGTTCTGGCCATGTGTTCCCCGGGTCATTGATCAGGTTGCGCTTACAGTGTGTGTGATCCATGTGAGTTGTTCCCCGGTGATAGGTCAGTGTGAGGCGGATGGGGCTCATTGTATCCAGGGCTCCTTGCGATTGGGAGTTTTCAGACCGCTGTGACAGGCCATCACAGCGGTCACATGATTCTAAAGTGGAGTTCCACCCATATTTATGTTCACAGCGCCGGCAGAAGCAATTACTCTGCTGCCATCTAGTGGCGGTAGATGTAATTGCAGTAATGGCGCCCAAGTAATGGGAACTGCGTTACCGTGAGGGGAAGAGTAATCGGGTAGGTTACTCGTTACCCTCAAAAGGGGCTGCGTTAGGTAACTGCGTTTATTGTAACTCTGTTACTTACAACACTGGTGGGGGGTTAAGGAATTCATGAGTACATTTTATAAGCTGCTGTTCATAAACAGCCTGCTGCTCCTCACTCATCCTCTCCATACAGGGTATTAGGGTCATTAAGAAATCCCTTGAGGGGCTTGGGGGGGGGGGCCTCCAATCATGCCTTCTAATCGAAGAACACGCACATCCAAATGTAAAAATTTGGATGTGCAAATGTTCTCCAATTTATCAATGCCATCCAGGATGCATTGGAACATTTGATTGTCCTTTCCTTTTTTTGATGAATGGCGGATGGAGGAGCGAAGCCTACTGGTGACTGTAGGTGGTTGATGTTGCGATCCACCCTGCTCAGGTTGAGGGGTCTCTTCAAACAAAATGGCCTCAGGTTGAGCTGTTGGTTCAGCAGGGGAAGGCAAGCTACCCGTATTTGTAGATGTTCTAAAACCAAAAATAAAAGAGAATAAATATAGATAGATAGATAGATAGATAGAGAGAGAGAGAGAGGTAGTGGAAGACACAAGGGGAGAAAGACAGAGAGGAGGAGAGAGAGACAAGTAGAGATGGAGAGAGCTAGAGGGAGAGAGGGAAGGGGAGAGAGAGGGAGAGAGAGAAGGAGGGGGAGAAGTAGAGTGAAGGAGACAGGTAGGGAGAGAGAGAGATTAGATTTATTAATTTTAAGATGAATATTTATAACAATATCACTTACGCCCTCAATTCCTGGACCTTTGTCAAAAAAGCCAATCTCTTGGCATGTTTGTAGGTCGTCTTTTTTGCCCCAGATCCACTAGGCAGATTAGATTCTCAGACCACTGCAGCGTGAGTGATGAAGGGTGTGGCTGTTATTCACCTCCACCAGCACAGACCACTGCAGTGTGAGTGATGAGGAGTGTGGCTGTTATTCACCTCTGCCAGCACAGACCACTGCAGCATGAGTGGTGAGGTGTGTGGCTGTTATTCACCTCTGCCAGCACAGACCACTGCAGTGTGAGTCATGAGGGGTGTGGCTGTTATTTACCTCTGCCAGCACAGACCACTGCAGTGTGAGTCATGAGGGGTGTGGCTGTTATTCACCTCTGCCAGCACAGACCACTGCAGAGTGAGTGATAAGGGGTGTGGCTGTTATTCACCGCTGCCAGCACAGACCACTGCAGTGTGAGTGATGAGGGGTGTGGTTGTTATTCACCTCTGCCAGCACAGACCCCTGCAGTGTGAGGGTGGAAAGCAGCTGTTCCTGGAGTTAAAAAAGTTTTCTAAAGCATACAGTACGGAGGACGACAATGAGATAACAATTTTTTAAGACATCAGTTAGGCTTTAATGGGAATGTCTTAGCTGCAAGACGTGATTCCATCTTCCTGACAAATAAGTCAGTTTTGCAAACAGTAGTTATTATCTTCTTGTCCTTTTATTCTTGTACAGGTTGTAAATTATATACAGGGACTTCCATATGTGTATAGCCCGGTCACTCCCCAATGTTTGGTGTAAATTGATATTAAACCTTCAGGTTTTAACCACTTCCATACTGGGCACTTAAACACCCTTCCTGCCCAGAGCAATTTTCAGCTTTCAGCACTCTCACACTTTGAATGATAATTACTCAGTCATGCAACACTGTACCCAAATGATTTTTTTGTCCTTTTCTTCCCACAAATAGAGCTTTCTTTTGGTGGTATTTGATAACCTCTTGGTTTTTTACTCCTGAGTAAAACGATACCCCATGTGTGAGACTTTTTCACTACCTGGCCACATACAGAGGCCCAACATGCAGGAAGCGCCATCAAGGGTTTTAGGAGCATAAATTGCACATCTAACTAGTTGACTACCTATTACACTTTTGAAGGCCCTGGAACACCAGGATAATGAAATTACCCACAAAATGACCCCATTTTGGAAAGCTAAAACCCCAATGCAGGGCCGATCCGTCCTATAGACTCACTATGCAAGCCGCTTAGGGCCCCGCAAAGCTGTGGAGGGTCCCCCAAATTACTAGAGGCCCCGCATGGTAAGAAGTCATTTTCTGGGCCCCTTCACCCCGCTTCTCAACTGTCATTTCCGACCCCGCTTCTCAACTTTAATCTTTTAATGCGACATGTCACTGTCAGCAGCGCCAACACCCCAGGCCCCCTCCCCCCCACTTCTCAACTTTATTGTGACATGTCATTTTGCTTAGGGCCCTAGGGTGGTCAGGTTTGGCACTGCCCCAATGTATAATCTATGAGTCATAATGAGTCTTTTGAACGGTTCATTGTTTTCCAGAAGTTTTTGGAACACGTGGAAAAAAAATGAAAACGCATTTTTTTTACACAAAGTTGTCCGTTTCTAAGATATTTCCAACACATAGCATTTAGATAGCAAAAATGTCACCCCAAAATACATTCGGCTACTCCTCCTGAGTAAAACGATACCCCATGTGTGAGACTTTTTCACTGCCTGGCCACATACGGAGGCCCAACATGCAGGAAGCGCCATCCAGGGTTTTAGGAGCATAAATTGCACATCTAACTAGTTGACTACCTATTACACTTTTGAAGGCCCTGGAACACCAGGATAATGAAATTACCCACAAAATGACCCCATTTTGGAAAGCTAACACCCCAACTGTTACGTACCTCGTGGATAGAGCCTCGTATGCAGGAAAGAGCCCCTCTTACCACCCGGGTTCAGGGACTGCTGGAGTGGGGACAGCAAGTCCGGGAGCACGGCGGGGTAGGAGTGCTTGGGATGACAGCAGACCGGGCGGAATGGAAGTCTTGCGGACAGGCAGTGGAGGAGACAGCGTCTCTGGAGGGCCACTGGAACCGGATAGCGGAATAGGTGGACGAGCCGGGTCAGATGCAAGACAGGAACAGGTAAGCAGTCAACAAGGGTCAGATGGACGGATCACCCGGAAGTCACTCTTGTAGCGGAGGTAACGTTTGTCAAAGTTCAAGCATAGGTCTGGAAACGATAGGCAGCAGAGAAGAGCGGAGTCGGGTCAAGCCAGGGTTCGGTAACGATAATCAGGTAGTCAGACGGAGCCGGGTCAGGTATCGGGTAAAGCAGGTATCAGGTCCCAATAGCAAGCAGGTATCAGGTTTCAACAGACTTCAGGTTTCAGGGTATTCAGGACACAAAGCTGTAGATCAGACAGCAAGGTGTCACTGCTGCTACTAATCTTTTAAAGGGGAAGAGAGGCTAGTGCGCATGCGCGCGCTCCCGCCGCGCATGCGCGCGCCCCCCGCGACGCAGACGCGCGCCGTGCACGCGCGCGCACGATAGGTGCACGCGCGCGCACGCGCGGCGCGCATACACGCGAAACTGGAGCGCGAGCAACAGGGACTCGTCGGAGCCCACAGGTAGGTCCCTGACATTGCCCCCCCCCAAGGGGCAGCCTCCGGATGCCAAATTGGATTCTTTTTTCAGGGTGAGCGGAAAACAAATTGCGAATCAGTCTCTGTGCATGGATGTTGTTTTCGGGTTCCCAGGAATTGTCTTCTGGGCCATACCCTTTCCATTTTACTAAAAATTGAGTTTGCCCTTGCCGCTTCCTACAGTCGAGGATGGCCTCCACAACATATTCCTCGCACCCATCAACAAAAACAGGTTCTGGGGGACTGGTCCCTCTATCAGGAAAGGGATCCAGAACTGCAGGTTTCAACAATGACACATGGAATACTGGATGAATTTTCAAAGAATCAGGTAAGGATAGTTCATACGATACCTCATTGATCTTCCTTCGTACTGGAAAAGGTCCTATGAACTTTGGTCCCAACTTCTTTGAAGGACAGGCCAACTTGAGGTTGGTTGTAGATAGCAATACCTGGTCACCTGGTTGCAGGACTAATTCGCCTTTCTTCTTCCGGTCAAAGAATTTTTTACTGGCAGCTTGAGCTTTAGTCACCGCTTCCCGTAATACCTGGTTGTTGTGGCTGAGGAACTCCATCGTACTCTGCACTGCCGGGACTGGGGATTCTGAAAAAAGGTCAGGTAAAAAGGTTAGATCAAAACCATAATTGGCAAAGAAAGGGGATTGCCCGGTAGCTGAGTGGTTGGCGTTATTGTACGCGAACTCCGCTAGGGGTAGCAGGGAAACCCAATCGTCCTGAGAGAAGGACGTAAAGCACCTAATGTACTGTTCAAGAGTCTGATTGGTCCTCTCTGTTTGCCCGTTGGTTTGGGGATGATAGGCTGAGGAAAAGGAGAGTTTAATCTTCAAGGTTTCACATAAGGATCTCCAGAAGCGGGACGTGAACTGAACCCCCCTGTCAGACACGATGTCGGAGGGAATTCCGTGTAGCCGAACAATCTCCTTGATGAAGATGCGAGCAGTCTCTGTGGCCGTTGGGGTACTCCTTAAGGGAAGGAAATGAGCCATTTTGGATAGGCGATCCACGACTACAAAAATTGCCGTGCACCCCTCTGAACGAGGAAGTTCGACTATAAAGTCTATAGAAATCATTTCCCAGGGTCTATTGGGTACAGGTAGGGGCTTCAACAGTCCCCAAGCTCGGCTTCTTGCGGTCTTGTTTCGATTACACGTGGGGCATGAGTTGACATATGTCTTGCAGAAATTTTCCAGGTCTGGCCACCAGAAGGTACGACGTACCAGTTCGAGGGTTTTCCGAACCCCAAAGTGTCCCGCCAATGGGTGGTCGTGAAGGAGTTTCAGGACTTCCACACGGCTTGTTTCTGGAACGAAAATTTGGCTGCCTCTCCAAAACAGTCCATCCCTAGATGTTAAAGTGATGCTGGAAGGTTTGGAGGCATCTGTGGATGCTTCTCTAATTTCGGAGAGTAGGCCAGACTGGAGAAGTAGGAAGTTACCTGCTGGTAAAATAGTGTCAGGAACCGGTATATCCTTGGGGTTATCGTGCATCCGGGATAATGCGTCTGGCTTGACGTTTTTTGAACCTGGCCGGTAGGTGATGTGAAAACAGAAGCGTGAGAAAAACAGCGCCCAGCGGGCTTGACGGGGTTTCAACCTTTTAGCAGATCTTAGGTACTCAAGATTCTTGTGATCGGTATAAATTAATACTGGGTGGGCTGCGCCTTCTAACAGGTACCTCCATTCCTCCAGTGCGGTCTTGATGGCAAGTAGCTCACGATCTCCGACATCATAATTTCTTTCCGCAGGAGAAAGTTTCCGGGAAAAGAATCCGATGGGGTGCATTAGGTCTTTATTTCCCTGGCGTTGGGAGACAACAGCTCCCACTGCGACTTCAGATGCGTCAACCTCGAGGATATAGGGTAGTGCAGGATCAGGGTGACTGAGGATTGGGGCTGACGTGAAAAGCTTTTTGAGTCGGTCAAAGGCCTTTTGAGCTTCTGGGTTCCAGTGAAAACGTAGGTTTTGTCTGGTCAATTGTGTGATGGGAGAAATTATTGCAGAAAACCCCCTGATAAATCTTCTATAGAAGTTTGCAAAACCTACAAAGCGTTGTACCCCTTTCTTGTCTAGGGGTACCGGCCAGTCGAGGATAGCAGACACCTTCTGCGGGTCCATCTTAATTCCGGTGGGAGAGATTACCAAGCCTAGGAACTGGATGGTCTGACGTTCAAATTCGCATTTCTCTGCCTTGGCGTATAATCTGTGTAGACGGAGCCGGTGGAGTACTTTACGAACATGCTCTCGGTGTCTGTCTAATGATCTGGAAAAGACTAAAATATCATCAAGATAGACAATTACAAAGATGTCCAGAAAGTCTCTGAGTACGTCATTAATAAAATGCTGAAAGGTGGCGGGCGCATTACATAGTCCGAAGGGCATGACTAGGTACTCGTAGTGACCGAATCGGGTACGAAAAGCTGTTTTCCATTCGTGCCCCTCCCGAATACGGACCAGGTTGTAGGCCCCTCTCAGATCTAGCTTGGTGAAGACGATAGCTGACCTCAGTTTTTGGAAGAGCTCGGGTACCAGGGGTAGTGGGTACCGGTTTTTCACTGTGATATTATTGAGTTCCCGGTAATCTACACACGGACGGAGGGACTGATCCTTCTTTGTAACAAAAAATATTCCAGCGCCTGCTGGGGAGGTAGAAGGCCGGATGAACCCCTTATGTAAGTTTTCATCTATGTATATTTTTAGGGCCTCCTGCTCCTTTTCTGACAACGGAAAAATGCGCCCAAAAGGAATTTCGGCCCCTGGGAGGAGCTCGATCGGGCAGTCATAAGGGCGATGGGGCGGAAGGGAGTCGGCCCCTCGTTTACTAAAAACGTCCAGGAATTCATGATAGGGTTCAGGAATGCACTGAAGCAGGCTTGGGTCAGAGTCCATACATAGTAAGGTAGGAGGCGAACTGGTGGGCCCTGGTAGACAGTATTGCTGGCAGTAAGGGGACTGAAAAGACACCTCTCCAGATGCCCAATTAATCAGAGGGTTGTGAGCCTGAAGCCAGGGTAGGCCGAGGATTACCGGAAACAGAGGAGAGAAAATCACATCTAGGACCAACAGTTCCTTGTGCTGAGGAGCAATTAAAGCAGGTAGAGGTAGAGTCTCTTGGGTTACCTGTCCAGAACTAATGCGGGAGCCGTCGGCCAAGAAAACAGAGAGTCCATGGGTCTTTCTTCGTAAGGGGATGTTGTGCAGGTTGACAAAAGCGGTATCGATGAAGCAGCTGCATGCGCCGGAGTCAAGGATGGCGTTGACCGGAATATTCCTTCCCTGGCACTGTAACGAAAAAGGTAGAGCAAGGTGGTTTGCATTGCCTGACAGGGCTGAGAAGTTGACAGGAACTGAGGTGAGGCACTTACGTGTCTTAACAGGGCAGTTGTGGACGTAGTGGCCAGTCCCGCCGCAGTACATGCAAAGGTTGAGTTGGCGACGACGTGCCCGCTCTTCAGGTGGTAGTGTTGGTCGCAAGAGGCCAAGTTGCATGGGTTCAGATGAGTCCTGGTTGGTGCTGGGGGGATTTGGGTAGGTAGGAGGTAGGTAGCGAGAAGCCGGCATAGGCACTTTGGCAGTCATCCAGGTGGGACGGTTCGGTTGAGAAGATCGCTCAGCCCGGCGTTCACGAAGTCAGCGGTCGATCTGGATAGCTGTGGTAATTAGATCCTCGAGGGTCTCGGGCACCCCCACTCGAGCGAGTTCGTCCTTAAGACTTTCAGAAAGGCCCAAGCGAAACTGGTGCCGCAGAGCTGCATCGTTCCATTGAGTGTCCGCGCTCCAGCGCCTAAAGTCCGTAACATAGTCCTCAGCCGCTCTGCGGCCTTGCTGGAGCGTGAGTAGGGCAGATTCTGCGGTAGCGGCTCGTTGAGGGTCATCATATAGCAAAGCCATGGCCTCAAGAAACGCAAACAGGGTCCGTGTCTGATCACCATTCTCCTCGAGCAGCCGGTGGGCCCAGGTCTGAGGGTCCCCTTGTAGTAGGGAGATTACAAATCCTACTTTAGTGACCTCCAAGGAAAATGTCCGGGGTTGCAGGGCGAAGTAGAGCTCACAGGCGCTACGGAAGGCTCGAAATTTGGTGCGGTCGCCAGCGAATCGCTCTGGCACTGGAACTCTTGGTTCAGGTGGAAGCATTACCACCGAAGGAGCAGAAACAGCTGATGCGGATCTGGAGGTTGAAGGAGCAGCTGGATCATTAGGGGCAGCCAGGCTGTGTACCTGTCCTTCTAGCCTAACGTAGCCTTCCTGTAGGTTCTTTACTGCTTCTGTGAGGGACGCCAGGTGTTTGCAGATTTCGTCTATGGCAGGGGCTATTCCCGCAGGCTCTGACATGGCTGTCTGATACTGTTACGTACCTCGTGGATAGAGCCTCGTATGCAGGAAAGAGCCCCTCTTACCACCCGGGTTCAGGGACTGCTGGAGTGGGGACAGCAAGTCCGGGAGCACGGCGGGGTAGGAGTGCTTGGGATGACAGCAGACCGGGCGGAATGGAAGTCTTGCGGACAGGCAGTGGAGGAGACAGCGTCTCTGGAGGGCCACTGGAACCGGATAGCGGAATAGGTGGACGAGCCGGGTCAGATGCAAGACAGGAACAGGTAAGCAGTCAACAAGGGTCAGATGGACGGATCACCCGGAAGTCACTCTTGTAGCGGAGGTAACGTTTGTCAAAGTTCAAGCATAGGTCTGGAAACGATAGGCAGCAGAGAAGAGCGGAGTCGGGTCAAGCCAGGGTTCGGTAACGATAATCAGGTAGTCAGACGGAGCCGGGTCAGGTATCGGGTAAAGCAGGTATCAGGTCCCAATAGCAAGCAGGTATCAGGTTTCAACAGACTTCAGGTTTCAGGGTATTCAGGACACAAAGCTGTAGATCAGACAGCAAGGTGTCACTGCTGCTACTAATCTTTTAAAGGGGAAGAGAGGCTAGTGCGCATGCGCGCGCTCCCGCCGCGCATGCGCGCGCCCCCGCGACGCAGACGCGCGCCGTGCACGCGCGCGCACGATAGGTGCACGCGCGCGCACGCGCGGCGCGCATACACGCGAAACTGGAGCGCGAGCAACAGGGACTCGTCGGAGCCCACAGGTAGGTCCCTGACACCAACGTATAATCTATGAGGCATAATGAGTCTTTTGAACGGTTCATTGTTTTCCAGAAGTTTTTGGAACACGTGGAAAAAAAATGAAAACGCATTTTTTTTACACAAAGTTGTCCGTTTCTAAGATATTTCCAACACATAGCATTTAGATAGCAAAAATGAAACCCCAAAATACATTCTGCTACTCCACCTGAGTAAAACGATACCCCATGTGTGAGACTTCTACACAGCCTGACCACATACAGAGATCAAACATGCAAGGAACACGGTCCGGTGTTCCAGAGACACATAGCATGCACATACCAAGAGTTACACCCCAAAATACATTATGCTGAGCAAAGCGTAAACAAAAGATTACCTGTGGTAATAGTAGCGCAGTTCTACACAGCAGGATAGCACTGGTCCAGGCAGCAGGCAGGGACTTGGTCAGCAACGGCATACACAATTGTCCAGGCAGGGATACTGTCCCGTCAGGGTTAGTGCAGGTGGTCAGTTCATGCAACAGGCAGAGGCATGATGGCATAGGTCCTACAGGCAGAAGTAGGGCCTCGTTCAGGACAGAATGGGGACAGGGGTGGAGGCTTCTCCCACCCAAATCTCTTTGAAGCCTCCGAGCAACCAGACCCTAATCTAGAATGAGAAAACAAAAACAATTGTTTTCTTCATCCAGAAAAACAAATTCTGGAGCCCCTCACATATGTGAGACCCCTGTGCTATGAATCCCACTAGTCCACTGGCAGGGTAAAAGATCAGTCCAAGAGGCAGGCAAAAAGAATGGTCAAACAGTCCAGGGTCAGTTCCAGATCAGGCAGAGGTATAAACAGAATCGGTAGGCATAAGCGTGGTCAAATAACAGTCCAGGGTCAGTTCCAGATCAGGCAGAGGTATAAACAGAATCGGTAGGCAGAATCGTGGTCAAATAACAAGCCGGGGTCATAAGCAGAGGTATAAGGGGTGTGAAGGTAAATGGCAGGAAGTGACTAATAATTTAGTGAGGTATGGTAACGGGCGAAACAACCAACTACGCAGAGGCCTGGTTGGGAAGGGCATTTAGGACAATAAAAAGTGGTGTCTCTTCTCACTCCTGCTTTGGAGCACACCTTGCATCTTTTTTGGCATTTTTGGCCTGTTGGTCTGGGAGGGAGTTTATCTGGAAAGTGGCGCTCGTTGAGTCGGCTAACCACATCGGATCGAATGTATGCTGGTGGGTTGCTGGGGTATAAAAGGGCAGTGGTGATTTCCTCCAGGTAGAAAAGGTAGGGTTTGGGTCTTGGAGTGGATTTACGATATATCACATATGTGTTGTACGCGGCCAAATTGAACAAATAAATTGAAACTTTTTTATACCACTGGTATGATCTTCTTGTAGAAAGGTAGGGTTCCAGCATCTGGTCATTCAAATCGACACCCCCCATGAACTTATTGTAGTCATGAATGCATTTCGGTTTCTGGATTAGCCCATTCCTCGTTCTGGTCTCAACGAATGTGTCGTTGTGGATGGTAGAAAGCACGTACACATCCCTTTTGTCCCTCCATTTCACAGCCAGAACTTCCTCTGTACGTAAACTCGCCGTCTCCCCTTTTTCTAATTTTTTGATGACAAGACTTTGAGGAAAGCCCTTCCGGTTCGATCGCACGGTGCCGCATGCTGGGGTGTTTTTTTGGAAAAGGTTTCGGAACAGGGGCAAACTTGTGTAAAAATTGTCCACATATAAGTGGTATCCTTTCTCCATGAGTGGGTTCAGGAGTTGCCAAACAATTTTCCCGCTGGTTCCTACGTAGTCTGGACAATTAGGGGGGTGTAGCTGGCTGTCCTTTCCTTCGTATACGTTGAAGGCATACGTATAACCTGTGGCTCGGTCACATAATTTATAGAGCTTCACCCCATAGCGGGCCCTTTTGCTGGGAATGAATTGTTTTATGCCCAGCCTGCCAGAACATTTTATAAGGGACTCATCTACACATATATGTTGGTCCGGGGTAAACAACTGGGGGAAAATTTCTGAAAAATAATTAAGTAGTGGCCGAATTTTATAAAGTTTATCAAAACTTGGGTCATTTCGGGGAGGGCACTGGGTATTGTCGTTGTAGTGTAGGAATCTCATGATCAATTGATATCTGGACCTGGGCATTTTTGAGGAAAAGATGGGCATGTGGTAGATGGGGCGGTTTGACCAATAGGCACGTAGCTGGTTTTTGTGGTTTAGTCCCATACAGAATATGAGGCCCAAAAAATGTTTAAACTCTTCCACTGTTAGGGCTCTCCACTCGAAGGGACGGGCATAATGGGATGTGGGGTTACTGGAAATAAATTGTTGTGCATAAAGATTGCACTGGGTAACAATTGAGGCAAGCATGTTGTCGGTGAAAATTAAATTAAAAAAGTTAATCAGGGCAACATTTTCTGTGTCCACCTGGACTCCTGGCTGGGCAGTGAAAGGGGGAATGTTGGCTTCTCCTGAATTAGAAGGAAGCCACAGGGGGTTCTGAAGGGAATAGGGAAGGCTGGCATGGGACCTAACCCTTTGGGACTGAGGTGACACCCCACTGGTACGTGACCTTGCTTGCTGAGGTATTGCGGTACTGGTGGATGGCACAGCGGTGCTGGTGGATGGCACTGCGGTGCTGGTGGATGGCACTGCCTCCTTAGCAATACGCCTTCTTCTGGCGGGTGGACCCTCCTCCTCTTCTTCTTCCTCTTCCTCCTCTTCTTCTTCCTCCTCCTCCTCCTCCTCCTCCGAGGATGTCTCTTCTCCACTGCTGACTATCGGCTCATAGGTGACGTCAGATTCGTTGTCAGAATTTTCAGGGGAATCCGAATCGCAGAGCTCCCCGTTGCTCTCGTCAGCCGCCATAATTTCATACGCCTCCTCAAGTGAAAAGGATCTTTTAGCCATTGTTGGCACTGATGACACGGACAGGTGGCACTGACGGCAAATTGCACGGACTGATGGTAGATGGCACTGATGGCAGATGGCACTGATGGCAGGTAGCACTAATGGCAGGTAGCACTAATGGCAGATGGCACAGATGGCACGGATGGCAGATGGCACCGATGGCACGGGCAGATAGCACTGATGACAGATGGCACTGATGGCAGATGGCACTGGCAGGTGGCACTGATGGTAGATTGCACTGGCAGGTGGCACTGATGGGAGATTGCACTGGCAGGTGACACTGATGGCAGATTACACTAATTGCAGGTAGCACTAATGGCAGCTGGCACGGGCAGATGGCACAGATGGCATGGATGGCAGATGGCACCGATGGCACGGGCAGATGGCACGGGCACATAGCACTGATGACAGATGGCACTGATGGCAGATGGCACGGGCAGGTGGCACGGGCAGATAGCACTGATGGCAGGTGGCACAGGCAGATGGCACAGGCAGGTGGCACTGGCAGGTGGCACTGGCAGGTGGCACTGATGGTAGATTGCACTGGCAGGTGGCACTGATGGTAGATTGCACTGGCAGGTGACACTGATGGCAGATTGCACTGATGGCAGATGGCACTTACGGCAGATGGCAGGGGCAGGTGGCACTGATGGCAGGGGCAGATGGCACTGATGGCAGGGGCAGATGGCACTTGGGGCAGGTGGCACTGATGGCAGGGACAGGTGGCACAGGCTGTTTGCACTGGCAGGTGGCACAGGCTGTTTGCACTGGCAGGTGGCACTGGCAGAAACACTGGCGCTGTTTTTAACTTTAACTTTTTTTTTTTTCAACTCACTTAACCGCTGTCACTCTCTTTCTCTCCTCACACGCTGTGTGTGAGGAGAGAAAGCCGGCGATGAGAGATGATCTCATTTGTTTACAATTGAGATCATCTCTCATTGGACAGCGGGATCGAGTGCTGAATGGCCTCTGCGATTGGCCATTCAGCACGATCTGTGATTGGCTGTGTCCAAGGGACACGGCCAACACAGTTTTTCGCCGATGCGCGCTCGCAGCGCCTCAGGTTTGCGCTGTTCACGTCTTTGGACGTGACGCGGACCCGAAGTGGTTAAGCACTTTCCTGCAGCTTATTTGATCACTTGGGCTCCATTCACACTTGTACGACTCGGTAGGCATAAGCGTGGTCATAAGCGACTTTGGAGTGCAACTTGGATACGACTTTGGCTTTGACCAGTGATAGCGGACAACTGTTGCCTTGTATAACCTTCAGGTGCAACTTTCGAAGGGTAACATTGAAGTCTGTGGCCCTTAAAGAGGAGGTTCACCCTAAATATACTCTTTCCCATGTGATCCAGCATACTGGCGTCAGCGCCAGTATGCTGTTTTTTTTTTTTTTAATGCCCCACTTACTGTGTAATCTTTAATTTTGATTTATTTCCCCCACGGTAGATGGCGCCTGTATAGCCCGTCACGGCTTCCGAAAATACCCGATTTAGGACTCGGGTATTTCTGGTGCTATGCGGCGCCTGCGCACAGACCTAGGAGCTGACTGCGCAGGCGCCGTATTTCTCCGCATTTTGTCCTATGGCGCGTCACGCCTGCCGAAATAGGACTCGGAGAAATACGGCGCCTGCGCAGTCAGCTCCTAGGTCTGTGCGCAGGCGCCGCATAGCACCAGAAATACCCGAGTCCTAAATCGGATATTTTCGGAAGCCGTGACGGGCTATAGCGGCGCCATCCACCGCGGGGGAAATAAATCAAAATTAAAGATTACACAGTAAGTGGGGCATTTAAAAAAAAAAAAAAACAGCATACTGGCGCTGACGCCAGTATGCTGGATCACATGGGAAAGAGTATATTTAGGGTGAACCTCCGCTTTAAGTTGCATGAAAGTCGGACCAAAGTAGTGCATGAACTCCTTTGAATTTGCTGCAACTTTAGGTGGCACATATATGAATGGTTATCCTTGGAAAACAAGGTGTCCAAAGTTGCATGACAAGTCACCCAGGTGTGACTGGAGCCTTGGGCCCCTTTCACACCTATACGAATTGTCCCACGATGTGTGATGGCAAAGTAGCATGTCAAGTCGTGGTGGAGGGGGGATTATGGTTTGTTTTTCAGGGGTTTGACTTGGCCCCTTTCCAATAACAGCCATTCACATTAGTACGACTTGTTCCGACTTAAAAATAGTCCCCGCACTACTTTGGTCTGATTTTGATGCCACTTACACAGGCATTCCCTGAAATCGTGGCCGCAAAGTCGCGGTAAAATCACGCGACTTTGGAGTCGCAGTATTGTGGAAGGGGCCTTACTGGAGTATGCATCTTCCTATCTTGCCTATGACTTAGTTTAAGCTGGTGCTATGACCGCTGCTCCAGGTTTCCTGTTCCAAGGTGGCTCCTTTATCTTGCCAGCATCCTATGGAGCCACCCTTGTATACAGAGACAGTTGCCTCCCCTGCATTCACAATAGTCCCATAGTCTAGGATGGCAAGACACTTCCCTGCCGCCCCCCCCCCCCCCCCCCCAAGTTAACACTGGCTTAAAGACTTCCCTGTCCACTACTTCAGGGACACAGCACTAATACAAGCACTAGCCAGTAGCATAGAATGCTGTATAGAGATATCTAGGGGGGGGGGAGGTTGAAGGAGCAGGGGAGTGCCTTGCCATTCTAGGCAATGGGGCTCCTATGATTGTTTTAGGGCAGTGGCTCCCAACTCCTGTACTCAGGACCCACTAACAGGCCAGGTTTTATGTATTACCTTGGGGAGATGCAGACTAGAATACTGCAATCGCTGAGCAGCAAATGATATCACCTGTCATGTATTTCGGTTATCTTGCAAACCTGGCCTGTTAGTGGGCCCTGAGGACAGGGGTGGAGAACCCTAGTCTTAGGGAGACAACTCTAGTCCCCCGCATGCAAGAGTTGTTCTATTGGATGCTGCACGAGAAAGGAGCCACCCCAAAACAGCAAACCTGGTGCAGCAATTAGACAATCCCAGCAGAGGAGAGTGCCTTGACATGCAGGGGGGAGGAGACTGTCCTAAATTGATAGAAAAATGACATGCATTTTACTTCAGAATCCAATGTAATGCCGCTTACACACGATCGGATTTTCCATCGGAAAAACCTTGGATGGTTTTTCTGAAGGAAATCCGCTCAAGCTTGGCTTGCATACACACGGTCACACAAAAGAACTTTCGACTGTCAAGAACGCGGTGATGTGCAACACTACGCTGAGCCGAGAAATTGAAGTTCAATGCTTCCGTCGACTTGTTTCTGACCATGCGTCGGAATTGCTACTGACGATCAGATTTTCCGTTCGGAAAAATGGAGAACCTTCTCTCGGTCTTTTGCTGGCGGCAATTCCGACAGCAAAAGTCCGATGGAGCCTACACACGGTCGGAATTTCCGACCAAAAGCTCACATTGGACTGTCGCTGGCGGAATTTCCGACCGTGTGTACGCCAGAATAAGGCTTGGAGGAGCAAGATACTGTTTACAAAGCTGCCCTGATTTAGGGTATGTTAATTCAATGATGGGGGTTGGACTTCAGAACAAGTTTGGGTGGCCTTGGTCCATCACCTGGGTAAGAAAGTTCCAGGAACGCATGCACTGGCGCTTGTTCTGCTTTAACAGCTGAAGGGCCATCCGCAGCGTGATAGGGTAAACCTGATTCTTGTGCGCTGCAATAATAATGATTTATGCAGATTATAGATATACTATAGATTCCTATTATGCTAGCTCTAGAAGCCTGACAGCTGCACTCCTCTGCTGTCTTCAGGCAGTAAAGATTTTTTATGGTGGCAATACGACTTCTTAATTTAGTTACTTGAACAATTGTCTAAACTGCATAGCCGAGGCTAGCTGTTAACCGCTTTTTCTTTATTTATTTTTAAGATTTATTTCAAAGCAGTTGGATAAGCCTGTTGCGACGATATAACACTTGAAATAAAACAATCGTTTAGCTGCTGACAATGCATTGCATGGAGACGAGCTGCGGCATCTGTAAGCTTTGAGACAAAAGATTTTCACATTGCTAATATAGAGACCAGCTGGTCACTAATGATCTTCAATGACATCCGTTTGAGAAATGTCTGATTTAATTTAGAATTCATTGACCGGTGCTCCCAATGGCCACCAGTGTAAAGAGGCCCTTCTCCCAATGGCCACCAGTGTAAGGAGGCCCTTTTCCCAATGGCCACCAGTGTAAAGAGGCCCTTCTTCCAATGACTGCCAGTGTAAGGAGGCCCTTCTCCCAATGGCCACCAGTGTAAAGAGGCCCTCCCAATGATCACCAGTGTAAGGAGGCCCTTCTTCCAATGGCCACCAGTGTAAGGAGGCCGTTCTCCCAATGGTTGCCAGTGTAAAGAGGCCCTTCTCCCAATGACTGCCAGTGTAAGGAGGCCCTTCTCCCAATGGCTACCAGTCTAAGGAGGCCCTTCTCCCAATGACTGCCAGTGGAAGGAGGCCCTTCTCCCAATGGCCACCAGTGTAAGGAGGTTCTTCTCCCAATGGCCACCAATGTAAGGAGGTTCTTCTCCCAATGACTGCCAGTGTAAGGAGGCCCTTCTTCCAATGGCCACCAGTGTAAGGAGGCCCTTCTCCCAATGGCCACCAGTGTAAGGGGGTTCTTCTCCCAATGGCCACCAGTGTAAGGAGGCCCTTCTCCCAATGGCCACCAGTGTAAGGAGGCCCTTCTCCCAATGGCCACCAGTGTAAGGGGGTTCTTCTCCCAATGGCCACCAGTGTAAAGAGACCCTTCTCCCAATGGCCACCAGTGTAAGAAGGTTCTTCTCCCAATGGCTACCAGTGTAAGGAGGTTCTTCTCCCAATGACTGCCAGTGTAAGGAGGCCCTTCCCCCAATGGCCACCAGTGTAAGAAGGTTCTTCTCCCAATGGCTACCAGTGTAAGGAGGTTCTTCTCCCAATGACTGCCAGTGTAAGGAGGCCCTTCCCCCAATGGCCACCAGTTTAAAGAGGCCCTTCTCCCAATAGCTACCAGTGTAAGGAGGCCCTTCTCCCACTGGCCACCAGTGTAAAGAGGCCCTTCTCCCAATGACTACCAGTGTAAGGAGGCCCTTCTCCCACTGACCACCAGTGTAAGGAGGCCCTTCTCCCAATAGCCACCAGTGTAAGGAGGCCCTTCTCCCAATGGCCACCAGTGTAAGGAGACCCGTCTCCCAGTGGCCACCAGTGTAAGGAGGCCGTTCTCCCAATAGCCACCAGTGTAAGAAGGCCCTTCCACTGGCCACCAGTGTAAGGAGGCCGTTCTCCCAATAGCCACCAGTGTAAGGAGGCCCTTCTCCCACGGGCCACCAGTGTAAGGCGGTCCTTCTCCACATGGCTACCAGTGTAAGGAGACCATGCTCCCACTAGCCACCAGTGTAAGGCGGCCCTTCTCCCACTGGCCACCAGTGTAAGGCCGCCCTTCTCCCACTGGCCACCAGTGTAAGGAGGCTCTTTTTTCATAAGGAGGCTCTTGTTCCTATGGCCACCAACATAAGGTAGTTCTTATCCAAATGACCACCATTATAAGGAGGCCCTTGTTCCAATAACCATGAATGTAAGGAGACCCTTTCAGTAACCACCAACGTAAAGAGGCCTTTCTCCTAATGAACACCAATGTAAGGGTGCACTTCTCCCAGAGACAAAATGGGGGGTAAACAAAACTGTATTTCCTTACCTCAAATAACTGGAGGAAAGCAAAGAGTCAAAGTTGAAAATTGTGATGTCATTGAAGAAAATGTCCATAACTGAGGTGTGACCACTGCAGACAAGATGTACAATAGCCAGCTGTTGTCTACAGCTTGCACACAATTGCACAATTTATGTTGTAGGAAAGACATTACTGTGTTAGATAGAAAAGGAGGGTTTTTTCTGTTGCACAACCCATAGAAAATATTATTCTGTCACCGGATTATATGTGTATGTATTGTATTTTAGGTGTGTTATTTACCTGTAGAGGCCTCCTTGTGTAGATATCTGAAAGGCCTGAGAATGCTGCTGGGCACCACCACCTTGGATTTGATGTCAGCAGACTCATAGCTGTCACTCAAGTGACACACTATAGTATTCCTCAGCAGCTACATATAAAAGGGGAGGTAGGAAGGGGAGGGGCAGAGGAGCTGGGCCAGTACAGACAGTAAGTAGACCCTCCCAGAAGAGTAGAGGCCTATGATGTGCAAGAAGGGAGGGGGGCTCTGCTAGGGATTTGACTATTTTCTGAAGTTCAGAGGCACATTGCAGGCCAATAAAAAAACTGTTTCTAAAAAAACACAGCAAGCGAGAATTAAAAAAACGTTATTTTTCTGTCAAATGTACCTGAATTTTGTTGCTGGCAGGGGGGTCTCTTTACCGTCTAGCCGTGTTTACTATGTTTGTAAGAAAATATAGAAGGAGAAGCCACTACTGAATCATAGACTGTATTGGCAATATATCTGACCAGTGAATGTTGGGTGCAGGTAGGCGGACAATCAGATCCCAGCGTGTATGGCCTATTTGCAAGGGTTGTGATAACCCAGGCACACAAAATTTTTTTCTTGCTGTCATCATTGACAATGTGAGGAGCGCAGTTAATAAGATAAAAAAACAAAAGAAAGGAAAACTAGCAATAATATTTTTAAAGGATGCGTTTCCAGTCTGCATGTCCCCTTTAAGAGGACATACATAAGGCGTATCTGAACCTCCACTTTAAGAGGACATACATAAGGTGTGTCTGTTGTAGGCTCCTCCCACCAGTGTTTCTCTTTTATGTCCAATTAAAAGATGTAAGGGCTTCTTCCCTGGTAGCTCCCCACCGCCCAAACAAAATTAGCAGGAATAAAAGCTTAATAATACAAATCTAACCAAAAAATAAAAATGCATTTAAAAAAAAAATCGGCGCCTTGATCCAAGCTTTCCAGAGGCACAGGTATCCTCATATCTTACCTTGTTCATTGTGGGAATCTATTCTTGTCGGGTTTTCGAGGTAGCAATGAGGGGCAGTGGCATCACCTGAATCTTCCAGAAGCCAAGATGATACATTTTACAAAAAAAAAAAGTCACATTACAAAAAAGGTTTATTTATAGTGTATTTGTTTGGGCGGCGGAGACTGGCAGGAAAGCAGACCTTTGATTGGCTTTACCAGATGACCGCCGGGTGCCACTGAAAATGACATTGCATGCCCAACTCGGCACACGTGCCGTAGGTTGCCCTTTGTTGAATTGAAGATCTAGGTTCAATGGATAATTAAAGGAATCAGGTGGACATGTCAGAAACATTGTGGAGGTGGGTGGACGCAGTCTAGGAAGCTGTAAATTACAGACGGCAGGCTGAATTCGTAGGGAACTTGGCCTTACCAGAGGCCAAGTCTGAACAATGTAGACATGCCACATTACGATCTGCCGGGTGCCACTGAAAATGACACTGCATGCCCAACTCGGCACACGTGCCGTAGGTTGCCTATGTTGGATTGAAGATCTAGGTTCAATGGATAACTGAAGGTATACTGCAAGCTTGCACCAAGTACAGCTAAGAAAACAAAACTTAAATGTATATTTTAAACACGAATGTTCACAGAAATATATGTCTCCACCAAAAAATCCGTGGTAGACCATTTGGTGGTTGAAGTCGCAGGGAATTCTGACGTTGTACAGTAAGCCTTAAGTGTGTGTATGGATAAAACAAAGTGATGGTTTAAATAAGAGGAATACTAAAACATCAAAAATAATTAGCTTGTATTGGGATGTCTGGGTTTCCTGGATGTACGGTATATAAACCTCTATATATGTATAATCATTTGTGGAGACTTGGAGGTTCAGCTGCAAACTGAGGACCTAAAGTGCCCGGATTGAGAAAGGGAAACTCTAGGCTTGTTAAGAAGAACTTCCCTTAAGGTCCGTTATCTACATTACATAGATTTTTAGAAAACTTTCTTTGCTGTTTTCGCTTTGGTAGATTTAGATTGACAATCCCAGTGCACTCGATGCAAGACTGAAGAGCGGCGCATCGTATTATCTTTTGCGCTGAAACTACACGTGTAGGGTTCTATTCTTTAGCTTGTGGACTCTACAAAAGAAAAAATATCTAACAAATTCCACCATCCACTGTGTGTCCCTCACACCTCTTCTGCAGCTGCCGGAGAGCTTCAGCCCTCATCTGGTTCTTCACCAGATCCTTACTTTCTGCTTTCAAGCAATGCATCCATCTTCTTCCCAGCAGCAGCATAAGGAAAGGGGGGTCACTGTAATGTAAGGGAGAGTGGGGGACTCAACTTCTGATGGTGGGGTGGCTCTTGACATCTAATGTAAAGGGGAGGGGGAGTGCTGGACATCTAATTTTACCAATACAACCGGCCCTTTTTATGGGCAATCATAATGCTGATGCGGCCCACGATGAAATTGAGTTGGACACCCTCGACGTAGAGGGTCACGGTCGTCTTCAAGGAGTATGGAATGATCTTTCGTGACCCTTTTTCGATTTCTCACGACCGCAGCGTTTATTACGTGCCTGCTTCCCTTTAGAAAATGGTCTTTTTATGTAGATAGATCACGTATATAGTACCTGTTGCACAACCTAATGCCGCGTACACACGATCGAAAATTCCGAAAACCCTGGATTTTGGTGTTGCATACACACGCTCACACAAAATTCCGACCGCCAAGAACGCAGTGAAGTACAACACTACGACGAGCCGAGAAAAATGAAGTTCAATGCTTCTGAGCATGCGTAGACTTCATTCAAGTTTTTTACGCGTCGGAAATGCACACAGATGATCGGAATTTCCGACAAGAACTTTTTCCGGTCTGAAAATTTGACAACCAGCTCTCCAAACTTTTGCTGTCGGAAATTCCGATGGGGCATACACACGGTCGGGATCTCCGACCTAAAGCTCACATCGGACTTTTACTTGTCGGAAATTCCGACCGTGTGTACGCGGCATTGAGGAGCGCTTTGCGTGTTTTGCTATTTTTATATGCTCCTCTAGAACGAAGCAGCCCTTGACTCTTCAGCTGTTGCGGTGCCGACTGTGTCCTTTAGACTTGTAGTCCTACATCAGCTGACGAGCCCAAGGGCCCCCCCAATGTCTGGCCCTCCTGAATCTCCTTTCGGAGATCTTTTTAGGAGTAGAGAATCCCATACATCAAGGGTCTCCAAACTGCGGCCCACGGGCCAGATGTGGCCCTTTATTAGCCTTTATCCGGCCCTTGGGGCACTATTCCTCCAACTGATATAAGGGCACTATTCATCCCATTGACACCAACAAGGGGGCCCTATTTCTTCCACTGATACCAATGATGGGATACTATTCCTCCTACTAATAGGGACACTACTCCTCCTCCTACTGAGACCAACCTTGAGGCCATATTTATTGTCACTGATGCTGAGCCCGAGACATTTGCCATCTCCGCTGGCCACAATTCGGCCCTCCTAAAGTCTTAAGGACACAAAACTGGCCCTTTGTTTGAAAAGTTTGGAGACCCCTGCCATACACCAGTGATTGCGAACCATGGCACCCCAGATGTTTTGGAACTACATTTCCCATGATGCTGAACTACACTGCAGAGTGCATGAGCATCATGGGAAATGTAGTTCCAAAACATCTGGGGTGCCAAGGTTCACCATCACCGCCCTACACCATGTATTATCCCTGTATATCGCATATTACTGTCCGAAAATCTGCTTTATGAAGAGTTAAATATTTTGCTAAGCGGCATTTAATATAAAGAATGCGTGTTACACATGTAGGAACTCTAAATACTCAAATGCACACTTAAAGGAGAACTCCTGAATTTTTGGAAGACATTATGTAAATAGGCATTAACCTGTGTCAGTTTGTTTTTTGCTTTAAAAAATAAAAAAATTATAAATGATAGGAAAATCGGTCCTGTAGGGTTGAACAACAAACCTATGACGCCATATTTGTCATTGCACTCAGTTTGAGGTGTAGTAGCTCCGCCCACCTCAGGACATGCAGATTAGACAGAAGCTGATTTTTAAGCCCGTGTTCCAGGATTATTAGAGCTCATAATACATTTTTAAAATGACCCCCAGATCCATATATGTCGATGATTTCGTCATTTAATGGAAGTTTTCAATATTCTGAAGGAAGTTCTCCTTTAAGAACATTGTGCTAGCGCTCTATTCCGAAGTAACACAACTATGGAAAGCTGTACAGAGTTTTTTTTTTTTTTTTTTAATGCCTAAAGTGCTGCGCGGTAGGCATCTCAACATGAATATGTTTATGATCTGGTTCCATAGTGAACTGCCCATATGACTAAGTACTTTTTTTTATCAACTTATTAAGTTGACCACTATGGTAGCTCTTGCTGAGTTTAGTAAACTTTTATAGATGATGATGTGTGTTAAACACATGAAAAAAAAATGTTTTAAAGAGAAAAAAGGGATTAAGAGTGACGTCACACGTGATTGATCTTTGAATGATTTGGTTATGCTGTATAACTTTTATTTTATTTTTTTCTTTTGATTTGTACACTGTTTTGCTTGTTATTTTTTTTCCTGTTTTTGGAGTATGATCATTTGCATGACAATTTTTTTTCTGTATTTTTTTTTTTTTTTTCAAGCCATGTTCTGTAATTTTCTGTTTTATTTGTATGATCTGGTTTAATTTAAAATTGATTTTAAAAGTTAAATTAAAAACAGTTTTAGATTGTCAAATCCTGCACACCGTATACAGTGAATTTCGATACATTGTTCAACAGTTCGATCTTAATAAACATTTCAATAACAGGTTGAATTCTGTGTGTACGTGTCTTTCTTTTTATTCTTTTCATCGAAAAAAAAATATATATATATTTTCTGTTAAGCAGGCAGATACTCGCAACAGGAGTTTGGGGGATCTATACATCATCTCTGTGTCACATAAAGAAAGGCGTTGAGTTACTATGCATGGACGCATTACAATACCTAGCGTTTAAAATTAGTTCAAGGTCAATATCCCAATATATCACTACATGCAGGTGATTATCAGTAAGGGACCCCAGGCATCACACCAAGCAACAGGAGTTTGGGGGTTCTCTACATCATATCAACCTTTGCATGTAGAGATGTATTTAGGCCACTAGGGGAGATGCTATGAAATAGCATCAACCCCTAGCATAGAAAAGTTAGAGCGAACATGTTCAACAATTAGGACAAGGCCCATAAGTATTTTATACTTCTGTCAAGCACGTAGTAAATTGTATTTGTAGTAAAAATTATTAATTGCATAAGAGAGATAGTGTAGCTCAGATACTTTGAGGATACACGTATAATACACAAGTTATACTGGCAACTAATAGAAAGGTATGAGAGGCAATATAGCTCAGGAACTTTGAGAGTACATATAGTATTTGTAGTAACAAGTATTAATTGCGTATGAGAGAGGCACAGGCGTTCACCTGACAGCAAACAAGTTTGTATCCTGTGGCTGGTGGTACATTAGGCATTCACCGGATACAAAAGTACCGTATTTATTGGCGTATACCGCTCACTTTTTCCCCTTAAAATCAGGGGGAAATCGTGGGTGCGCCATACACGCCGATACTCCATTGCAGCGGTGTTCGTTTCTTTGAATTGGGCGCCGAGTGCCGCAGCCTAGAGCCGAGCCAAGTGTACTGCACACTCGGCTATGCTCGGCAATGCCCACAGCCACGCGAAAGGAGCCAAGACATGCCGAGAGGAGACGAACAAACAGGAAATCCGGCTCCTCTCGGCGCCTAATTCAAAAATGAACACCGCTGCAACCCCGGGCAACGTGCGGATAGACTGGACGGAACCCGCAGACGGACGAAACCCCATGAGGAAGCCGCAGACGGACACCTGAAGGGACGCCACGCCAGGCAAGACACCAAAACTGTAAGTAATAAAATAAAAATCCAGGAATTTCCCTGCTAGATTTGGGGTGCGCGCTATACGCCGGTGCGCGCTATAGGCAGATAAATACGGTAAGTGCCGGCCATTACACACCCCAAAAATTAGCCCACGCCTACAGCCGTTCACCTGACAGCAAACAACGCTGCACTGAACATCCTTTCGGACAGGACACTGGATGAGGGGCAAGCCAACAGTTCCATTGCAAATTGTGCGAGCTCTGGCAAGAGGTCAAGCCTGCCCACCCAGTAGTCCAGGGGTTCATCACTTCTCAGTGCGTTCACATCGGCCATTAACCCGATGTAGTCGGACACCTGTCGGTCTAGGCCAGTGATGGAGAACCTTGGCACCCCAGATGTTTTGGAACTGCATTTCCCATGATGCTCATGCACGCTGTAGGGCAGTTGAGCATCATGGGAAATATAGTTCCAAAACATCTGGAGTGCCAAGGTTCGCCATCACTGGTCTATGTGTTCCCTGATGCTGGATCCGGTGGACAGCTGTCGATGGGTCCCCTGAAAGAATGATCTCATATCATTAGTGACTAAGACATCTTCAAACCGCCCTCTTCTTGCAGGCACTGTTGGATTGGTACCTGAAACTGTTTCTATGTGAGTGGAAATTCCTCTGTCAGCGGACGTAAAAGCAGAATGCAGCATTTCTCGAAGCAAGGCCTGGAAGTGCTGCATTCTGATAGCCCTCTGTGATGGTGGTAACATTTTCACCATGTTTTGTTTGTACCGGGGGTCTAAGTACATTGCCACCCAGTATTGGTCCTTGTCTTTTATGCTTTTTATACGGGGGTCCCTCTTAAAACACTGGAGCATGAAGGCCCCCATTTGCACTAAACTGGAAGCGCTGTACTGGCCTGGCTCCTGCTCATCATCCAGGATAATGTCGTCCTCGTTCTCCTCCCCCCCATCCACAGACAACACCAGGGATCCCAGAAAGGTTTAAAGCATGCTCTTCTTGCTCCTCCTCCTCCGCCCTGGCACCATCCTCCTCTGACTCCTCTTCAGACTCCCGTTGTTGACTTGTCTCAGGTGGAGTAGCCAGGGCCGATCCTAGGGTCACAGACGCCTGGGTGCAGAAATATTTCTGGCGCCCCCACATGGGTGTGGTCATTTACTAACTCCTCCCCTTTACAAATGTTTCTATGGCTACGACTCAAACACAGAGATGCTCCCATAAGAAGTCTTCATTAGTGTCCCCCATCAGAGCCCCCCACAGCAGGTGACCCCCATCAGAGCCCCCCCACAGCAGGTGTCCCCCACCAGAGCCCCCCACATCAGGTGTTCCCATTGATCAGTACTTGTCTAATAGATCCCTGTAGCTCGGGCACGCTGGGAGCAGAAGCACAATACAGGGGGCGGGGCATATGTGGCATCTTTGGTTACTTGGAGGGTGGCACTTGGAGAGCATTTCTGGGAGTGCACGGGATGATTGGTAGCAGCTACCGCCAATCCAGAAGCCTCTCATCACACCGCCTACTGCTCTATGCGCACCGGATATAATTAATTAGTGGAGCCTAGTACCGGAACATGTTCCGGTACTAGACTCCGCTGTAGTACCCAGTCCGGATTCCAGGGGGCAGCAGGAGGTATGCGCTCTTGTTAGTTGCCAGTGGAGAGAGCAAGCTACATGCGCTCACCTCTGGACACAGACAAGGAGGAGGGAGGGGAGCACTTTGGAGCTTCGGCACCCCCACCTCTGCGGCGCCTGGGTGTAGAGCACCCCGTGCACCCTGCCTAGGATTGGCCCTGGGAGTAGCCCCCCCTGGGAATTCAACTGCTCCTCGACAGCTTGATCAATGACACAACGCAATGCACGCTGGAGAAAGAAGGCGTAAGGTACAATGTCACTGATGGCACCCTGGCTGTGACTGACCAGTTTGGTGATCTCATCAAATGGGCGCATGAGCAGCCACTGGCGCTGTGAAAAAAAAACAAGCTCCCCAGAACCTGTCCTGCCGCAGAGTTTTTACAGGTAGTTGTTAACTGCACGTTTCTGCTGGAGCAGCCTATGAAGCATATACATGGTTGAGTTCCATCGCGTCGGGCAGTCACAAATAAGACCTCTGACTGGCAGGTTGTGTCGCCGCTGAATGTCAGCAAGGCGAGCCATGGCCGTGTAAGATCTTCTGAAATGGGCCGAGATTTTCCTGGCCTGCTGCAAGACGTCCTGGACCCCATGGTATTTGGCAATGAATCGCTGCGTGACCAAGTTAAGGACGTGTGCCATGCATGGCACGTGTGTAATTTTGCCCTGTTTCAGCACGCTCAGCAGATTTACACCGCTGTCGCACACCACTTTACCAACTGTCAAATTGAGCGGTGTTAGCCACTGATCTACCTGTGAATGCAAAGCTGAAGGGAGTGCAGGACCAGTGTGGCCCTTGTCTTCCAGGCACAACAGACGCAGCACAGCATGGCAACGTTTCACCTGGCATGTCGAATAGGTTTTGGGGATCTTGGGCGACGCAGCAGAAGAGACGTAGAATCGGAAAATGAGAAGTCAGCCAAGGAGGAGAGGGACGATGGAGTAGGAGGAGAAGAAGAGGCAGGCCTGCGTGCAATCCATGGCGGTAAAACCAAATCTACATGGGTTCCATGGGTTACATGCTTGATGGCCATCAGAAGGTTCACCCAGTGGGCAGTAAAAGTTATATACCTTCCCTGCCCATGTTTGCTAGACTACGTGTCTGTGGTCAGATGTATCTTGGCACCGACACTGTGTGCTAGAGATACATTCACTTGCCGTTGAACATGGCCATATAGTTCTGGGATGCCCTTCTGTGAAAAATATTTCCTTCCTGGCACCTTCCATTGTGGTGTTCCAATGGCCACAAATTTTCGAAAGGCCTCCGAGTCCATCAGTTTATATGGCAGTAGTTGGCGGGCTATCAGTTCCGACAAGCCAGCAGCCAACCGTTGGGCAAGATGGTTATCCGACATCATCGTTTTTTTACGATCGAACATTTGGGCCACGGAAGCCTACCTTTTTGCAGAAAAACTTGTGAGGATAGAGGGGAAGGAGAAGGTAAGAGCCTGGAGTGTGGCTTTGTGGTTTCTGATGGCACTTCTCCCACTGGGCTCGGTGATGGGAGGCCAGGTGCCTTCTTAAGGCGGTCGCCCCTAGGTGAGTGTTGGGCTTACCGCGACTTATGCGTTGACTGCAAAGGCTGCAGATGGCAAAACTATTGTCTGCAGCGGACACGTTAAAAAAAGCCCACACAGCGGAGCTATGGGCTGGCATCCTGGGAGCGCCAGTTGTGACCGTACATGGTTGATGGATCACTCCTGATACATTAGGAGTCTGGCTTGTAAGTTCGGCCTGCTTCTCCTCCCTATCTGCTGGTCAATCTCTCCCTCTGAACTCCCCTACTCTTCCACGTGACGTCTGTAGACACGTCATCATCGCCGTCACCTTCCCCACCACTAACAATAGAGATCTCGGAGTAGGCAGCAACAGCGGGCACCAACCTCCTTGGGCTGATCTGGGTACTGTCGTCATTCTGCTGAGTGGCGGCTGTTGCTACCTCCTCTTCCTGATCCAATGCCAAGAATGGCTGCGCATCGGAAATGTCTTCTGATTTATCGGAAAATAATTCCTGTGACTCAAGCGGGGTATATGGGTATATGGTGGTGGTGGTGGCGAGCCACTCAACCAAGTCTGGTGCGTCCTTTGAAGTAATCAAACGAACATTCCACCACTTCCCACTTTGGCTTCGGCCTGGTGCTCCTGCCCTACCCCTACCACCCCTGCGGAAGGGACTGCCTCTTCCTCTGCTTGCCATTTTTTAAATGACCCTGTGACAAAAGTCTCTAGATAAGAGCAGTATATGTGGAAGGAGGTATATAACACCCAGCTTGCTTCAATCTGTCGTTTTAGGGGGGCCACTGGTTTATCGCACCAGTTCTGAGACTTTTTTTCAGGAATTTTTTTAATGTGTGTATAAGAGGAAACGCAGCGAAAGAGGAAAAAATTCAGCAGTAACCAAATACACCGCCAGTCACAATGCTGCACAATACAAATCCACTATAATATGCTTTCTATATTCGAAAGTATATTATAAGTGTATATGACACCCCTATATACTGCAGAGCAAGTAGCACACCTATACCAGTGCTTGAAAGGACTTTTGTGGACCTGTTAGGTAGCTATTTGATTGAATACAGCCTGTCCCTGCTCCAAACACCAACCTCTCCCTACACTGACAAGTAGCAGAATGTAAGATGGCCACCAGATCAGGTCTGTTTATTGGGTGGGGGTGTGTCCATGTGCTGAAATGTCTCAATTGGCTGTCCTGCACCACCTGATGGACGTGTCATGGGTCAAAGTTCTTACCCATGTAAAATTGCGGACCGCCGCGAACATCGCCCGATGGCCGCCAGTTTGGCGGACCATGAACGATGAAAGTTCGCCGCGAAACGACCACCGGGCGAACCGCCAGGCCATCACTACAGATAAATAATATACACTGGTTTGGGTTATTTTCCCTGAAGAAATTTTGCAGAATACATGCTGACCTAATTTTTTTTAAGATTTTTTTTATTTGTAACACAAAGAAAAAAAAAAACGGTATTTTTTTCATTTATTTATATATAAATAAAAAAAAGAAAACAGCGGTAATTAAAAATTAAAATTCCAAATATTAACTAACTAATACCACATTACCACAAAAATACAACCAAAAAAAACAATTAAAAATAATCGTTTTTTCATTTTTTTATCTTTTTTTTTTTTTCTTTTTAAAACAGCAGTGATGAAATACTAAAATAACTAACTTATAATAACTATTAAATTATAGGTGGTCTTGGAATTTTTATTTCTTGACAGACTCCATGGCAGCCTACGTGTGGGTTAATCCCGCCTCTCATACCTCATAGGACCCCTCTCCCATAAAGCTTTGCTTCTCACCATAGACTGTGTTCCTTTTTTGTCCTCCTCCTAGGACCTTGGTTGTTTTTACCTTAAGTAGTTTTTTTTCCCTGATCCAGAAGTCCTGGTGATTTTTACCTCTATAGTCCACAAGTCTCTGCTATTAGCAGGATGGACGTATGCAAGTCTGTAGTGTTTACCCTCAAAAAGCTTTCTTTAACCTGCCATTGGTAGGTAAAGCAGTAACTGGCCATTTATCCTGGCTATTAGCAGGAGGCCTTATGTCACAGACCACACAGCGTGAGCAGCGGTGGCTCCAGCTCCAGACAGGATCATGGGACTCCTCGGTGGTAATGTATATTCTACAATTACTTACTTTATGGCAGCCGGTTTGTGTATGTTGTTTGTCCTCGTGCAGTTATGGCCGCTGGAACGCATTGCGTTCCAGCCTCGCCGCCTCCTGGTAGATCTGCGCATGCGCCGGTCTCGTTTGCGAACGAGGCTTGGTTGCGCATGCGCGGTCCTGTTCGGTTGGCCGCGATCACGCATGCGCGCGAGGTCTACGGGGGTGACGCCGCACACAGCTCAGGCGCGTGTTGAGCACGGCGGAAGCGCGATGACGTCATTGCAGGGCGGCAGGTTCAAATAGCTGTCAGATGCAGCTATTCATTGACACAGCACTTTAGGTAGCGTTCTTCTGTCCTAAGGTAAGAATCAGTGCTGGGTCACTGTCCTGTCCTTCCTCCTTAGGTATGTCTTGTTATTTTTAAGCCTCATTTGTTTCTTTTTTCTCTTTTTGTCATTGGTCTTTGCAGTACTGTGTGTTTCATTGCCATGGATGTGTCACCGCCCCCCTGTGGCCAAACCTTACGCTGCAGGTAGGATGGAATTATTTCCCTCTACCTGTTTTTCCAATAAGGTTTCTTTTTTGGTCACTTTTTAAAAATAGCTTTTTTTTTTTTTTTTGTATCTGTTCCCAGCCCCCCTAGGTCTGTTTCTTTGTCGCTAGCACGTGAAGATAATGTTGAAGCTCGTTCTCAGCGTCATCATTCAAATTCTAGAAGTTCTAGATCATCATCTAAACATCACAGAGACGGTTCTAAATCTAAGTCTAGTCGCCATTCTCACCGCCATTCCAGTCACTCCGGAAGAAATTCCTGTTGGGGATGTAGAGCTCAGGTCCCAGAAGGAAAATCCCTCTGTGAGCCATGTTATTCCCGTGCTGTAAGGGAAAGAGGAGGTGAAGACCAGCAGGTAGAAGCCCTGGTCAGAAGAGTAGTCCAAGAATCTTTGAACGGCTCTGATTCCATCCAAGCAGTTGTCCCTCCAGTTGAACCATCACCAGTCCCTATTCAGGATACTCCTGAAGTTCCGAGGTTGTAGCGGAGAGCAATATTAAACTCCACGATCTCCGCTGGTAACCAGGGTAAATCCACAGTCAGCATTGACAAGTAAGGCAATGTCCCAAATCTCCCTCAGTAACCAGACGACACACAGCTCTGAGAGTCAACTGACTTTTTATTCACAGGCTTCCATATTTATAGAATTCCCCATGCAAGGGGTTTCCAAACAGCCAAATAGATTTAACAGGGGTAATACAGGGAGGACCAGATGGGGAACTTAACAGTTTGGATAATTCTCCCATCAGGCATTGCTGCACAAGGGAAAAGTCGGTTGATAGCTGGGGTCTGGGGTTATGTGTTGTAGGAGTTCGGTTTAAAACTGCCGAACACTGATTGGGCAACATAAAACTAAGTACTGAATGCTAGTGGCTTACGGCTGCCAGCATATGAATTACTATGCCCACATAAGACCCAGCAGAATACATAGCATATAATACAGACAACCTTTTGACATGTAACGTCCAGCGTTCCAGAAGTGGCTAGGTTTGCCACAATGCTCCCCCAGAACCAAGCCGGCATACACAGTCTGATCCCAACGGATCGGCTTGGGGATGTCCGGGGAAGTACTCACAGATCACTTTTCAAGTTCAGTTTGTCTAGATAACCAGTCGGCGTTACCGTTTTGGTAGTGGATTGTAAAGTCAAACGGCTGCAGCGCCAAACTCCAGCGGAGCAGCCGGGCATTGTCTCCCGCCACACGGTTTAGCCACACCAACGAGTTGTGATCTGTGAGTAGCGAAAAAGGTTGTCCATACAAATACAGCTGCAACTTTTGAGGGCCCACACCACGGCCAGGCATTCCTTCTCAATAGTGGCGTAGCTTACTTCTCGTGGCAATAACTTTCGACTCGGGTAAGCTACGGGGTGTTCTCCGCCATCGGCTCCCACTTGGCTCAGCACTGCTCCCAATCCAAACATTGAAGCGTCGGAGCCTTAGAGTGTGTCGGTGGAACCGTGGTGCGAGCCTGTTGCCGTGTGGTCACTGGATGGGCTTCCTGGTATGGGGCCTGGGGTACAAAAGCAGAGGTCATCTGACCCAAGTCATTTCCCAGCATAACATCTGCTGGTAAATTTTGCATGAGGCCCACTTCTACCGTCCCCCCTCCCACACCCCAATCCAAATGTACTTTGGCAGTGGGTAGTCGGTACACTGCTCCCCCTGCCACTCGTACTGCCACGGATCCACCAGTGTGTGCCGAGTCAGGGACCAAATGGGGTGCTATCAAGGTTAAAGTAGCTCCTGAATCCCGAAGCCCCTGGACTTCTTTTCCCTCCAAGGTCACCAGCTGTCGATGATGCTGCCGGTTATCCGTGGCTCGGACTGTCATCACCTCATGCAAGATTCCCAGGGGTTCTTCCGCTGGAATGCTCAACATCTCTTGAGTGGCCAGCTCCCGTTGATAATGATGGGCAGCAGCCCTTGGTGCCGGGTTCGGTCGGCCTTGGTTCCAGGCAGGTCTGCCCCGGTTTTGGGTGCACTCGCGTGCCATATGTCCCCACTGTTTGCAGGTGTGGCATTGGGTGTTGGCACGTCCGTTATATCTGGAGGGTGGTGGTAAAGTCCCTTGGAATTGACGAAAAGGGGAGGCTGTGAGAGCGGGGGTTGGTAGAGTACTGGGTGGTCCCGTGGGTCGAGGATAACTCTTGGTTAGGGGCCCATGATGTCTCCTCGCATCAAAATGCTGGGCAGCAGCCCTTGGTGCCGGGTTCGGTCGGCCTTGGTTCCAGGCAGGTCTGCCCCGGTTTTGGGTGCACTCGCGTGCCATATGTCCCCACTGTTTGCAGGTGTGGCATTGGATGTTGGCACGTCTGTTATATCTAGAGGGTGGTGGTAAAGTCCTTTGGGATGGACGAAAAGGGGAGGCTGTGAGAGCGGGGGTTGGTAGAGTACTAGTTGGTCCCGTGGGTCGAGGATAACTCTTGGTTAGAGGCCCATGATGTCTCCTCGCATCAAAATGCTGATCCGCTAATCGAGCCGCTTCGGTTAGGGTGAGAGGTTTCCTGTCTCGCACCCATTCTTGTGCCTCTGGGGACAAACCATTGAAGAATTGCTCCAACAGCATTAACTGTCTCAATTCCTCCATAGTAGTGGCTTGGCTGGCTTGTATCCACCCTTGGGAAGCTTGGTCCAGCTTGTGTGCCCATTCAGCATGTGAATCCTTCTCTGGTTTGCGCAGGTTTCTAAACTTGCGCCGGTATGCCTCTGGAGTAATGGCGTATCTCTCTAATATCGCTCGCTTCACTTTATCATAATCCTTGCTGTCCTCACTGGGTACAGCGCGATATGCTTCTGCTGCCCGACCTGCCAGCTTGCCTGCTAGCAATGGGACCCATACTGTCCGTTCCAAGTCATGTAAATCACACAGTCTCTCAAAATCCTGTAAATACCCATCAATCTCATCCTTCTCCTCGCAAAACATTTTAAAGGCATGATAGGGAATTTTGGGTTTTACCTGGTTGTAGAGTGACCCAGTAGTGGATTCTGCTCGAGACTGTGTATACTGCGGACTGTGTGCCATCACGTACTCCTGCACATTCGCCATTACCATATGCAGCATGGCATCTGATATAGGCTGTGGCAAAAATTCCAGCCTGGTCCTCATTTCTCTCTGGTAGAGGGTTTCTTCCATGGCTGCTGGTGGTGTAGCGCTGCGGGCTCTGTCTCCCTCCATCAGCTCGGCAGTTAGTACAGCTTTGGATTTGTTGCTGGCTACCTTACCCCTGGCTTCTAGCAGTTCCTTTAATGTCTGCCGCTTTAGCCTAGAATAATCCGTCTCCATTTACATCGGTAGTTCACATTGCACGAATTGCGCTTATCGGCTGTAAGGTTGGATCCCGTCGCTTGCCACCAAATGTAGCGGAGAGCAATATTAAACTCCACGATCTCCGCTGGTAACCAGGGTAAATCCACAGTCAGCATTGACAAGTAAGGCAATGTCCCAAATCTCCCTCAGTAACCAGACGACACACAGCTCTGAGAGTCAACTGACTTTTTATTCACAGGCTTCCATATTTATAGAATTCCCCATGCAAGGGGTTTCCAAACAGCCAAATAGATTTAACAGGGGTAATACAGGGAGGACCAGATGGGGAACTTAACAGTTTGGATAATTCTCCCATCAGGCATTGCTGCACAAGGGAAAAGTCGGTTGATAGCTGGGGTCTGGGGTTATGTGTTGTAGGAGTTCGGTTTAAAACTGCCGAACACTGATTGGGCAACATAAAACTAAGTACTGAATGCTAGTGGCTTACGGCTGCCAGCATATGAATTACTATGCCCACATAAGACCCAGCAGAATACATAGCATATAATACAGACAACCTTTTGACATGTAACGTCCAGCGTTCCAGAAGTGGCTAGGTTTGCCACAGAGGTCCTCTCAGCTTTACCGCTCCCCGAGTGTGTCCTCAGAGAGTGAAGAGGAAAATATTAATTATGCAGCGGGCTTTGATTTTTCTCTGGTCCCAACCTTGGTGAAAGCAGTTAAAGACGCTTTAAAATGGGAAGATACAGTAGAAGCACCTTCCAAGCAAAGGAAGTTCTTTAAACAGCTCAGAAAAGACCGTCCAAACTTTCCCCTTCTTGGTGAACTTGGAGATGTAATTACAGAGGAATGGTCCGGCACAGATAAGAAAAATTCCTTAATTTCTAAAGTAGCAAAGTTGTACCCATTCAAGAGTGATGAAGTGAGACATTTGGAGTCAGCCCCTTTAATTGATGCAGCCCTAATGAGACTGGTAAAACATGTCACTCTCCCTTTGGAAAACACTGTTTCCTTCAAAGATGGCTTGGAGAGGAAGATAGACACTGATCTAAAACGCATCTACATCACAGCAGGCATGGCTTGTAAACCAGCCTTAGCCCTTGCAGCCTTGTCAAAGGCAATGGAGGCCTGGACAGATGAGATGGACTCTGTGTTGTCCTGCGCCTCTGACGACTTGGCCAGAAGCATTCCAGTCCAAGAATTAAAAATGGCCTCTGTGTTTTTGGGGGAGGCCTCCCTTGACCTTATTCGCCTAGTGTCTCGGGTTATGCTCTCCTCTGTTACTGCCAAACGTGCCTTGTGGCTACGGCCTTGGGTGGCTGACCCTGCCTCTAAACAGGCCTGGTGCAAAATACCCTTTTTAGGGTCCTCCCTTTTTGGGAATAAGTTGGACAGTGCCATTTCCCGGGCCACTGGGGGTAAGTCAAGCTTCCTTCCCAAGGATCGACGTCCGTATGGACAGAGAAAATTTTTTCCCAGGCAGGATCAAGATCGGGCAAGGGAGGCCCGCCGATACAGACCTGGGCGTGATTTCAGGAAGAACTGGCGAAAAAAACAGCCCTCCAGTCAAAGGTCCGCAAAAAGCTTTTCTTCTGGTGGACGTGAGGCCCCTAAGTCCTTCTGATATAGGGTCGGCCCAGACGGAAAAAGTCGGGGCTCGCATCCTTCAATTCCAGCACATCTGGGCAGCCTCGATAAAGGATTTTTGGTCCGTCAAGACCGTATCTATAGGTCATTCTTGGACATTTATCGCCCCGCCTATTCTGCAGTTCATTCCCACAACCATGCCTTGCTCAGAAGAGAAAAGACAAGTCCTCTTGTCATACACAAGCTCACTTGTGGCTCAAGGTGCTGCTATACACGTCCCATCAGCCGAGAGATTCCAAGGGATGTATTCACCACTTTTTCTGGTCCTAAAAAAGTCAGGTTCCTGGAGACCAGTGATAGATCTGACACATCTAAACACCTTTATCAAGAAAGAGAAATTCAAGATGGAGTCGCTCCTCGCGATCCGTCAAGCAGGTCAGCCAGGCGACTGGCTGGTGTCCATAGACCTGAAAGATGCCTACTTTCACGTCCCTATAGCAGTGGAATTCCAAAGGTATCTCCGGTTTGCTGTAGGCAATATTCACCTCCAGTTTACTTGTCTCCCTTTCGGGCTCCCAACATCGCCAAGAGTATTCTCGAAACTCCTGCTGGCAGTCGTGGCTCTGATCAGAATCAGAGGCATTCGTCTGCATCACTATTTAGACGACCTGCTACTACTTTCACAAAGCAAGGAGCAGCTGTTATCCCACAAAGACCTGGTCATATCCATTCTGACCGAGTTTGGTTGGCTACTAAACAAAGAGAAGAGTGATCTAGAACCGACACAATCTCTAATCTTTCTCGGTGCCCAATTCGACACAGCTCTGAGTACCATCTCGCTGCCCCTAGTGAAAATCCTTGTAGTCCGGGACAGGATTTGTTGTGCTCTGGAAACACCTTTTCTCAAAGCCTCGCAATGCCTCAACATAATAGGTACCATGGTCTCCACAGTTCCTATGGTGAGATGGGCACAGTGGAAGATGCGACCCTTCCAGAAGGGTTTTCTCCAGCAGTGGGACTCGAAGTCACAATTCCAAATGATTCGGATAACATCGCATATGAGAGAGAGTCTTCCCTGGTGGCTACTTCGGAAAAACCTCCTCAATTGCCATTCTCTAGCCCCTGTTTCTTGGATCACAATCACATCGGATGCCAGCAACACAGGTTGGTTGGGGGGCTCTCTGCCTGAAGGAGGTAGCCCAAGGGAAGTGGGACTTCCCATCCCAGAAAGTCGTCTCCAATGTCCTGGAGCTTCGGGCAGCCCTTTGTGCTCTACATGCCTTCCTTCACCTAATAAAAGGGTCCTCAGTCCTCCTAAGGATGGACAACACATCGGCAGTGTCATACATCAAGAGACAGGGTGGCACTCGCAGTCTGTCTCTACTGAAGGAGGTAAATCCAATCATGTCTTGGGCACAGACACACCTGTCGAATTTGTCAGCTGTATATCTCCCTGGAGCTCAGAATCTACAGGCGGATTTCCTCTCGAGAACATCTCTCGACAACAACGAGTGGTCTCTCCACAACGATGTTTTCAGTTGGATCCTGTCACTGGATTTTTCACCGGAAGTGGATCTGTTTGCGTCCCCACGCAACTTCAAACTGGAGAAGTATTACACCAGATACCGCTGTCCCCAGGCTTTCGGGGAAGACGCCCTAACGGATCAGTGGAGATTCAGCAGAGCTTATGCCTTCCCTCCAGTCCCAGTCATCCTCCGATTCCTAGCAAGACTCAGGTGGGAAGAAGCCGAGGTAGTGACAATAATTCCATTTTGGCCCAACAGGCCGTGGTTTCCGTTACTGTCCCAATTGAGCTTCCGGGATCCAGTTCAGCTTCCATCCAGACCGGATCTCTTGTTGCAAGGGTCGATCCCTCATCCATGTCCAACCAAGCCTGCACTTGATGGCCTGGTTCTTGAAAGGAGAAGGTTGGAAACATTAGGATGTCCAAGCAGAGCCATCGCTACTTTGTTAAACGCTAGAAGGCCAAGCACCAATAAAATCTACCAAAGAATTTGGTCAAAGTTCTCAGACTACACCTCTTCCATGGGTGGTTCTCCTGCTAACCCCAGTATCAAGGATATTCTAGGCTTTCTCCAAACAGGTCTTGATCTTCCTTTATCCGACAGCTCATTAAGAGTCCAAGTTTCAGCTATCTCCGCATTCACAGGTGTATCCTGGGCTACTCACTCTCTGGTCAGACAATTTTTTAGAGGAGCCATAAGGCTGAGGCCTTTAAGAAAGCCAAGATTTTCCAAATGGGACCTACCATTAGTCCTGGACTTTTTCTCAGACCTTCAAATCTCAAATCAATTATCAGTTAAGGATCTTTCCCTCAAAGTGGTCTTTCTTGTTGCTATAACATCAGCGAAGAGGGTGTCCGAAATTGGGTCATTAGGATGTAAAGAACCCTTCCTTACGTTTTTCCCAGATCGTGTCGTTTTGATTCCTATGCTAGGTTCAAAACCGAAAGTGTCATCGGTCTTTCATGAGAACCAGGAGATAGTCCTTCCAACCTTTCGGGGTTCGGAGGACTCGGATGCTCATCCTTTGGACGTCGGAAAAGTGTTGAAGCAGTATCTGGAAGCCACAGCTTCTTTTCGCCAATCCGATCATCTATTTGTTTCCTTCCATGGAAAAAACAAGGGAATGCGTGCTTCTTCTAGAACCATCGCAGCATGGATTGTCCAAGCCATCCAGGGGGCTTACAAGGCGAAAGGTTTGGCTCCTCCGGAAGCGGTAACCGCACATTCTACTCGGGGCGTAGCCACATCGTGGGCGGCGGCCCGGCACGTGTCCCCAGAAGTGATCTGCAGAGCGGCCTCTTGGTCGTCGTTAAATACGTTTATGACGCACTACTGCGTAGAACCGGCTTCTTTATCGTTGGTTAATTTTGGTTTACATGTTTTATCTGTTGACAATGTCAATTAAATTTGTTTTCTTTAACCAGCAATTGCCCACCCGGGTGTGTATGGCTAGTTATTTCCCACACGTAGGCTGCCATGGAGTCTGTCAGGAAAAAGGAAAATTTATATGAAATACTTACCGTAATTTTCCTTTCCTGATGGACTCCATGGCAGCAGGAGTTCCCTCCCTTTGCTGGAGTAGGCTATATTACGGAACACAGTCTATGGTGAGAAGCAAAGCTTTATGGGAGAGGGGTCCTATGAGGTATGAGAGGCGGGATTAACCCACACGTAGGCTGCCATGGAGTCCATCAGGAAAGGAAAATTACGGTAAGTATTTCATATAAATTTTCCTTTTTTTATTTGTAACACAAAAAAAAGTAAAAAAAAAAAAAAAGGGTATTTTTTTCATTTATTTATCAAAAAAATAACAGCGGTGATTAAATGCTTTAATTCAAAAATCCAAAATAATAATAATAACTAATACAGCATTGCTATCAAAATACCACACAAATGATAAAAAACTGATTTTTTTTTTTATTTGTAACACAAAAAAAAAAAAAAAAAAACGTATTTTTTCATTTATTTATCAAAAAGATAACAGCGGTGATTAAATACTTAAATTCAAAAATCCAAAATAATAATAATAACTAATACAGCATTGCTATCAAAATACCACAAAAATGATAAAAAACGATAAAAACCAAATTTTGTCTTTTTTCATTTATTTATCTTATGTTTTTTTTTTTTTTAAAGAGCAGTGATGAAATACTAAAATTCAAAAATCCAAAATAATAACTAACCAATAATAACTACTAAATGACAGGTCTTGGAATTTTTTTTATTTGTAAGTAACACAAAAAAAATCAGTATTTTTTCATTTAATTAAAAAAAACAAAAAAACAGCAGTGATTAAATACTTAAATTCAGAAATCCAAAATAATAACTAACTAATACTGCGTTACCACAAAAAAAATGAAAACTCTTTTTAATCATTTATTTCCTTATTTAATGGAAATTAAATGGAAATAGGAAATGGAAATAAAACAGCGCTGATTAAATACCATCAAAACAAAGCTCTATTTGTGTGAAAAAAATGTCTGAAATCTCATATGGATACAGTGTAGCATGACTGCGCAATTGTCATTTAAAGTGCCACAGCGCTGAAAGCTGAAAAAAAAAAGAAAATATCCTGGACAGGAAGGAGGGAAAAGTGTCCGGTATTTAAATGGTTAATAGTGGAGCAGAGGTGCTCGGCAGACAAAGGGTTAAACCAATCTCCCCCCCCTCCCCCCCCCTCTCTAGCAGCTTTGTTTACTTTCAAATTCCAACTGACATTTCGTTGCCATGGCGCCAAGGAGTTCTTAGCCCCTCCCCTCCGCATCACAGTGAGGAGGGGAGTGGCTATAAAAGGAGGAGGAGCACAAGCCTAACTGTCAGAATTGATCAGAGCTTGGAAGCGATAACACGTCTTTCAGAGAGGTGCTCGTTTTATCAGCGATTAGTGACAATTCTACGTTTTATAAGCGGATAGATCTTTTCAGATTAACTGCATTTAGGAAGAACAACAAATTCTATTTCTTATCAACTTAAAAAAAGAAATAAAAATGACGACTCCGATCACTTTACACGATATGGAGAGATTGTATGGACTCCTCCCAGAATTCCCAGGCGCTTCTACTGTAGTGGAGGGGCTGATTGAATTACTGACCTTCCTGCGAGATCGCGCTGCGTCAGAGAAGGAGAAAGATGAACGGATCAGGGGATTGGAGGAGAGGGTGAGATCCATGGAAACGGATCTTCTATCCCAGAAAGAGAAAAATCAGATCTTAGCACAAGAGCTGCGACAGGTAAGAAAACATGGAAATGTCTCATTATATTATATTCACATGAAATCATCTACAGGAGGCTCAGATCACAGCCAGCATACAAATATAACAACAACAACCGGTTATTTCCAGAAAGGGACAGTTGACTACAGAGGGCAGTTATTTCCAGAAACTGACAGTTGACTCTGTGACAGTTATTTCCAGAAAGGGACAGTGGGCACTGTGACAGTTATTTCCAGAAAGGGACAGTGGTCACTGTGACAGTTATTTCCAGAAAGGGACAGTTGACTACAGAGGGCAGTTATTTCCAGAAAGTGACAGTGGGCACTGTGGCAGTTATTTTTGGACCCGATTTTGCATTGAAGTCAATGGACCCAATTTTGCATTGAAGTCAATCTACCCGATTTTGCATTGAAGTCAATGGACCCGATTTTGCATTGAAGTCAATGGACCTGATTTTGCATTGATGTCTATGGAACGCAATTTCCCATTAAAGTCAATAGAGCTCATTTTTTGCAATGACGTCAATGGGACTAGATTTTGCATTGAAGTCAATGGTATCATGATTTTGCATTAAAGTCAATAGGGCGCATTTTTGCTTTGAAGTCAATGGGACGTAATATTGCATTGAAGTCAATGGACCCAATTTTGCATTGAAGTCAATCTACCCGATTTTGCATTGAAGTCAATCTACCCGATTTTGCATTGAAGTCAATGGACCCGATTTTGCATTGACGTCAATGGACCCGATTTGTATTGAAGTCAATGGACCCGATTTTGCATTGAAGTCAATGGTATTGCAATTTTGCATTGAAGTCAATGGACCTGATTTTGCATTGAAATCAATGGACCTGATTTTGCATTGATGTCTATGGAACGCAATTTCCCATTGAAGTCAATGGGACGTGATTTTTGCATTGAAGTCAATGGTATTGCAATTTTGCAATCTTTATGTGCAGTGCTCACTCATTAGCCTTTATCTTTATGGTGGACACCGTCCACTGCCCACTGACACCGTCCACTGCCCACTGACACCGTCCACTGCCCACTGACACCGTCCACTGCCCACTGACACCGCCCACTGCCTACTGACACCGTCCACTGCCCACTGACACCGTCCACTGCCCACTGACACCGTCCACTGCCCACTGACACCGCCCACTGCCTACTGACACCATCCGCTGCATATTGACACCGTCCGCTGCATACTGACACCGTCCACTGCCCACTGACACCGTCCACTGCCCACTGACACCGTCCGCTGCCCACTGACACCGTCCGCTGCATACTGACACCGTCCACTGCCCACTGACACCGTCCGCTGCATACTGACACCGTCCACTGCCCACTGACACTGTCCACTGCCCACTGACACCGCCCACTGCCTACTGACACCATCCGCTGCATATTGACACCGTCCGCTGCATACTGACACCGTCCACTGCCCACTGACACCGTCCACTGCCCACTGACACCGTCCACTGCCCACTGACACCGTCCACTGCCCACTGACACCGTCCACTGCCCACTGACACCGTCCACTGCCCACTGACACCGTCCACTGCCCACTGACACCGTCCGCTGCATACTGACACCGTCCACTGCCCACTGTGCAATCTTTATGTGCAGTGCTCACTCATTAGCCTTTATCTTTATGGTGGACACCGTCCACTGCCTACTGACACCGTCCACTGCCCACTGACACCGTCCACTGCCCACTGACACCGTCCACTGCCCACTGACACCGCCCACTGCCTACTGACACCGTCCACTGCCCACTGACACCGTCCACTGCCCACTGACACCGCCCACTGCCTACTGACACCATCCGCTGCATATTGACACCGTCCGCTGCATACTGACACCGTCCACTGCCCACTGACACCGTCCGCTGCATACTGACACCGTCCACTGCCCACTGACACCGTCCACTGCCCACTGACACCGTCCACTGCCCACTGACACTGTCCACTGCCCACTGACACCGTCCACTGCCCACTGACACCCTCCACTGCCCACTGACACCGTCCACTGCCTATTGAGACCATCCGCTGCATACTGACACTGTCCACTGCCCACTGACACCCTCCACTGCCTACTGACACCCTCCACTGCCTTTTACTTGAAGTGACAATAAATACAAGTACTCTGACTGAAGTATAGTAGTAGGACTCCGACTCGGCAGTCAGCACCGCACCGCCACCACACCAGATTATACAAGGGGGGGGGCAAAAAAAAATTCTGCCCCGGGCGCCCATAACTCTGGTTACGCCACTGGGGGGTGGGGGGGGTTCAGGTAGGAGAGTGTCAGCGTCTTACATGGCTGGCAGTGAAAGGGTTAATCACACTTTGTGCCACTGGCCTCCAAAACCTGCATTACATATTACAGACTTTAAAGGAAATGCTGAAATGTAATCGATTTTCTTCTTCTCCTTCCAGGCAAAAATGAAGATTGAGGAGCCACAGAGGGATCGGGACGAGGACAACGAACGATTCCAGGCCGACGGAGAATCATCAGGTATGAGTTCTAATAATAATCTCCAATATCAAACACTGAGCATGGAACACCTTCAGATGGTTCCAGAAACACCAAATAATCACCTAAGCCGCCGTCTATGGAGGGAATCTCAGCTGGTCCTGCAGGGCCCGCCCGATTTTCCATCCATGTACCGGCTCCCTGGTTGTACACAAGTCCATCCATCAATCGACTTGTGTACAACCAGCCTGTCGGGTTTTTCCAGAATGATTGTAACGTTACGCCGGAATTAGTTTAGGAATATGGATCTCAACTGCGGAGACTTCTCAGGTTCGGACCCAGGCTTCACTCTCTTTTGTGCAGAGTTTGGGATCCTAGCATCACATTATCCTGGCGCATATTCCTTCATAGGCGCCAATGTAAATTCAAAAGAGGATAACGGACACTGGGTCCAATGGAACCATAGTAGAGGTTTACTCTAGTTGAGGGTGACCCCAGCAGGGTTGAGGTTACCAGAATACTGGATACAGAATACAGACTCTAATAGCAGGGTAATTAGTATTAGCGCCAGATGCCTCAATAGTAATGGACTGGTCATAGTGCAGCAGTATTAGGGAATGGCGAGAAAGCAGCGTTCTGCTAATATTTGGAAACTTACAGACCAGGCTCTAGTTAAATGCATAAGTAGCCGAGCATGCGTGGCATGTATAAGGCTTAACGGCAAAGTCCTCAAAGTAATAGGCAGTATATGTGCACACAGTAACATTTGAGAAGGAGGTACATAGGCATGAAAGACTTGCGTTATACTTGGTGACATTAGAATGTAGAAATCATGGCAGAATCCATTTTAGAAGTATCAAACATTGAGAGGCTATGGCTGCAGTAATTCCTAGTATAGTTAGCATACGTAACTTAGCAGGCAGGGCAGTCCACAGGACAGTAATACATTACAACATCAGGGTACTTGCGGTACTGAAGTATTGATGCTGGCTTGAATCCGGATTGCTGGGGCTTGTAGTGCAGGCAAGAGGTTCCCTTAGTCCTGGAGGGATGATGCTGCAGGAAATTCCCCAGTGGCTGTCCGGTGGTGGTGCTGGTGGCTGTCCTGGTGGTGTCCTGGTGGCCCAGCGGGTCCAGCTGACAGTGGGGCGTCCCCACGCACAACAATAGAGCAACGTCACATTGTCAGCCTGGCCAGTTTAAATAGGCCATGCTGCAGCGGCGGCGCACTTCCGCGTTCCACCGTGGAACGCACGGCGCCCGGAAGTGACGTCATCCCATTCACAGAATGGGAGTGCACACAGTAGAAAGCAGCTGTGCCTGTTCTGAGCGCAACGTAACGCCGATGGCGTTACAATGATTAGTGCTGCCCGTGGCTATAGCCGGCAACTCCAATCACTGTGTTCTGCCCACAGGGAAGCTGATTTATTGGTGCATCCCTAATATACAATACACAATAATTTACTTTCTTTATTGATGAAATGTCAATTAATAACAATATTTTTTGTTTCCAGCTACGACAGACCAAGACTTGGCCAAGGCAAATGCCGAACCTCAAAAAGAGTCTGCCGAGATGGGCGTGGTAATCGCCGAACCTCAAGAAGAGTCTGCAGAGATGGCCTTGGTAATCGCCCGAACTCAAGAAGAGTCTGCAGAGATGGCCATGGTAATCACCGAACCTCAAGAAGAGTCTGCAGCGACAGCCATGGTAATCACCAAACCTCAGGAAGAGTCTGCAGAGATGGCCATGGTAACCGCCGAACCTCAAGAAGAGTCTGCAGAGATGGCCATGGTAATCACCAAACCTCAAGAAGAGTCTGCAGCGATGGCCATGGTAATCACCGAACCTCAAGAAGAGTCTGCAGCGACAGCCATGGTAATCACCAAACCTCAGGAAGAGTCTGCAGAGATGGCCATGGTAACCGCCGAACCTCAAGAAGAGTCTGCAGAGATGGCCATGGTAATCACCAAACCTCAAGAAGAGTCTGCAGCGATGGCCATGGTAATCACCGAACCTCAAGAAGAGTCTGCAGCGATGGCCATGGTAATCGCCAAACCTCAGGAAGAGTCTGCAGAGATTGCCATGGTAACCACCGAATCTCAGGAAGAGTCTGCAGAGATGGCCATGGTAATCACCGAACCTCAAGAACAGTCTGCAGCGATGGCCATGGTAATCGCCAAACCTCAGGAAGAGTCTGCAGAGATCGCCATGGTAATTGCCGAACCTCAAGAAGAGTCTGCAGAGATGGCCATGGTAATCACCAAACCTCAAGAAGAGTCTGCAGCGATGGCCATGGTAATCACCGAACCTCAAGAAGAGTCTGCAGCGATGGCCATGGTAATCACCGAACCTCAAGAAGAGTCTGCAGCGATGGCCATGGTAATCGCCAAACCTCAGGAAGAGTCTGCAGAGATCGCCATGGTAATGGCCGATCCTCAAGAAAAGTCTGCAGAGATGGCCAAGGTAATTGCCAAACCTCAAGAAAAGTCTGCAGAGATGGCCATGGTAACCGCCGGATCTCAGGAAGAGTCTGCAGAGATTGCCATGGTAATTGCCAAACCTCAAGAAGAGTCTGCAGAGATAGCCATGGTAATCTCCGAACCTCAAGAAGAGTCTGCAGAGATGGCCATGGTAATCGCCGAACCTAAAGAAGAGTCTGCAGAGATGGCCATGGTAATCACCGAACCTCAAGAAGAGTCTGCAGCGACGGCCATGGTAATCACCAAACCTCAGGAAGAGTCTGCAGAGATGGCCATGGTAACCGCCGAACCTCAAGAAGAGTCTGCAGAGATGGCCATGGTAATCACCAAACCTCAAGAAGAGTCTGCAGCGATGGCCATGGTAATCACCGAACCTCAAGAAGAGTCTGCAGCGATGGCCATGGTAATCGCCAAACCTCAGGAAGAGTCTGCAGAGATTGCCATGGTAATCGCCGAACCTGAAGAAGAGTCTGCAGAGATGGCCATGGTAATCGCCGAACCTCAAGAAAAGTCTGCAGAGATGGCCATGGTAATCGCCGAACCTCAAGAAAAGTCTACAGAGATGGCCATGGTAACCGCCGAATCTCAGGAAGAGTCTGCAGAGATGGCCATGGTAATCACCGAACCTCAAGAAGAGTCTGCAGCGATGGCCATGGTAATCGCCAAACCTCAGGAAGAGTCTGCAGAGATCGCCATGGTAATTGCCGAACCTCAAGAAGAGTCTGCAGAGATGGCCATGGTAATCACCAAACCTCAAGAAGAGTCTGCAGCGATGGCCATGGTAATCACCGAACCTCAAGAAGAGTCTACAGCGATGGCCATGGTAATCGCCAAACCTCAGGAAGAGTCTGCAGAGATCGCCATGGTAATGGCCGACCCTCAAGAAAAGTCTGCAGAGATGGCCGTGGTAATCGCCAAACCTCAAGAAAAGTCTGCAGAGATGGCCATGGTAACCGCCGGATCTCAGGAAGAGTCTGCAGAGATGGCCATGGTAATCACCAAACCTCAAGGAGAGTCTGCAGAGATGGCCATGGTAATCACCGAACCTCAACAGTCTACAGCGATGGCCATGGTAATCGCCAAACCTCAGGAAGAGTCTGCAGAGATCGCCATGGTAATGGCCGACCCTCAAGAAAAGTCTGCAGAGATGGCCGTGGTAATCGCCAAACCTCAAGAAAAGTCTGCAGAGATGGCCATGGTAACCGCCGGATCTCAGGAAGAGTCTGCAGAGATGGCCATGGTAATTGCCGAACCTCAAGAAGAGTCTGCAGAGATCGCCATGGTAATTGCCGAAACTCAAGAAGAGTCTGCAGAGATGGTCATGGTAACCGCCAAACCTCAAGAAAAGTCTGCAGAGATGGCCATGGTAACCGCTGAAGCTCAGGAAGAGTCTGCAGAGATCGCCATGGTAATTGCCGAAACTCAAGAAGAGTCTGCAGAGATAGCCATGGTAATCTCCGATACTAAAGAAGAGTCTGCAGAGATGGTCATGGTAATCGCCGGACCTCAAGAAGAGTCTGCAGCGATGGCCAAGGTAATCGCCGAACCTCAAGAAGAGTCTACAGCGATGGTCATGGTAATCGCCGAACCTCAAGAAGAGTCTACAGCGATGGCAATGGTAATCACCGACCCTCAGGAAGAGTCTGCAGAGATGGCCATGGTAATCACCGAACCTCAAGAAGAGTCTGCAGCGATTTCCAAGGCAAATGTCAAACTTCAAGAAAAGGTAAGGGTTATCGTTATATAGTCAGGTTGGTAGTGTACATAGAACAAGGCACTAGGTCCATGGGATTTGGGTCTATCCTGAATTAAGAAGCAGCTCACCGAAGATTACTTAAAACCCCCAGACATTATATATTTTCGGAAGGCACACACCCTGGAGAATAAAGTGGCGGTTGTTCTAATTTTTTAATATTAGTGCTACCGTTAATCACACCCATATTTTCAATAAATCAAGTTAGTTTTTGTGCAGACAAATACTAATCATGGCACAGCCGGAGAGCACGCCCCCTACCTAGAAGTGCCGGCTAACGTACTAGATATTTGATCCGGCACAGATAACTAGGTTAAGTGGTCGGCAAGTGGCTAGCTTGCAAGAGGGGTAGCAGAGCCTGGGATATATTGCAGGGGGGGGGGGGTGTCAGATTGGTGAGCGGCAGCCATCCTAATCACTTGAAGCAGAAAGCTAAGAGTTGGCTGAAGGGATGAGCCGGCAGTTTGTTTAAAGATTCGTACTCCTGCCGGTGTCCTATATTAGGTGGCAGCGAAAGGGTTAAATGGCAAATCAGGGGGATGGCTGGTGGGGGTTCCTAGCTGAACCCTCATATCTGGACAGTTCCTATCACTACCTATGGATTAGTTTAGGAGATTTATTGTAGGCTTACCTGTAGGTACAAGTGAAAGTACAGAGTTCACTTCAAATATGGAAATCGCAATTTTTTTTACTAAATGTTGACTTTTCCTCAAAGAGTCAAGCTTTGCCCCACCCCCCACCATTAGGACCACTCATATGCCTGTGTATTTGTTGTAACTTTTCTCACTTTATTTACTCTACAGATCTACAAGATGAAGGAGCGACAGATGACCAGCGTACTGATCAAGCAAATGGCCAGCACACAGCTCTTCCTGCCAGGACAATGTGACAATGCGCCCGCTATAGAGTAAGTAATAACTAGATGGCTTTTTTCTCTTGTCTGGTTTGGTATAATCTAAACTCAGGGGAAGCATATGTATACATCAGGGCCATAGATAAGGGAGGGGGTCAGGGGGGTTCAACCACCCAAGAGAATCCTGTGAAAATGCCCAGCCATAGGGCCATTATTAAGGCAGCAAGATTACCCCTATGGTGCCCAAGCCCCATCAGTTGAATAAGGGGACCCCTCAGGAGGCATAAAACTTACTAGGATTGGGCACCTACCCCCACATCTCCTGATGCTTAGAATACCTGCACACAGGTCTTAATACCAGCAACTGGCAGTGCAGAGCTGAGGGAACTCCTAGACTCCTCTTTGGCTCGGGTATAGCCAAGGGGAGACCTGGGAGGTACTAGTGAAGACTTGTATTTGTATGTTATTATGTCCTTAATTTTAGGGGCACTCTGGAAAGTCACTTAGGAATGTATTAGTATTATGATAGCAGAGCAATGAAATAACCTCCAATTGTTTTTATCTTCTAGGCCTGCAGAACGCGCTGACGTCATTTGGTTTACCGATGACCGCCAATCACTGGGAAGACACAGCAAGTGCTTCGAGTGAGTATATTATTCTTCTATAAAGATGCTTAATACGGTACTCTTCACGTGTATGTACCTGGACACGGCAGTACCGGGAGCATAAGTACATTACTTTTATATCACTATATTTATTGTTGTGTTTTACTTCTGTACTTACCTTATTTTTTTCATTAACAGAGAGAAGAGGAGCACACCAAAACCTCCTGCTGTACTGAAAAAGGAAAGAAAGCAGCCCTTCCCACTTCGAAATGTCGTACTGTAAGTATCAGGAAACAAAATCCGATTCTTTGGGGACTTCAGATCTTCTGCACTGCCATGTTGCATTTGGAAGCTGGTTGTTCACTCACAGCCGGTGTCCCTACTGAGCATGCACAATATCATGGACTGCAGGGAGACTGGTCCTGTAGACCCCTGGGATGTGTGATGTGTATCCCCCCTGGGCACTCCGGACACACGGTCGGAATTTCTCGACAAGAAAAGTTTGATGTGAGCTTTTGGTCAGAAATTCCAACCGTGTGTAGGCCCCATCAGACTTTTTCTGTCGGAATTTCCGACAGCAAACATTTGAGAGCTGGTTCTCAATTTTTCCAACGAGAAAAGTTCTTTGCCTGGAAATTCCGATCGTCTGTATGCAATTCCGACGCACAAAAAAAACACGCGTGCTCGAAATCAATTAGGCGCATGCTGGCATTGAACTTCATTTTTCTCGGCTCGTCGTAGTGTTGTACATCACCGCGTTCTTGGCGGTCGGAATTTTGTGAGACCGTGTGTATGCAACACAAGTTTGAGCCAGAATTCCATTGGGAAAAAAATCCATGGTTTTCTTGTGGGAATTTCCGATCGTGTGTACACAGCATTAGGATTTGTGCCCGCACCAACATTCTGAAAACACATTACACAGGAACAAATGAGTAAAAAAATGTATTAGTATTATGATAGCAGAGCAATGAAATAACCTCCAATTGTTTTTATCTTTTAGGCCTGCAGAACGCGCTGATGTCACATGGCTTCCCGCTGCCAGCCAATCACTGGGAAGACACAACAGGTGCTTTGGGTGAGTATATTATTCTTCTATAAAGATGCTTAATACGGTACTCTTCACATGTCTGTACCTGGACACGGCAGTATCGAGAGCATAAGTACATTACTATTATATCACTATATTATTGTGTTTTATTTCTGTACTTACCTAATTTTTTTCCATTAACAGAGACAAGTGGAGCACATCAAAACCTCCTGCTGTACCGAAAAAGGAAACAAAACAGCCCTTCCAACTTCGAAAAGTCGTAACGTAAGTATCAGGAAACAAAATTTGATTCTTTGGGAACTTCAGATCTTCTGCACTGCCATGTTGCATTTGGAAGCTGGTTGTTCACTCACAGCCGGTGCCCCTACTGAGCATGCGCAATATCATGGCATGCAGAGAGAGACTGATCCTGTAGCCCCCTGTGATGTGTGATGTGTATCCCCCCTGGGCACTCTGGAAACTCACTTAGGATATGTGCCAGTGATCTGCCGATATGCTTCCTCCTATCGATAACGGAATTCACCGAACCTGAGCAGCTGTAGCAAGAGGTCCAGGGCTACGTGGAATTTGCTGTAGGTGGCCAGTCGGCCTCACGTCCTCGCTCACTCGGCCTCCTGCCTCTTTTTTTTTAACATCCTCCAATCCACGGGGACGTTAAGGAATGATCCTGGATGGCGCCCGAGGTTCAGAGATTTCCATGGGCTTCGTCTGCACAGTCAAGCAGGGAACCAGATCGATAGGGGAACTAGATCGACAAGACACCGGCACCAACATTCTGAAAACACATTACACAGGAACAAATGGGTAAAAAAATGTATTAGTGTTATCATAGCAGAGCAATGAAATAACCTCCAATTGTTTTTATCTTCTAGGCCTGCAGAACGCGCTGAAATCCGATGGGTTCTCCCTGGCCGCCAATCACTGGCACAAAGTTACAGCAAGAAATTCGAGTGAGTATATTATTCTTCTATAAAGATGCTTAATACGGTACTCTTCACGTGTCTGTTCCTGGACACGGCAGTATCGGGAGCATAAGTACATTACTACTATTATATCACTATATTTATTATTGTGTTTTACTTCTGTACTTACCTTATTGTTTTCATTAACAGGAAACCGAAGACACCAGAACCTCCTGCTGTACCAAGAAATACATCAAATACGCCACTCCTACGTCAACTTTTCGTAAAGTAAGTATCAGGAAACAAAATTTGATTCTTTGGGGACTTCGGATCTTCCGCACTGCCATCTTGCATTTGGAAGCTGGTTGTTCACTCACAGCCGGTGCCCTTACTGAGCATGCCCAATATCATGGCTTGCAGGTAGACTTGACCTGTAGCCCCCTGGGATGTGTGATGTGTATCCCAGGAGTCTACATGTGATCTGGGCGGGCCGAGGGTACCTCATTGTCACCTAGGTGTGGAATGAGGAAGTGGGAGAGAGTACCTTTTTTGTGTAAAAGGTCTGGGGGGGGGAGGGGATAATGCTTAAGCTGGGTAAACACTTTGAGATTTATTTGCTGTTCAACTAGCGGGTTGAATAGAAAAAAACTCAGATTCCTCCATGGACACAAGCAATGTGAATGAAGGGATCTCCCCTGCTGCACTATTGTATTCTGACAGTGGGGATTCCCCCTCCATCCAGTCTAACGATCGGCTTCTGTTGAGCAGAGAATGGTACACACAGACTGAACTTTCTATATGTGTATTCCCAGCTTTAGTGTCCTTTTCGGGTGAAGGTCTCCTCTTTAATTAAACTAAGAAAATAAAGCACCTGTGCCAACCAGAGTAACCCGTGTGATTGGCAGTCTTGCCTATTCCATTGGGGTCATGGGTTTTAGCCTCACAAAAAGCTTCCTGTGACCCAGTCAATGGACAGAGGCAGGGAAATTCCTTTACGATTCTACATACAATTGGTGCCCATCACATAGGCGTTAGGTGTGAAGTTTTATAAAAATGTCAGCTATGATAAAGTACCATAGTAAAGTCTAAACTCATATCTTCTTTTTGTAACAGGGGCCACAAGGTGGAGGCCATCCAAACTCCGCAGAAGAAGAAGGGTTTCTTCCAAAATACCATCCAGTATTTGAGGAAAAAGGTTCAGAAGAAGAAGAAGAAGAAGACACCGGTCACCCCTAGTAGGGTTCAGGGTTAGAAATAGGGGGTTAGAGAGTTAGGGATGGGTTTAGAGTTAAGAGGTTAGGGTTTCAGGGGGTTAAAGATGAGGGGTTACAGGGTTAGGGATGGGTTTAGGGTTGGGGTTCAAGGGGTTAGGGATGGGTTAAGGGTGTGGTTAGGGATGGGTTTAGGGTTCAGGGTGTTAGGGTTCAAGGGGTTAGAGATGAGTGGTTACAGGGTTAGGGATGGGTTTAGGGTTCAGGGCTAGAAATGGGGTTAGAGAGTTCGATTTGAGGTTAGAGTCACGTGTGGTGGTTGCAGCCTGTCATCTTGGGGGGAAGGATGCAGCCTATCACCTGGGGGGGTGTGGTGGTTGCAGTCTTTCACCTCGGGTGACTTAGGGGGTTCAGGAAAGGGGTTAGGATGTTATGGTTGGACGTTGTGGTTAGGATTTGGGTAGGGGCCAAGGATAGGGGTCAGGGGTTAGCTGGGTATCGACCTTCAAAGGGGTCAGGAAGGAATTTTTCCCTGTGGGAGCAAATTAGACAAACGCTTTCATAGGGTTTTCGCCTTCCTCTGGATCAGCACCTTATATCGCTGATTCAGGGAGTATCCGATCGTCTTGAAAGGTCATTTTATTTTTTATTTGATAAGGTTTATTTTTGTGTAGTGTAGTTAGTGTAGGTCCTGCCCTAGAAGAGTCTACCTTGCCGTGGTGGGCAGGCTTGGAATCTCTTGGTCAAAAGTGTGTCAGCGAATGGGCGAGAGGATCATTAGATCCTTACTTCTGGCCAATTGATTTTACCAAAGGACTCTTGGTTTTATTGTTGGAAAAGGAAACAAATGTGTATAGGTCCATAATTATACTTTTATAAACACACAATAAAAATTTGGTATATTTACATTTGAATTGCTTCTTCTTTTTATTTAATCCTTTCATGGCCGGGGGTTATTACCACTTGGATGCACAGGCAACATTTGCCAGGCTGGAAGGGGCTCTATCAGTGGCGGCTGGTGCTCAAAATTTTTGGGAGGTGCAAACAAAGAAAAAAAAACATCAATTGCAGCCTCACTGTGCCCATCAAACACAGCTACTGTGCCCATCAATTGCCACCACTGTGCCCAATCAATTGTCACTACTGTACCCATCAATTGTTGCCACTGTTCCCATTGTTGTATCACCACTGTGCCCATCAATTGTCGCCACTGTGCCCATCAATTTTCACCACTGTGCCATCAAACACAGCCAGTGTGCCCATCAAACGCAGCCAGTGTGCCCATCAAACGCAGCCACTGTGCCATCAAATGCAGCCACTGTGCCATCAAATGCAGCCACTGTGCCCATCAAACGCAGCCAGTGTGCCCATCAAACACAGCCACTGTGCCCATCAATTGTCACCACTGTGCCAGCAATTGTCGCTACTGTGCCATGCCATCAATTGTGGCCACTCTGTCATCAAACGCAGCCACTGTGTTATGTATGGAGCATCAGAAGGAAAAAAACTGACTGACGGGGTAACCCACTGACCTCTGATGAGTTGGTCTAGACAGGAGTTCCTTGAAAGCTGAACATGACACCTCCTTATTGCAGATGAGCCATGGAAAGATCGTTACTTCAAACTGATACTCCTTGATGGAGGCACCATGGAGAGATCCCTACTTCCAATAGACACCCCTTGATAAAGGCACCACAGAGAGATCCCTACTTCAGATAGACACCACTTGATAGACTAGGCATGAAGAGATCCCTACCTCCAATAGACACCTCTTTATACATAGAGGGATCCCTACTTCCGATAGATACCCCTTGATAGAGGAGACATCGATAGATCCCTAATTCCAATAGACATCACTTGATAGGGGCTTCATGAAGAGATCCCTAGTATCAATAGACATCCCTTGATAGGGGCATCATGAAGAGATGCCTAGTATCAATAGACACCCCTTCATAAGGGCATCATGAAAAGAGCCCTAGTATCAATAGACACCCCTTCATAGAGGAGAAAATTCTTACTTCCCATGGACCTCATCCTGCTATTGCTCCTAGTATTTAGCAAAAAGTAAAACAACCAAAATATTGTGTGATATTAAGAAGTAGTGTGATGTACTGAATGCCTCCAGGTTGCCATATTGCAAGTGTAGTGTAGCGCTACCCCCTCAGGAGCCACTGGATATGTCACACTTGTAGCATGTCTAGGGGTATGATGAAAAGTAAATGTGAATGAAGTTGATCAGCGACAATTTTTTTTTAAATTGAATTACTAGATCTATAAAAAATCTGCTCCTCAAAGGCAATAGTGATTGCAATGATTGTGAATGTGTATAGAGGACGCTGTTCTACAGGTGATATACACACATGAGCGATGTGTCTCAGATAATAAAACACATAACAAATAAAAAAATATATGACTACTAAAACAATGATTGACAATGTTGATTAGACAATACTATTGTGAGAGCAATAATGTGTTCAAGTCCCAATATAAGTGACAGAGAAATGAGTGATCCACTCTTCTTAGCTGCTGTACTCTTGATTAAGTGAAAAATGCCACCACCACACTGAGATTTTTCTTCCACCCAAACATGTGCTGAAGCAAATGGTTCCGCTTACCAGAAGTATTTGACTACTTTAATGAAAAAGATAGTCAAATAAAGCTTTGGCAGGATAGTTCCTGCACACATGCTGACAGGAAATATCGTTTAACCTCCTTCTCGGCGTCCCAACCAGGATAGATAGAATGTAAGAAAACCGAAAAAAATCCAATAGTGTAATATTGTTTTTATTTAAAAAATAGATAATACACGGAAAGCCAAGTGGCCTCTTACTTTAAAAGTGCCTCCTGGCACTGGGGCTGCAGACACGTCACTGCTGACTAAGCGGTTAGTAATATGAGGGCGTCCCAATCCGTTGCTACCTCCGTAGCAGGCGTGGAAGTTCTCAGCTGCTAGCTCCACAGGTCGGAGAGCACGTCACGTGACCAGGTACCGCCGCCGACGTACGTTTCGTTGCTTAACGTCTTCAGGGGGCGTACCTGGTCACAAAGCATCATGGTATATGTAGTCTCTAATGACTACTCATTGGTTCAAAACTGGGGAAGACCAAATTGAAGAGCAGCCTCAGTGCCATTCAGCTTAATTACAAAAACTAACACTGTTATTCTCATACGGGCATACTAATCAATTGGATGGTTGATTAAAATAGTAAAAAACATTAAAAACATTTATATAAATATATTTACAGGGTACAACATAAAAGAAAAGAAAAACACATTGCCACCCTTGTTTTCCTCTAGATGTGCAATGCAATCTCTCATGATGTCTAGCAGGAATAAGGTATAAAAACAATCACAGAGTTTGGCACAGATAAAACGAAAAACATTGCCACCCTTGATTCTCTCTATAAGTGCAATATAATCTCTCATGATGTATAGATAGAAAGTATAGATACAATCACGGACTTCAACACAGAGGAAACGAAAAACATTGCCACCCGTGTTTCCCTCTGGATGTGCAATGCAATCTCTCATGATGTATATACAAGAATGGAATATAGTGATACACAAATATATTTAATGGATACCTCCAGTGTTGTAAGTAACGGCGTTTAACCACTTCGGGTCCGCGCCATTGACAGAATACGTCAACAGCGCGGACCTGAGGCGCCGGGGTCACGTCTTTGGACGTGATTTACTTGTAATTCCCCGCGCGCGCCACAGGGTGGCGCGCGGCGGGGAAAAACAGTCCCGACGCATCACCGAGGATTCGATGCATGTACCCGGCGGCCGCGATGTCCGTCAGGTACACGCGATCGTCGGTGACAGAGCAGGGACGTGGAGCTCTGTGTTGAACCAGCCGGCCTTGTTTTTCCGGACAAGGGCTTTGCGTTTCGGCGCTACTATGTCTGCTGACTGTAGTAGAGCTGCATTTATGGCATTTTGTAGGTGCTATAACTTTTGCGCAAAGCAGTCACTTATTGTGATTTTTTTTTTTTTTTTTACAAAAATACGTAGAAGAATATGTATCGGCCTTAATTGAGAAAAAAATATATATATTTTTTTTTTAAAAATGGGATATTTATTATAGCAACAAGTAAAAAATATATATTTATTTTTAAATTGTCGCTCTTTTTTTGTTTATAACGCAAAAAATAAAAACCGCACGGGCGATCAAATACCACCAAAAGAAAGCTCTATTTGTGGGGGAAAAAAGGACTCCAATTTTGTTTGGGTGCCATGTCGCACGACCGCGCAATTGTCAGTTAAAGCGACGCAGTGCCGCAAGCTTAAATTTCGCCTGGGCACGAAGGGGGTTTATGTGCCCAGTAAGCAAGTGGTTAAATAAATGCCGTTACCTAACGGAAGCCTGTTTGAGGGTAACGAGTAATCTACCAGATTACTATTACCCTCGCGGAAACGCCGTTCCCATTACAATGGCGGCGTTACCGCAATTACTTACCTGTGTCAGCAGCAGCCGTCGCCGTCCATTACCAAAAGCCGCGCCTCCTCCTCTGACTGTTACGGACCGTCCGTGATAGGCAGAACACTAATTTTCCCAGCAGAGCCTCTGTTTAATGTTCAGCCTATCACGGATGCCTTCTCATCCTCAGCCTCGGACGAGAGGACATCTGTGATAGGCGGAACACTGAACAGAGGCTCTGCTGGGAAAATAACTGTTCCGCCTATCACGGAACAGCCTGAGGAGGAGGCGCAGATTTTGAATAATGGGGGATGGCCGCCGATGTCTGGCATGTGGAGAACAGGAGAGGGTAGGAAGATCGTTGTCGAGGCATTTTACAGGCACAGTGAGGCATGCATAATGGTACAGTGACTCACTGTGCCATCATACATGCCTCACTGTGCCTGTAACATGCCTCACATGCCTCACTGCGCCTGTAACATGCCTTACATGCCTCACTGTGCCTGTAACATGCCTCATGCCTCACTGTGCCTGTAACATGCCTCACTGTGCCTGTAACATCCCTCACTGTGCCTGTTACATGCCTCACTGTGCCTGTAACATGCCTCACATGCCTTACTGTGCCTGTAACGTGCCTCGGTGCCTGTAACATGCCTCACTGTGCCTGTAACATGCCTCACTGTGCCTGTAACATGCCTCACATGCCTCACTGTGCCTGTAACATGCCTTACATGCCTCACTGTGCCTGTAACGTGCCTCATGCCTCAAAAAAAAGTCAGTTGCTGAGTAACTAATTACTTTGCCAATGTAGTAACTGAGTCACTAACTCAATTACTTTTTCGGACAAGTAATTTGTAACTGTAACTAATTAAATTTTTTGTAACTTTTTTAAAGGACGATGAGCAACACTTGATACCTCAGCCAAAAATAATATACTCTTCGACTAGGGTTGTCCCGATACCGATACCAGTATCGGTATCGGGACCGATACTGAGCATTTGCGGGAGTACTTTTACTCCCGAAAATGCCCCCGATGCCAGATCCGATACTAACCCCCCCGCCACCACCGCAACGCCGCCGCATACCGCATATCGCAATGCCGCCGCCTAGTTAATCAGCACGGGGAACATTACAGCTTCCATTTGAATAGCTGTGTGTTCCCCGCCAGCCACATATAGACACTTCCCCTTGCTCGGGCACTTTGATAGACAGCTCACCCGTCCCCAGAATCTGTCTATCAAAATGCCCAAACAAGGGGGAGTGTCTATACGCGACGCGGCGGGGAACACACAGCTATTCAAATGAAAAATGTTCCCCGTGTTAATTAACTAGGCGGCGACGGCATCTGCATCTATGGTATGGGCGACATGGCTGCATTTGTGGGGGGACATGGCTGCATATGTGGGGGACTTGGCTGCATATATGGGGGACATGGCTGCATATGTGGGGGACATGGCTGCATATGTGGGGGACATGGCTGCATATGTGGGGGGACATAGGGACATTGCTGCATATGTGGGGGACATGGCTGCATATGTGGGGGGACATGGCTGCATATGTGGGGGACATGGCTGCATATGTGGGGAGACATGGCTGCATATGTGGGGGACATGGCTGCATCTGTGGTGGACATCGCTGCAATAGTGGGGGACATGGCTGCTTATATGGGGGACATGGCTGCATCTGTGGGGGACATGGCTGCATCTGTGGGGGGACATGGCTGCATTCATGGGGGACATGGCTGCATTTGGGGACACATTTAAAAAAAAGTATTGGTATTCGGTATCGGCGAGTACTTGAAAAAAAGTATCGGTACTTGTACTCGGTCCTAAAAAAGTGGTATCGGGACAACCCTATCTTCGACATATCCATTACCAGCTTCACCCACTGGAGGAGGGTGATAATTTGTGTATCCTATTAAAACCTAAAATTATAAAATAAATTTAAAATAAACATTATGGGCCAGATTCAGAAACAATTTACGCGGCGTATCTCTTGATACGCCGCGTAAATTCTCAAATTCGCCGGCGTATCTTTTTTCTGTATTCAGAAAACAAGATACGCCGGAATTGTGCTAAGATACGAGCGGCGTAAGTCTCTTACGCCGTTGTATCTTAGTTGCATATTTACGCTGGCCGCTAGGTGTCGCTTCCGTCGATTTACGCGTCGAATATGCAAATAAGCTAGATACGCCGATTCACAAACATAGTTGTGGCCGGCGTATCTATTTGCGTCGTTTACGTTAGGCTTACGCCCGGCGTAAAGCTACACCTGCTATATGAGGCGCAGGCAATGTTAGGTATGGACGTCGGGACAGCGTCGTATTGTACGTCGTTTGCGTCGTTTGCGTAAGTCGATTCAGAATAGGGCTGGGCGTAAGTTACGTTCACATAGTTTTCAATGACTATTTGCGTCGTGATTTGGAGCATGTGAACTGGGATACGTTCACGGCCGGCGCATGCGCAGTTCGTTTGGCGCGTCATTTACGTGGGGTCAGGGTTAAATTAAATACAACACGCCCCCTACCTGTCCAATTTGAATTATGTGGGGATACGCCGGCCCATTTGATATTTGCTAAGTGTTCATTAATTCAAATTTTGAGTTGGCGTGTGGTTCTCCCCACGTATTGGAGTGAACATGGGCACTCCAACACGTAGGTGACATGATCAGATCCACATGTGATAAGGGGCTTAATTTGAAAAACCTCCCCTGTCACATTGGATTTGAACTGTGCGATTTGTTTGCGGTCACCTGATTTTCGAGTGGTTCTACATGCCTTGCAACGGGAGCAATGATGGAACCCCGACCCGTCCAAAAAAGTCATGGGTTTCCTTGGCGGGTCCGGTACATTGCGGGCTATTCTATTTCTAAGCCCCGGGGCTCTCCTATAAATGAATTTGGGAATACTAGAGATGGACGTTTTGAGATCTTTATCTTTTTTATAAGGATAGGCCAATGTCGCTTGAAGATTGTTTCAACCTGTCTATACTGTCTATGGAAACCAGAAATAAACGCTACCTCACCGGTAAACTCCTTTTTTGGTTTGGCAATCAGCAGAGACTGTCTGTCCATCACAGCCACCTGTGAACGTACTTTATTCAATGTCTCTGCCGAATACCCTTTTTCCAAGAATTCACCTGTGAGGTGATTGGCTTGCACTGTAAAATCTTCCTCTGTATCACAGTTGCGTTTGAGTCGCATATACTGCCCTTTAGGTACTGCTCCTATCCATTGAGGATGGTGGCAACTGTGTGTGGGAACGAACCGATTCCGGTCTGTTGCTTTAACCACTTAAGGACCGGACCAATATGCTGCTAAAAGCCCAGAGGCTTTTTTACAATTCGGCACTGCGTCGCTTTAACAGACAATTGCGTGGTCGTGCGCCGTGGCTCCCAAACAAAATTCACGTCCTTTTCTTCCCACAAATAGAGCTTTCTTTTGATGATATTTGATCACCTCTGCCATTTTTATTTTATGCGCTATATACAAAAATAGAGCGACATTTTTGAAAAAAAAAACAATATTTTTAAATTTTTTTTTTTTTTTACAATTATGTTTATTGGGTTATAAGATAAATAGGTACAGACAGGATAGCAATATCACAATGTACACAGTAAATTGAGCAAAATAACAATGCATTAAAAGGAAACAGGGAAAAAAAAAACATCGTGAAGCTCATAACATCAAATCAGTGATCCATGGTTACACTATAACATGGGTCTTCAAACTACGGCCCTCCAGTTGTTCAGGAACTACAATTCCCATCATGCCTAGTCATGTCTGTGAATGTCAGAGTTTTACAATGCCTCATGGGATGTGTAGTTCCACCACAGCTGGAGGGCCGTAGTTTGAGGATCCCTGCACTATAACGACATATAGTACACAATAAATCACTCAAGGGGGGAAAGGGAAAAAACAAGGAAAGGTAAAGGCAAGGAAGGATTGAGAGCACCACCTCTGTAGAATTAATTTAAAACAAAACGATATAAAATTAGAGAGAAGAGTAACCAAAGTATTATATCAAATTCAGGATTCCTCTAAGAGCACATTAAAGTATGGTATTCTGCAGACTCTGTGAAGCGAGACCAACATGCCCATTTATCTCGGAAGGTCCTAGAAGAGTCTTTAGAATGGGATATCAAGTCTTCCATATATGCGATATGGTCAACTTTGCGTATCCAGTCAGAAATTTTAGGGGGGGAAGCATGTGACCACTGAACAGGGATACACAACCTGGCCGCATTGATAAGATGAATGACAATAGAGTTTTTATAAACCGAATTGGGCAGCGACCAGAGGTGTAATAGGTATTGTTCAGCTGTAAAGTCTGGGGTGTAAGTGGTGATAGATACTATAAGATCATGGACGGATTTCCAGAAGGCTGCGATAACCGAGCACTCCCACCATATATGGAAAAGAGTACCATTCACTAGTCTACACCGCCAACACAAAGGGGATATGTTTGAACTGTATTTATTGATAATATAAGGGGTTCTATACCACCTTGAATATATCTTGTAACTATTCTCCTGGATCAGGACGTTTAATGAACATTTGTGTAGGCGGTGAAAGACCGAATTCCATTGGTCGTTAGAAATTGAAATTTTTAAATCTGTTTCCCATTTCCTATTAGTATCGTCCAATTGTGGGTCCACTGTCGAACTCAAAACACTATACATGAGGGATATTAAATGCCCTCATTGCCCAAATTTATTCAAAAAACAAGTGATCAATTCAAAGTTACGTGAAGAAACAATAAGGTTCGGGAATTTAGCGGAAAAACGTTCAAAGGACATAAGATTACCACGTTCAAAGAAAAGTTCAGCCCTGCAAGCCACTTCGGAAGTAAAGTCAGAGGAAGTGATAATATAAGGACTCCGGGATACTTCGGGGTTAAAGGCTATCGGGGTAACAGGTCCATATATGGTAGAGATTTTCAGACTATTACACAGGGATCTGAAGATTTTGAGGGAAGTCCCTGTAATGGGATGAGTGTTAGCAGATTGCGCAATCTTCCTAGGGTCGATCCATGGAAGGTTTTTTAAAGGGATCGATGTAGAGAATAAAGATTCTTCTAAGCGAATCCAATCTTTAGAGCTCCTGTGTAAGTGCCAATTGATAATCCTAGACAGATGACAAGCCCAATAATAATTTTATATATCCGGCAGCCCAATCCCACCTAAGGATTTCGGGACAACAATCTTGTCCCATTTAATTCGGGGTTGTCTATAATTCCATTGAAATTTCAGGCAAATTTGTTTCAAAGTTTTGAAAAATGTGTTAGGGATTTTAATAGGAATAGTCTGAAAGAGGTATAGAACTCTAGGCAAGATACATATTTTGATAATGTTGGCTGTCCCAAACCACGAAAAGAAACCTTTATTCCGTGGGCGTGGCTTGCGCGCGAGGAGAATGGACGCCTAGAACCAGAGCTCCCGCTAGCCGGACATACAGCGACGAATCCCCAGCAGCCGCACCGCACAAACGATCGCGAGTTCCATCGCCCGAGCCGTAGGAGGACTCCGGGGAACCAATGTCCCGCAAACGAAAGGAGGAACGTTACCTCCAGAAGCTCACAGCCTTCTCGTTCCAGCCCGCTCGGCGGGGCCTAGCCAAAGATGGCGCCGCTGGAGAGAAAGGTCAGAAGCCTGCGGCCTACACGGACCTCCCGGGCAGTGACCAGGAAGACACACCAGGGGGAATGTCATCCCCGCTCCATGAAGGATCCCCTCCGGTATCCCCCGGCACTGGCAGCCCTGCAAAGGCGCGGATGCGCCTGGATCCATCTCAGCAGCATAGAAATGTGAGTACCATGCTCCACAACCCTGACGCCATCTCCTCACTGCAGTCCTCCATTGCGGCCTTCCCCACAACGGGACAGCCAGTTCTGGACTCAACCATGAAGGACATGCTAATGTTACTGCAATCCTCCCTGATGTCCAACCTGTCCTCATTGATGCATAAATTCTCTACTGGCATGCAGCACATGGGCAATAGGGTGTCATATATGGAGGAAAAAATGGAGGAGTGCACAGTAACTGTGAATGATCTTGTGGATGAATGTATGGCTCAGAAAGAAGATACCGATTGGGTCAAGGCCAAAATAGCAGACCTCGAGGACAGGTCCAGACGCAATAATATAAAACTTAGGGGTGTCCCAGAAACTGTCCTCCCTGCAGACCTCCGCACATACGCGGGCACTCTGTTCTCCACTCTTTTGCCTGACCTATCCCCTATTGAACTAACGGTGGATCGTATCCACAGGATCCCTAAACCGCGCCACCTTGCGGACACAGTCCCGAGAGATGTGCTACTCCGCATCCATTTCTACCAAGCAAAAGAACAGATTCTTTCCAAAGCCAGAGCACTCCGCACACTGCCTGCTCCCTATGCTGACATCCAAATGTACGCTGATCTCTCCCAACACACGCTACAGATGAGGAGGCAATTAAATACCGTGACCAAGGCCCTAACAAACCACAAAATAATCTACAAATGGCGTCACCCGGCCACCATCCTGGTAACTCACAATGGGATCCCGCACACTATCTCCACTGCTGAGGGGGGAACAAAGCTACTTCTCTCCTGGGGCATCATTACGGAGCTGCCAAAATCATACCCTAACCCAATGGAGAAACCTTCTCCATCCCACAGGAGCCCCCGCCGTACGGACCAACCTGCTACCAAGATGCACTGAGCCAACTACAGATGACATCAGGCAAATGCTTTACCATGCAACAGTCCGCACCGGCTAGCAGCCTGTTTGCTGCACTTGTTTTTTTTTTTTTTTTTTTGCTGACCGTTATTTCTCCCTGCTCCTCGTTATTTCTTTGAGCCAAAACTTTACCCTCAGTTGCTCAGCAATAAGGCTTTGTCCAACCTGCTGATTTGCATTTATTTCTTTTGTTCTTAATATTGGTTTTGACTGTTTTGTAGCCTTCACCTGAATTCCATCCTCGGGCACTCTCGCACAGGAACCTCAGCCATCTCAGCTTGCACAGGGGATCTAGAGAAGTTCACCCATCTTCTAATAACTGTAAGTCTCTATTCTTGAACTTTGATCCCCTATCTGGACAATATGTCGTTCTCCATACTGTCGCTGAACGCGAAAGGACTAAACCATCCGGTCAAACGTTCTTCCATGTGGAAGACTGCACTATCTCTTAAATGCGACATTTTGTGCGTTCAGGAGACCCACCTGCTACAGCAATCACACCCCCGCTGCCAACACCGCCAGTTCCCCCATGTCTTTACATCTTCCTATACGAAAAAGCAGAGGGGAGTGTTGATTGCTGTCCGGGACACAATCTCTTTTCAGCTCCAAGACAGTATGCTTGACCCAGAGGGTCGATTTATTATTTTAATTTGTTTAATTAACAATGTTCAATATACCTTGGTTTCACTTTATGCACCCAATGAACGTCAAATATCCTTTCTCAAATCTGTTATGCAGAAGGTTACAAAGTCCCAAAAAGGTCATCTCCTACTGTGCGGAGACTTTAACCTTGTCCCAGACCAGGTTATGGACTCCACTGCAGGCCCCAAACGACATGCATCTCCCTTGAAAAACGTCATATCATCGAATGAATTGTTTGATGTGTGGAGGTGTTGTCATGCGAGTGAAAGGGATTATACCTTTCTCTCCCCGCGTCACAACACCTATTCGAGAATAGATCTTTTCTTATCTGATAGATCATTACTGCAAAGAATCACTGCCTCAACGATCCACCCCACCACCTGGTCGGACCATGCCCCTGTCAGCATAACTGTTGACTTTCAGATCTCCCCGACAAACTCTTATCTCTGGAGGGCTAACAACTCCCTAATACGAGACAAACACACCGCTAGCATTATACATCAAAGTCTGGAAGAATACTTCTCCCTAAACTCCCAATCAGTGGCTGACCCGGTGGTGGTGTGGGCTGCCCACAAAGCGGTAGTTAGAGGTGTATTTATACAACTTGGAGCTAGAGCGAAACGTACTAGAACACGAAAAATAGATCAACTGACAGCTGATATAGACCTCGCTGAATCCCAAAATAAGACCCTACCCTCTTCCTATCTGCAAGCGCAAATTTTTTCCCTCCGCCACGAGTTACGATCATTACTTTTAAACTCATTTGAACAGGCTTGTACTAAAGTTAGGGCCACGTCCTACGCAACGGGGAACAAGGCAGGTAGGCTGTTAGCATTGAAAATTCGAGGTCACAGACTTAAATCAAAAATTTCATACATTTCCCACCCCCACACCAAAGAAAAATTTATGAAACCCCATGATATCTCGAATGCTTTTGGCACTTACTATGCTGACCTGTATAACTTAAAGAATGATGAAAATACGACCCAACCATCCCTACAAGAAATAGCAACTTTCCTAGAACGACTTAATCTTCCCTCATTGTCTGAATCCCAACTTGCATCGCTTAATGCACCCTTCACAGTCACAGAACTAGTAAACACAATCAGCAATCTACCCAATGCCAAATCACCAGGACCCGATGGTCTCACAGGGGAATACTATAAAAGGTACCAGAATGTCCTAATCCCTACCCTCTGTGAAGTCTTTAATCTAGCAGCGACATCCTCGTCTTTCCCCCCAGACATGTTATCTGCGACGGTAGTTACTCTCCCTAAACCAGGCAAAGAACCGACCTTGCCCCAAAATTTTCGTCCAATCTCCCTCCTCAATGTAGACACCAAACTATATGCCAAAATGATAGCCAATAGAATGAACGACATCCTCCCCACACTCATCCACACGGACCAATCAGGCTTTACAAAAGGAAGGCAGGCATCGGATGCCACAAGGCGGATGATAAATGTCATTCATCAAGCGGGGACATCTGGAACCCCCTCTGTACTCCTGTCCCTAGACGCCGAAAAAGCGTTCGACAGAGTACATTGGGGGTACCTGTCCTCAGTCCTCACTAAATTTGGATTCACAGGCCACATACATAGAGCAATAATGGCATTATACTCTAATCCCTCAGCCAGAGTGTACTCTGCTGACTCGTTGTCCTCCCCCTTCACTATTACTAATGGGACAAGACAGGGTTGCCCCCTCTCTCCCCTGATATTCAACCTGATAATGGAGACTCTGGCACAATCCATTCGTACAAACCCACTCATATCTGGCATAATGGTAGGAGGACAAGAACAAAAAATCAGCCTTTTTGCGGATGATGTCATACTCATGCTATCTGACCCATCCTCATCACTCCCTGCGGTCCAAGAGGCGCTAACCTGTTTCAGTAAAGTATCTTACTACAAAGTCAACGAAGCTAAATGCCATATTTTAAACCTAGGAATTAACCCCACCACTAGTCTCTTACTCCAACAACTTTACCCGTACTCATGGGCGGATAATACCATCACCTACCTTGGCATCCAACTAACAAAATCTACTGGCCAATTATTCCACTACAATTATATCCCCTTTCGTACTAAACTTCAAACTGATCTACACAGGTTAGCATCTCAAGAATTATCCTGGACGGGCCGCCTAGCGGCCTTCAAAATGTTCCATTTACCCCAGATCTTGTATCTATACAGGACTCTACCGATTAACATACCAACTCAGTATTTCAAGTCCCTTCAGTCTATTTTTTTCCTCCTACATATGGCAGGGGAAAAAAGCCAGAAGCGCGCACTCCACCCTCATTAAAAATCGTAAGGCAGGAGGCACAGGTTATGTGGACTTCCACCATTACTACCTGTCTACGGTCCTTACCCAATCCAGAGAATGGTTTCTACCTGAACCACACACTCCGTGGGGAAGGTTGGAGTCCGCTCTCTTCCCTAACTCATCACTAGCCTCCTGGATGCTCTCTACCACCTCCAAGACTAAACTCCCCTCTTCCGTCCCCCCCACAATGTCTGCCACGATCCGTGCATGGAACAAATTTGTACATATTTGCCACGGATACCCCGACAACATCTCCCTAAAAATTCCGATTGAGACGCTACAATTCAACATAAACATGATATCCTACAAACATTGGCGTGAAAAAGGGTTACTGTTTGTCAATGATCTCTTCACTAATGGTAGGAACAAATCTTTCCCCATTTTGCAACAGGAATTCAACCTCCCCAACTCGGACATCTACCTTTACATTAGAACTCGACACTTCCTGTCCGCTTCTCCCCACTGGGAACGTCACATACCTCGGCTCACTTGGTCCTTTCTTACACACCCCACACCCTCCCAAAAAGGTACATCACTTTTCTATAATGCTCTCCAACAGAAATCCATATTATCAAAATCACCTGCCCTGCTCAAATGGGAACTGGAATTAGGTAGTCCTTACACCACCCAACAATGGGCCAAAGCCTGCACGGCCACATTTAAAGTTACTAGCTGTTCTACCCTCTGGGAACTGTCCACCAAAATTATGCAGAGATGGTACTTAACCCCTGACAGGTTGTCCAAATTTAATACAACACAGAGCGATCGGTGCTGGAGAGATTGTGGGCACCGAGGAACATTACTTCATACTTTATGGAGCTGTCCTAATTTATCTCAATACTGGACTTCGGTCTTCCACGTGATCTCCGAAGCCTCTCACTCTGCAATCACTCCCCAACCTGGTCTAGCGCTCCTGTCGCTCGATCTGGACCAAGTTCCATTCCACGCCAGACATATTGTCCTACATATTCTGTTATCTGCTAGACTCAGCATTACGAGGAACTGGAAAAATCCAGTGCCCCCCACTATAGGGCTGTCATACAGACTACACAATTACACTGTACATATGAGAAAGTGCTAGCACTCAGGGATAAGCACAAAGAGGATACAGCAGGGCGATGGCACCTATGGACATCCTGGTACGACAAAAATTGCATGAGTCCACTTGCCTTGCCGTAGGTCCTTTGGGCCAATTTATAGGAACGTGAAAGGGAGCCCACCTCGGAGTCTGGGACACAGTCGTGAACCCAGTTGGGGGTGTCTGGAGTCGGAGGTGGCCCTCCCCGGGACCAATCATTCATAGGTGTCCTACCCTTTGTTCGATCGCTACATAGTAGCAGCCTTCGAGAATGGAATCCTGATACAGTCAATAGTCTAGTTACTCATTGTTGAATGGTCGAGATGGTGTTTGACCATCATACTTGTGCTTGTTCTTACTCTTATATTATCTTAAGTCAATACTTGTTCTGATGTTATGCTTGATGTTGCACTCTGACTACATTGTCTTATATTGCTTTGATCTACATTGACTTATATTGCTTTGATCCACAATGTATTGCATTATTCTACATTGTTCTGTTAAAAACAAAACCTTAATAAAAATCTATTGTTTAAAAAGAAACCTTTATTCCATTCAAGCAAATCTATCTTGATCGCGTTTAACAAGGGAATGAAATTATTTGCGTAAAGATCATCATGTTTGATGACAAATAGATTCCCAAATAAGGTATAGATTCATTCTCCCAGGTAAACAGAAAATTAAGTTTGCATTGGTCTACTATATCATTGGGTAAGAAAATATTCAGAGCCTTAGATTTAGAGAAGTTTATTTTAAAATTTGAAATGGTCTTAACCACTTAAGACCCCTTACCAATACGCTGGTAAATGACCCAAGGTGTTTTTGCGATTCGGCACTGCGTCGCTTTAACAGACAATTGCGCGGTCGTGCGACGTGGCTCCCAAACAAAATTTGCGTCCTTTTCTTCCCACAAATAGAGCTTTCTTTTGGTGGTATTTGATCACCTCTGCGATCTTCATTTTTTGCGCTATATACAAAAATAGAGCGACATTATTGAAAAAAAAAACACTATTTTTTACTTTTTGTTAAAAAAAAAATCAAATAAACTAAATTTTAGTCAAACATTTAGACCAAAATTTATTTAGCCACATGTCTTTAGTAAAAAAAAAAAATCGCAATAAAAAAAAATAGCTACCTAGCGGGAACAGCGACACTAATACACTTAGTGACGCTGGCAATAGGGAGTGAAAGGGTTAACTAGGGCGGTGATCAGGGGGTTAAAACCTTATTAGGGGGGGTGGGGGGGCTATCCTGAACCTAACACTAACTGATTTTACACTGCCTGTCACACTGACACTAAATGCAGTGATTAGATCACTGCATTCAGTGACACTGTGACAGGGGGGGGTGGGGGGGCAGATCGCAAGGGGTTAAGTATGCCTATGTGTGTGTGTGTCAGTGTAATGTTGGTGCAGGACTTACTGTGAGGTGTTCCTCTCATCGCAGCGGTTGGAAATACCGCTGTGATGAGAGATTACATCACTTCCCCCTTCCTGTGTAAACACAGGAGGAGGAAGTGACAGGGCGGGAGAGCGCAGGGATTGGCTGGGAGCGATCGCGGGGGGGGCGGGCAAACACCGACATCCGCCCGCTCGTCCCGGATCGCTCCCGGAGACACGGGGACCTCCGCACGCCGCGGAGGGGGTCCCGATCGGACCCCCGACCCGCTACTGGGCGAGGACGTAAATTTACGCCCTTGTGCCCATACGTGCCATTCTGTGGCCGTATATGTGCGTGCGGAGGTCCTTAAGTGGTTAAACAGGGAAAAATCTTTTAGTAGGTTGGAAATTGTAATTATTGGGTTGGTAAGGAATAACAAGATGTCATCAGCGAAGGCTGCCAATTTATATGTTGTATTGTCAATAACAATACCTTTAATATCCACATTTTCCCGCAGTCTACGTAAGAATGGCTCTAGTATAAGTATGAATATCAAGGGCGACAGAGGGCAACCCTGACGAGTGCCGTTCGACACGGAGAAGGCCTCCGACAGGTCACCATTTATTTTGATTCTAGCCGTGGGGGATGAATATAAAAGGTTGATAAAACCTAACATTCTAGAAAATGTGTTTGTTTAAATATTGCGCAAAACCCGAAATCTTGTGTATATAGGCAGCCAACACAACAAAGAAAATTGCAAAAAGTGATGTGAAAAATAAATGTAGCGCCACAAATAACTAATCCACGTATGAGGTGGAATGTGAATTGGGGAGAGGACCACAGATCTTGTGTATTCTCTTCCCAAAAGTGCAGAAAATAAATAAATTACACTCAAGTAACCAATGTGTATAAAAGTGAAAACAAAGATATGAACCTATATGTTCACAATGAATATAAATAGGTTATCAACCTTATCGTGAAAATAGAAGGTGGATACAATGGTGAATAGTGATCATAATCTTCTATAAAACATATGTGAATAGATCTACCACTGTGTTGGTAGGTACCCAATATGATGTGACGAGGAAGCCACAAAACTAGGCTAATAAACAAGTGATTACACTCAAGGTGATCTTAAAAACACCTATAACGTGTCTGACCAAACCCCCTTGTACAGGTATTAAAGTGAGCACAAAATAACTAATGTAGGATTTAAGTACACCAATAAGTGCACTGACAACGCGCATCTAGTGCGCCTCGGCCTGATCAAAGCAAAGTCACAAAAAATGAATCAAATGTTAATAGATGTGAGTCCATCCGCCCTGAAGGTGGAATGAATCGATTAAACCTTCCCAGTAAGTTTGAATAAACTGGTGCACTTCAGGAAGTAGTAAATATGAGTCCATCGGCCTTGAAGGTAGTATGAATCAAATCACATCTCCCAGTAAGTTAAACTGGTACACTTCAGGAAACACAATCCAATGACATGGAAATGAGGATTATATCAAGGTACTCTTACCAGATCCGATGGACCCGTGACTCACCGTACGGTGGAGGGTCTAAAGAGCTTGAACAGGCCGATGGCCCTGTTTGGTTATCCTCAGTATGATGTCATCAAGGAGGTCACGGCCAGAAGTGCAGGGTAATGGGCAAAAGTGAACTGTGATGCAACAAAAAAAGAAAAAAAGGGAGAAGAAACTGTGTGGGAACACAGTTTCTTCTCCCTTTTTTTCTTTTTTTGTTGCTGTGACTGAGCGATCGGCAACATCACAGTTCACTTTTGCCCATTACCCTGCACTTCTGGCCGTGAGCACAATCTACAGCCACTGGACACCTTTTGGAGCTTTGGATGACCTCCTTGATGACATCATACTGAGGATAACCAAACAGGGCCATCGGCCTGTTCAAGCTCTTTAGACCCTTCACCGTACAGTGAGTCACGGGTCCATCGGATCTGGTAAGAGTACCTTGATATAATCCTCATTTCCATGTCATTGGATTGTGTTTCCTGAAGTGTACCAGTTTAACTTACTGGGAGATGTGATTTGATTCATACTACCTTCAAGGCCGATGGACTCATATTTACTACTTCCTGAAGTGCACCAGTTTATTCAAACTTACTGGGAAGGTTTAATCGATTCATTCCACCTTCAGGGCGGATGGACTCACATCTATTAACATTTGATTCATTTTTTGTGACTTTGCTTTGATCAGGCCGAGGCGCACTAGATGCGCGTTGTCAGTGCACTTATTGGTGTACTTAAATCCTACATTAGTTATTTTGTGCTCACTTTAATACCTGTACAAGGGGGTTTGGCCAGACACGTTATAGGTGTTTTTAAGATCACCTTGAGTGTAATCACTTGTTTATTAGCCTAGTTTTGTGGCTTCCTCGTCACATCATATTGGGTACCTACCAACACAGTGGTAGATCTATTCACATATGTTTTATAGAAGATTATGATCACTATTCACCATTGTATCCACCTTCTATTTTCACGATAAGGTTGATATCCTATTTATATTCATTGTGAACATATAGGTTCATATCTTTGTTTTCACTTTTATACACATTGGTTACTTGAGTGTAATTTATTTATTTTCTGCACTTTTGGGAAGAGAATACACAAGATCTGTGGTCCTCTCCCCAATTCACATTCCACCTCATACCTGGATTAGTTATTTGTGGCGCTACATTTATTTTTCACAAAACCTAACATTCGACTTTGTATGCCCAAAGATTTTAGAGCCTCCAACATATAGTCCCAAGCGATCCTGTCAAAGGCCTTCTCCGCGTCGAGGGACAAAAAAAACCCGGGGATTTGGATTTAATAAGCCAATGTTGAATATGCAGAGCTTTTATGGTGTTGTCTTTAGCTTCTCTACCCGGCGTGAAACCCGTTTGGTCGAGGGAGATAATTTGAGGAATTAATGGAAGCAGGCGGTTCGCGATAATTTTAGCGTACAATTTAATATCGACGTTTAGAAGAGAAATGGGTCTGTAGTTAGATACAAGAGTTTTGTCTTTATCAGGTTTGGGAATCATAACAATATGGGCTTCTAGGAGATCATTGGGAAGTGGGGATGGGAAGGGGTTGGAGTTAAATGCATCAATGAAGTGGGGATCAAAACGTCTTTAAAAGATCTGTAATAGTTAACAGAGAAACCACCCGGACCAGGGCTTTTTCCGGTTTTAAGTTGGCCAAGAGCAGTAAAAGCTTCTTCAGATCCCAGAGGTCTATCTAGATCTTTCGCTACATCCACAGATAAGGCATTAGGGCTATAACTTTGTAAAAATTCAGATATCAGATCTTTTCTCAAAGGTGAATTCTTAGGGCGGGACTCAGGTGGCAAATTATAGAGTTTAGAATAAAAAATTCGGAATTGATCTGCAATATCCTTGGTAGAAGTAAATTTATTACCTTTTGGGTCAGTTATGGCATTAATATTCTCATATTTTTTAGATTTCGAATGCAAGGCGTTGGCTAATAACTTTCCCGTTTTATTTCCATACTCATAGAAGAATTTCCGGTCTGACCTTTTTATCCAAAACGTCGGTCAGTTCCATTCTGAGTCTCGAAAGCTCTTCAAGAGTATTCAATGCCAATGTGCGTTTGTGTAAAAGTTCAAGGCTATTGATTTTATCAGTCAGATTATTTATGTGGGCCTGATTAATTTTGTTCCTTTTCGCACTTAACGAGATCAGATCACCTCTGATGACACATTTGTGTGCGAGCCAGACAAGCATAGTATTATACACAAAGAAATCGGAGATTTGTGAATCCAACCTTTGCAGATTATCAGCATAGCCAAGGAGAGAATCATAAAGTCTCCAATTTCTAGGAAGAACGGGTTTATCTTTAAAGGTTAAACATAAAGTAATTGGGTTATGATCTGATATGAGCATGGGCTCCACCGTGGCGTCCTGAACAATATTTAGATCACTTTGGGACAAAAAATAATAATCTATTCTAGAGTAGGTATCGTAAGGGGGAGAATAAAAAGTAAAGTCTTTAGAGGAGGGGTGTAGTACACGCCAAGTGTCGTGTACAGAAAAGTCCTGCAGCAAGTTTTTAATAACACTCATGCCACGTATACACGATCACTTTATGTGATGAAAAAAAATGACGTTTTCAATGGAAAAGAGTGGCGAACGTAACCTCGCTTTTTGTGAAAAACACAATGGTGTGTATGCAACATCGTCTTTGAAAAGTGAAGTTTCAAAAACGTTGTTTTTTTTTTCACTGAAAACTTCGTTTTTTTTCATCACATAAAGTGATCGTGTGTACGGGGCATCAGAGTTCTAAACAAGGTTTTGGAAGAGCCAGAAGAGGTGTCCAAAAGGGGATTGAGGGCAATGTTAAAGTCACCTCCCAGTATCAGTGAGCCAGGGCTTGAATAGTATTTTCAAAGAATGGGATGTGAAGTCTGTTGGGCATATATGTTGGCCAGGGTTACAGGTTTATTGTACAGAGAGCCTTTAATAAATAAGTATCTGCTTTTACTATCAATTTTAGTATCGACAATCTGGAAGAGGCAATGTTTAGATATTAGTATATATTAGTATAGACACGCCTTTGGATTTGGACTCTAGTTTAGAAGTATGGACAATATGGTAAAAAAAAATTGTCCGCAAAGGTCGGGCATTTGTCTGTCTTAGGCCGCGTACACACGAGGGGATATGTCCGCTGAAAACGGTCCGATGGACCGTTTCAGCAGACATCTCCGCTCGTGTGTATGGGCTAGCGGACAGATTTCTCCACCCGACAGATTTCAAAGCATGCTTTGAAATCCATCCGGTGGAATCTGTCCGCCCGACATGTCTGCTGGTTAGTACACTTACCAGCAGACATGTCGTCCCCCACCGCCGCCGCGCCGCCGCCGAATGGATTCGGCGCATGCGCGGAAGTGTTTTACTTCCTGGTGCGGTGACGTGGCGGTGACGCGTCGGCGTCAACGTCACCGCCGCGTCACCGCGCCGTCCGGCGGCGGGGAATTTGATCCGATGGTGTGTACACGCCATCGGATCAAACTCCCGATCGGACATATCCGATGGAAATGGTCCGCGGACCGTTTTCATCGGATATGTCCGATCGTGTGTATGGGGCCTCAAAGTGAGTCTCCTGTAAAAATATTGGGCCAGATTCACAGAGCCATTACGCCGGCGTTACACAAGATGCACGGCGTAAGCCTAAATTTGCGCATGCGTTTCGATGCGCCGCATCCCCAAAACGAGATACGCAAGAAATCTACTTTTTTTGGACCGGCGTAATTTCGATAGACCGGCGTATCCGTCCGCGCAAAACTGCGCTAGACACACCATTGATTTGCTATTCAAATATGCAAATAAGGGAGTTACGGGGATCCACAAAAGAACGTTGGTGCAGCGCAGGCTATGCGCTGTGCGCAACAGCTGCACGTCCTGTCTAAAATTAGACCATATAAAAGGTGGAATAAAATTAGACAATCCGTCTACATGTCAGCTAAAGCAACACTGTTAGTGAGAAGCTGAGCAGTCACACTTGCTGGACAACAAACTTTATGCCAACATGCCAGGGGCATCCATGCTCATAGCTATACTACTGACTTTAGAGGAGCAAAGAAGGAGGTGCGTACCGCACACGCATAGACCTCTTTGGCATGAGTGATTCTGAGGTGTATCGCATCTTCAGATTCACCCCTGCTGCCATCATGGAATTAACCACAACCCTGCAGGATCACATCACCAGCATAACACACCGCTCACGTGCAGTGCAGCCACTGGTCAAGGTCCTGGCAACACTCCATTTCCTTGCCAGTGGCTCTTTTCAAAGAACAAGTGGAGTGGTGGCTGGGATGTCACAGTCCTCCATGAGCAGATGTGTGCACCAGGTTATCCCTGCAATCCTCAGACGCATTTCTACAGAATTGCCAGATTCCCACGCACCGTGGGGGCCATTGATTGCACACATGTGGCACTCCAGCCCCCCCATGAGACAGAGCACATATACCGCAATCGGAAGCATTGGCATTCCATCAACATACAGGTGATAGTTGATGCCCAAGGCCTCATATGGCACGTCCGTGCCAAACACCCCGGATCCAGCCATGACAGCTACATATACAATCAGAGCCCCATCCCAATGGAATTCGAATAGAACATGTATGGGGACACCTGGCTGGTTGGTGAGTGACATGGGTGGCAGGCATGACTGTCCCCCCCCCCCCATGATGCACACATCACAAGGGTCACATGCATGACTAACATCCTCCTGTCTTTTCCCTTACAGGTGACTCTGCATATGCACTGGGACCCCATCTCATGACTCCTATCCGGAACCCCCAAACCCCAGGAGAGGAAAGATAAAATGAAGCCCACGCCCAAACACCTGCAGTGGTGGAGCGCACCTTCGGCCTCCTGAAGTCACCTTTCCGATGCCTGGATAAGTCTGGGGGGACCATGTTGTATTCCCCAAACTTCGTGTGCCAGATCATTGGTGCATGTTGCCTGCTGTACAACTTCGCAGTGAGAAAGGGCCTGCAGATTGACATACGTGATGACCTGACCCCTGAACCAGACAATCCCCCCCTAACCGAGACTACCCCGTCTTCTGAGGGAAGAGCAGCCAGAAGACAGCTCACATTAGGCATCTTTGCACGTTAAACACACACATTAATCATGGCACAATGAGAATGCATGCATTGACCACTGTGGTCCCTAGCACAGACACATCACATCCTCATCAAATTGGATTAGCACAAGCCCAGATGGGTCTGAAGGGCCTGGTCCCTTCTGAGATTGGCGGGCAGAACCTCGGCCACCCCCTGGTCTTCTGGGACGACTTCCTGCCCCCAGCTGATGCTTGTGGCAGGGGAGAAGGGGAGGCCCTTGGGAAAGGAGCCCTGTTGGGGGCGAAGTGGGAGGGGCTACCCCTTATGGAGGGCTGGCTGCTGCCAGCCAGAGGGGAAGACTCCTCCAAAAACAACAATCCACTGGCTGCCATGACATCCTCCTCAAACTCCTCCGAGGACTCCGGCCTTGTCTGGGGGTCCTCATCAGGCTGGTGTCCCGGGGATGGTGCAGTCAGGCCAGATGGCCCAGCACCCTCCTGCACATCTGTGGATGACACAAAACATTCACAGGTTGGAGGATCCACACACTTGCCACATATTCCTTTCCCCCCTCCCCCACACATGCTACACATCAGATAGGAAAAAAAAACCTTACCTGGCATCACGTCCTCCTGACTGGAGTCATAGCCAGGCAGGCCCTCCACTTGTTGTCTATTAAAGGTGTGGGCCACCGCACGCTCCTCTACTGTCAGCCTAACAGGGCATGGTGGGCCCCCTCCAGTGCCCCTGGCATTGGCTGCCATTTTGGCCAGCTTCTTTCGGACCAGACGCTGGAGATCATTGATTTTCTTTACGATCCCCTTGCGTGTCCGGGTCTCCCCCCCCCCCCCCCAATGCATTTACCTGGTCGGTAATGTTCTGCAAAATCTCCTTCTTCCTGGCCGGGGTGGTGTTGGCACTCTCCGGGCCGTGAAGGAAGGGCCCGGGCAATAATTTGTTTCTCCCCCAAAGAAAAATTGCTCTTCCGCTTCCTCTCAGTCATACTCATACAACTCTCTCCCAAACAATCACACACAACAACAAGCAGGAAAAATCAAGCAACAAAACAAACAAACAAAATCTATCAACCAAAAAGTCTCACAACTAGTCACCAAAAAACACTATCAAATATATTCTACAAAACACTAGATCAAACAGTCCACAAATATCACAAAGACAAGTCACAACGCAACAAACAACAGAACAAAAGCACCTTGCTGTATAGGGATCGATACAAAGGGATGTACTTTTGCAAAGGAAGGGCGTTTGTGTCTGTCTATTTATGCTGTCTGCGTAGTTCACTAAGTTGCCCGGGTCCATTTCCAATTTCGCTGATTGCGCCGTTCCCGAGTTGTGAGCATGCGCACAGAGTTGCTGACCATGGTCTGCTTCATGTGCGCATGCGGGATCCGGCCGGCCCTTCATTTGCATGGGGTCACGGCTCATTTCAATGAAACACGCCCACGTCCTTCCCAATTTGAATTACTCCGCCTTACGCCTCGGAATTTACGTTACACCGGTGCTAATTTCTGTGCAAATACTACAAGGATACGGTGATTGCGCCTCTACATTGCGCCGGTCTAACGTAAAGGAGGTGCGCTACGCTGGTCAAAATATGCGCCAATCTACGTGAATCTGGCCCATTATGTCTGCCTTCGATTTCTTCAATATTAGCATTAGTTTCGACCTCTTCTCAGGGATATTGAGGCCTTTTACATTAAGAGAGTAAAGCTTAATTTTGTTTTGCGAGTCTGTTTTAAAATTAGTGGGGAGCGCCATATTTACGAAAGGGAAGATGGGCACTCAGACAGATAAAGGGAAAATGAGGATAGAGGGATATAGGAAATATTAGTTACTGAGTATGAAAAACTCAGAATATAGTACCGGTTTTAAATAAACAGAAGTGAAAAACTATCAAAACAGAGATTTCCCCACAGGGAAAAATGTACGGTACAAAGGGAAGTAGTATCTTACTAGGACAAAATCCAATAAGAACTACTTTGTGGGGGTTGGAGTGAACCGATTCAAAGAACTATTAACCAAAAGGACTGGTCGTCCGCCGCCCACAGACTGACAGGGAGAGCAGTATAAAAGTAGAACATCAATAAAGCTAATGGATGCTCCATTATAAAGAATAATGAGAGACCGGAATCTGGAAGTCTGGAAGTCTGGAAGTAGGAGTGGTTTCACATCTGCTCGTGCTTTTTGAGCTAGTGATTGTGTTTTTTCAGCTGTGAAAATGATTGTATCGCCAATACTACGCATGCAGTTCCGTGAGCTGCAAGAGCGTGAGCGTGCGAGGCAAGGTAGAAGGAGGATTTTTTCTCGTCGGTATTGGGTGCATCCAGTGAATGCCATCAGGCACCGGCTTGGTGCCTTTCAGGCCCTTTACCTACAGCTCCGTACTTTCCCTGATAAATTTCAGCGGTATGTGCGGATGGCTCCCTCTAGTTTTGATGTCCTCTTGGAGATTGTTCGTAATAAAATCCAGCGGCAGGATACGCACCTACGGTTCGCAGTGTCACCAGAACAGCGCCTTGTGGTGACCCTAAGGTAATAATTTTTAATCTTCCACTTCAATTGTGTATATAATGTGTTTGTGTGATATGTTTAAAAATTGTTCTTGAAGTGTAGTAGCCCATAGCAACCAATAACCCCTTATTTCATAGTAGTCATCAAATGTGACCAAAGGTTCCAAAAGGACAAGCTTTCCCTTTATCATTTTTATGAAAAAATCGCCATATATGTCTTTAAATATATCGATATATATGTAGTATGTATATGTATGCATATATATATATATAAATATATATATATACACACCAGCGGCATATATGAAAAGATAGTATCATGGCTTTTTTTCAGGGGGAACATGGGGGAACTCAGTTCCACCACCTTTGGCTCAGACTCATTGGTGCCTTCTCACCACAATCACTTGTAAACACAGAAGTCTGGTTTCTGTGTTTACAAGTGACAGCTCTGCACTCTGTGTGTAACCATCTGAACTCTGCACTCTGTATGTAATGCAATCCTGGTATTTAATGCCCCTTTAAGACCCTTCTACTGTTTTTGAAATCTGAAAGGGGTCGTGGTTGAGTTCCTGCACCTATTTTCTGAGAAAAAAAGCTCTGGATAGTATAGTCTCTGTGGTGCAATTGTAGCACATTCAGCCAAAAACTGAAAGGTTGGTGGTTCAAGTCCACCCAGAGACACATCTATCTTTTCAGAATCATATGAAGTGTAGGTAGCACCACAAATAGTTTGTTGCAGGACGTGAACGTGCTAATGTCTATTGCGTTATGTTTTCACTGTTTTAATAAAAAAAATTGACAATACTGTGATTTTTTTTTTAGGTTTTTGGCGAGTGGAGAGTCCTTTTCTTCGCTCCATTACCAATTCAGATTGGGGAAATCCACCATCTCTACTTTGGTACCACAGACATGTGAGGCGATATGGAGGAACCTTCAACGCCAGTATCTTCCAGAGCCAACCACAGCAATTTGGAATGAAGCAGCAGAGGGATACTGGAGACACGCCAACTTTCCAAATTGCGTTGGTGCACTAGATGGAAAACATGTCAGAATCAGGAAGCCCTCTGGTAGTGGCTCTTTATTTTACAATTACAAAAAATATTTTTCCATCATACTAATGGCAATCTGTGATGCCAGCTACAAATTTTTGTCAGTTGACATTGGGGCCTACGGTCAGAACAATGATTCACGTGTGTTCAAGGAGTCTAACCTTGGCAAAGCCCTGTATGCTGGCACATTCCAGATTCCAGGACCCAAACCACTACCTGGTATTGATGGACCAGCCCTGCCTCATGTGATAGTGGCTGATGAGGCCTTTCAAATGGCCGAAAACTTGTTGAAGCCATACTCAGGGAGAAGACTTAATGCCCAAAGGCGTGTCTTTAATTATAGATTGACACGTGCACGCAGGTATGTGGAATGTGCTTTTGGTATCCTCACTAATAAATGGCGCATACTTACCACCAGCATTCAAGTAAAGCCGGAATCCGTGGACTCTGTGATTAAAGCTTGTGTGGTTCTGCATAATTTTGTAATAAATTTGGAGCCAGCGTCCATCCTCACCATGGAGGAAATAGCAGAGGTTTAACTTTCTGGACTGGAGCCTAACCCAATCATATCAAGTGTTTCAGTGATGCAGATACGTGAACAGTTTTGCAACTACTTTTCATCAGAGCAAGGTGCATTGCCATGGCAGCATACAATGTAAGTATAATTATTTATTTATAAAAATGATTTTCTGTAATACTTTCAAAATATTTTTTTTTTTTTTCATATTCACAGATGAATATTGCAAGAGACAACTGGAAATCCCATACCTGCATTGCTGAAACATCACAATTGTGTCCATTGTATTATAGTTCTATTATGTTTTTGAATAAAACACCACACTCTTAAACTTTAAATTCAAAGGATTTTTTTTTATAAAAGTAGCAAACGGCTCTTTTCATAAATTAACAAATATAATGTAACATTACAATAAAACATATAAATATTAAATAACAATTTTTATTCTCCAAAGAATAATGGAAACTTAAGGATTTGGGACTCAGAACTAATCCCAATGTGGGTGTCCCTATAATGTTAACCAACTAGATCTTTCATTCGGCACCATCCATCCTAAAATCGGCCCCCTGAGTCTGCTTGCTTCGGGTTTAATGTATTGGAACCTGGGACAGACCATATTGACATCACAGATCCACATTCGCGTCACGTTACATTCGGCCACCTCAAGGCAAAGGTATGTGAGGGTCAAAGTTCACACACACCCTCAAGTACTCTTGCATTGAGGTGGCAGACCGTAATGTGACCTGAATGTAGCACAATGACGTTAATATGTTCTGTCTACATGTTCGCAACTAATCAAACCTGCAGCAAGCACACTCAAGGGGTGGATAGTAAGGTGCGGAATGAAAGGTGTAGTATAGGGCATAAAAATTAAACATAAACAACTTTTTGGAGTGAAACCCTTACATTCTCCGGTATGTTAGCCCTTCCTCTGTCTCAAAGGTTTCATTGTAAGGTCGTACATATGAGCTATGTGGCCGACTTCTGGATTGCTGTGGAAAGGAGGGTGATGCAGGTGGATACATAGGGGCTTGGGTGGGTGGGGGGTTAAGGAATTCATGAGTAAATGTTATAAGCTGCTGTTTATAAACAGCCTGCTGCTCCTCACTAATCCTCTCCATATAGGGTATTAGGGTCATTAAGAAATCCCTTGAGGGGCTTGGGGGGGGGGGGGCCTCCAATCATGCCTTCTAATCGAAGAACACGCACATCCAAATGTAAAAATTTGGATGTGCAAATGTTCTCCAATTTATCAATGCCATCCAGGATGCATTGGAACATTTGATTGTCCTTTCCTTTTTTTTATGAATGGCGGATGGAGGAGCGAAGCCTACTGGTGACTGTAGGTGGTTGATGTTGCGATCCACCCTGCTCAGGTTGAGGGGTCTCTTCAAACAAAATGGCCTCAGGTTGAGCTGTTGGTTCAGCAGGGGAAGGCAAGCTACCCGTATTTGTAGATGTTCTAAAACCAAAAATAAAAGAGAATAAATATATCAATATATATATCAATATATATATATATATATATATATATATATATAGAGAGAGAGAGAGAGAGAGAGAGAGAGAGAGAGAGAGAGAGAGATGTAGGTAGTGGAAGACACAAGGGAAGAAAGACAGAGAGGAGGAGGGAGAGACAAGTAGAGATGGAGAGAGGGAGAGAGAGAAGGGGAGAGAGAGGGAGAGAGAGAAGTAGGGGGAGAGGTAGAATGAAGGAGACAGGTAGGGAGAGAGAGAGATTAGATTTATTAATTTTAAGATGAATATTTATAACAATATCACTTACGCCCTCAATTCCTGGACCTTTGTCAAAAAAGCCAATCTCTTGGCATGTTTGTAGGTCGTCTTTTTTGCTCCAGATCCACTAGGCAGATTAGATTCTCTGACCCATTTAAAGTAGCTGTCCCGGACAGAACGCCATCTCTTCTCGACCAGTTCTCCTGTACATTATGATACAACATGAGAGTAAAAAACATTCTATAGTATATCTTCTAGTTTGAACCTGTTATCCAAAATTTCTTACCAATGGTATCCTGCAATTTATCTGAATAGGAGGCAAAATCAGGGAATAATTTGACATAAATTTCTTCCCACTTTCTCCTTGTACAGGTGTTGTCGTGGTGTTTCTTGTGGGATTTGTCCCACAGAGAAGGCCTCTCTTGGACATAGTGGATGACATCCTCTGTGGCAAAGTCCGTAGGGTCAATAGGAAAAGTTTCCTTTGTTTCTTTTGTTTTTTTCTGTAAAAAACGTGGCACTTAGCTAAAATAATGGGGAAGGATTTCAAAATCATTCACACGTCACGTTTAGTTTAGTTTACCTTGCTTGCCACCTTGGCAGGGACAGGGTCTTTGATTGGCCTCTTTCGCTGTGTTGACTTTTGGGATGGAGGTGGCTAGTAAAACAAAATCCAAAATTAAATAAAAAATTAGTTGGGGCCAAGTGTGGGGACAAGTGGAGGATCCTTACACAATCATACATTCATTGCTGAATATATCAAACAAGACAATACAAAATAATTACCTCAATAGTCGGTGTTTGGGTCAATTCCTCGGAAAATAGGATTTGGGTTCCATCTCCCAAGGACGTAGAAGGCTAGGAATTAAATAAAAAAAAAAAATAGATTTAGCCCATTTGATCAACATATAAACTTTACAGAGCAAAAAATATACTTACACTCACAGGTATAGGCTCTAAAATGATGTCAGGTAATTCCGGACTTTGATTCTGAAGATTGAAAACCAAATATTAGAATAAAAGGAACATGAAACCTTATATAAAACAGGCTCAACAACATAACATTTTGAAGTTAAACACTTACATCCATGACATGTGTAGAGTGTGCACTTTCTTCACTCGAACTAGCCATGTGGATAAAACCTATAGGAAAATAAAGTTCTGATTAAATATTGGAAACTAAACTGTAGTATAAGGATATACATAAAAGACAAATGTTTTATTAATATAGAAACTATGTGTTGGAATGGAGGCAGCAGGTTCATCAAACAATATATATAATGATTTAAGGGTAAAATGTTAAGCCTATCCACCTAAACATAGGGGCACCTGTGAAGAAAATAGACTTTATTCTGAATTTTCTCAGACTCTGTTTGTCTTTTAAGAACCCCTGGACCGATCTGGGTGAAATTTGGATATGTTGGTCCCCCAGATCGGGGCTATCAGGAGATATGTAATGGCAGGGATACCTTGTGTGGAAGAGGGGTGTTCTAATGTTGGGTAAATTAGGGTGCTCTCTACCTGGAGATAATTGGTTTATTCCTTCAACTGATCTCAATATCTCAATGTGTCATGTAAATGAGCTTTAGTATGTCTCTCAAGAAGTGTTCATTGTGTGAAGTTCTATTGTTTAGCAGGTGAGAAGTTCTAAATCACCTTGTCTGGGCAAAGGACCAGTAATTACCTCATGTGGATTCTACCGGAGACAGCCGTCTGTGTCCTACAATAGGTCTCTTGAAAGGGGCCTCGTTAGTAACCCCATTGTATGATGATGTGGGAGGAGGATGTAATTGTATATCTGAATACATCAAGTATTTATTTTGCTGTATATAAGTAACCTGTCTCTCAATAAAGCATTCTATATCTGGACACCCTTCATGAAGTTTTGGCTCATGCTTGGGGATGGGGAACACTCTAACCATTTGGAAGAATCATCTTGGGAGATGGAAAGAAGGCCGCAGTACCCTAACCACTGCAGGTCTTAACAACTGGTGGCAAGCAGCGGAATTGAATGAGACGCATAAAGACAGCAGGTGAATGGCCCAGCATTACGAGAGACTAAAGAGGACTACGCTATAGGATCTGCTGGAAGCCCGAGGTCAGGGGGCAAGCAACAAAAAGAAAGCTACCCTCATAGCAGAACTAATGGAGGGCGACCAAACCAGCAGCATGGCGAATGTTAGCCAGGAGGAAGCCGAGTTCCAACAGAAGGTGATGTGGAGGCTGAACCTATATGGGCCAAATCCCACACCAGAGATGGTGACGCAAGTCCTGGAGCAGGTGAGCGCAGAACGCAGAGCACAACAGGCAAGCGTAAACCAAGGAGACACCGCTTCCTCAGCCGGATCTATAAATGGAGGGCAGCGGAGAAAGATTAACTATGCAGCGTTTAAAAGTTTTTCGGATGGAGAAATGGAAATTGACGCATACCTACAAGACTTTGAGCGTCAATGCACTTTGGAGGGTCTGGAATCGGAACAATGGGCCGCGATTCTAAGCAGCAAACTCACAGGCCGAGCAGCGGAGGCATACCGAGCAGTTCCTGATACAGCCATACACGACTACGTCAGGGTAAAGGACATTCTGCTAGCCAGGTATGCCGTGACCCCAGAGACTTACAGGAAAAAGTTTCGGGCATTACGGAAAGGGGGCCAAGACTCCTACACTGAATGGGCTTTTAGGATGTATCGGGCAGCCCAAAACTGGATACAAGGCTGCCAAGCCGCGACGCTAGAGGAGGTGCTACAACTCTTCTTGCTAGAACAATTTTTTGACCACACACCTGCAGACACCAAGGACTGGGTCAGGGACAGGAAGCCGGCCACAATCGAGGAAGCGGCCAAGTTGGCAGATGAGCATCACGAGGGAAGAAAAGGAGAGGCTAGTGGAAACCGCCCCCTGGTAAGGTCCAGCACCCCCACGCAGGGTCCTGTGACCCACCACCGACCGATTGCGGTACCACCCACTACACCACCTAATTTTAACCGGAGACCGCCATTGGTATGTCACCAATGCAATCGGCCAGGGCACTACAAGATACATTGCCCTCAGCGGAGCAGAGGCAATTGGGAGCGGCCATCACCCCCACCACCGAGGGCAGCCACTCATCACTATCAGCATGAGCTGCTGGAAAACCACAGCACTGAATCTGAGCAATGGACCAAACTACATGAGGTGAACATAGCACAAGTCGAGGGGGACAACCGGGTGCACCACAGACAATGGGTCACAGTAGATGGAAAAGAGGCTGAGGCACTACGAGACTCTGGGGCCACCCTCACTCTGGTGCAACCTCACACCGTATCTGCGAAGGCGCGCACCAACAGGACTGTTGCAGTAAGAGTGGCAGGAGGCGCCATCCACAAACTACCCACAGCCCAAGTGCAGCTAAATTGGGGCACCGGAGCCAAGCAGATGGAAGTAGGCATTATGTCGGGCCTACCTGCAGAAGTATTGTTGGGGAACGATTTGGGGTGCCTAACTTCACAGCTGTTTACCCCATATCCTGCTGGAACCTGCCCTGTGACTACCAGGGCGCAAGCACGCCGAGCTGGACAGACGCACTCTGAGGAACCCCAGGTAGGAACCGAAAACCCTGTAGTATGCCCTGACCCTATCCCCTTCTGGGGCACTCCACAAGACTTTGGCCAAGCCCAGCAGTCAGATCCCACCTTAGCAGGTTACAGGAAGGCCGTAGGTACCCCTAAGGAAGGTAATGCTCAAGAGGACTTCCACTGGGACAAGGGACTGCTATATAGGGTCACAGGGGGAGTGGGAAGTGGGGCAGCCCAAGTCATAAAAAGGCAGCTAGTTGTACCCCGCAAATACAGGGCAGAGCTTCTAAAGCTCAGCCATGATATCCCACTAGCCGGACATCTGGGTATCAAGAAAACGAAGGATCGCCTTACCCAGGCGTTCTTCTGGCCCGGGATATCAAAAGACTTGCAGACGTACTGCAGGACATGTGATTCGTGTCAAAGGATTGGGAAACGGGGGGACCACCCCAAGGCCAAGTTATGGTCCCTACCTATAATAGAGGAACCATTCTCCAGAGTGGCAGTAGACCTGATAGGGCCCCTCAACAAACCCAGTGCCTCCGGAAGGCGCTACATCCTCACGGTGGTGGACTATGCCACCAGGTACCCTGAGGCGGTGGCGCTCCCCAACATTGAGGCGGAGACAGTAGCAGAAGCTCTCGTCAGGATCTTTTCTCGAGTAGGATTCCCCCAGGAAATACTCTTAGATCAGGGAACCCAGTTCACGGCAACTGTCACTCAACAGTTATGGCAGAGCTGCGGGGTGAAACCGTTATTTAGCTTCCCCTACCACCCCCAGACCAACAGCCTTTGTGAACGATTCAACGGCACACTTAAGCAGATGCTCACAGCGTTCACAGAGTCCTATGGTCAATGGGAGAAATTTCTACCCCATCTCCTGTTTGCCTACCGGGAAGTGCCCCAGGCGTCGACCGGGTTCTCCCCCTTCGAACTCCTATACGGGAGAAAAGTCCGGGGACCCCTGGACCTCATACGGGAGCACTGGGAGGGCAACACAGGAGAGGAAGGAATTCCGGTTTTGCTGTACGTGCTGGAGTTCCGGGACCGCCTGCGGGCACTGACCGAATCAGTTCGGGAGAGCCTACAGGCAGCCCAGAAACGACAGAAACAATGGTATGACCGGAGAGCCCGAGATAGGAACCTGGAAGTAGGGCAAAAAGTATTAGCCCTCGGACCATCCAAAAAGGACAAGCTACAGGCAGCGTGGCAGGGGCTATTCAAAGTGGTGGAATGGATTAGCGACACCACCTATATTGTGGCCAAATGTTCGGATGAAAGGAGCAGACAAGCCTTTCATGTGAACATGTTGAAACCGTACTTCGAGCGATCTGAGGACGTGGCCGCTATCTGTGCCCCGTCCACTGACGCTAGTGAAGGACTTCCCTTACCCGACCGGCTGGCAGCTAACCAAGGTAACCTAGAGCAAGTTGGGTTGGGGGAGAAACTAAATCTCACCCTGAAACCCGAGAACTGCCATGGGGGCATGGCAGAGGTTCAATACCTAGGGCCTAGAGTAGGGTCTGGGAAACAGGGCCCCAAACCCACGAAAGTGGAGGCCATAGCCAATTGGCCCCAGCCCCACACCAAGTCGCAGGTATTGGCGTCCCTAGGCACCACCGGGTATTATAGAAAGTTCGTCCCGGAGTGTAGCACCCTAGCGAAATTCCTCACCGACCTGACCAAAAGGTCCCTACCCAAGCAGGTAGCCTGGTTCTCGGAGTGTGCATTGGCGTTCCAGGGACTTAAGACGGCATGGAGCACTCGGTGGCATACCTCAGCGACAAGTTATTACCTTGGAAGGTCAGCTATGCCACCATGGAAACAGAATGCCTGGCTCTAGTATGGGCCTTAAAGAAGCTCCATCCGTACCTTTAGGGCCGTGCCTTTACCATTCTCACTGACCACAACCCCCTCATGTGGCTCAACCGAGTCTCTGGAGACAATCCCAGGTTGCTGCGCTGGAGTCTATAGCGTTGCAACCTTACAATTTCACACTGCAATACCGCCCGGGCAAGCAGAACGGCAATGCGGATGGACTTTCACGCCAAACCGGCTTGGAAGTATAATTTTGACCCGGACATCCCCTAGCCAACCCGGCAGGGTCTAGGCGGGTATGCCAACCCATGGAACTAAGGGGGAGTATTGTGAAGAAAATAGACTTTATTCTGAATTTTCTCAGACTCTGTTTGTCTTTTAAGAACCCCTGGACCGATCTGGGTGAAATTTGGATATGTTGGTCCCCCAGATCGGGGCTATCAGGAGATATGTAATGGCAGGGATACCTTGTGTGGAAGAGGGGTGTTCTAATGTTGGGTAAATTAGGGTGCTCTCTACCTGGAGATAATTGGTTTATTCCTTCAACTGATCTCAATATCTCAATGTGTCATGTAAATGAGCTTTAGTATGTCTCTCAAGAAGTGTTCATTGTGTGAAGTTCTATTGTTTAGCAGGTGAGAAGTTCTAAATCACCTTGTCTGGGCAAAGGACCAGTAATTACCTCATGTGGATTCTACCGGAGACAGCCGTCTGTGTCCTACAATAGGTCTCTTGAAAGGGGCCTCGTTAGTAACCCCATTGTATGATGATGTGGGAGGAGGATGTAATTGTATATCTGAATACATCAAGTATTTCTTTTGCTGTATATAAGTAACCTGTCTCTCAATAAAGCATTCTATATCTGGACACCCTTCATGAAGTTTTGGCTCATGCTTGGGGATGGGGAACACTCTAACCATTTGGAAGAATCATCTTGGGAGATGGAAAGAAGGCCGCAGTACCCTAACCACTGCAGGTCTTAACAGCACCTATGTACATTTTTATGGGGAACACCTGCAGCATGAACATTGAGATGGGGACACCTGTGGCATGGACATTAGGGGGACACATGTGGCGTGTACATTTTTATGGGGAACACCTGCAGCATGAACATTGAGATGGGGACACCTGTGGCATGGACATTCATATGGAGACACATGTGTGAACAAGTACATTTTTAGGGGGACACACGTGGCACGGATTTCTTCTAATAAATTCATAAAATTTAGGTGCAATCCAGGGTGTTTTAAAAAAAGGGGGTCTCCAGCTGTTGCCAAACCTAAACCACCTATATTTGCAATACAATGCAGAGTACCAACTGCTGCAGGCATTTTTGCAGCATTATAACACTATTGTATTTGGTTAAATAAGTAGACATACCCATAAAAAGTTTATATGAGGCTAAACTTGCAGCAGAAAAATGCAAAGTTTTCACGAAATCGCCTATATATCGAGCTACTCTGTCATTATAGGGCTATTGGGACAGTATGGTGACTATGCATGGGTTAATGATGACGTAAATAACAAAATGGAAACCAGTACTCACAGATAAAAACTTCACAAGGTGGAGAAAGATGGCTGCAGTGTCCTTTAGACGTCACTGCTCTTCCTGAGACTTCTGGAAGGAGGAAGTGGGTGGAGTAGGGTGGGTGGTCCTTTTCCCCGTGAAAATGCGCAGATGAAAAACGCATACGGTTTATACGTATGGAACCGCACATATGTGCGTTTTCCATTGACTTTAATGTTAAAAAAAATGTATGCGTTTGCCATACGGTTTCAAAAACGGCCTCAAAACCGTGGTCGAACACGGTTTTGCGTACTGTTAAAGAACGTTTTGCCAGTAAATCGTACGCACCCGGATGCATCTGAGTGCATACGATTTGCAATGCATTGTCTATGTATGCGTTTTCCCGTACGGGCCCGTACGTTTTCAAAACTGAAATCGTATGTGGCTGACGGATGGGAAAATCGTAGTGTGAACCCAGCCTAAGATAGAAGGACATCAACACCAAAATAGATACAAATGGTAAAGTTGACAATAACAAAGAGAAACAATGTCATAACTTGTCATAAGAAATTCAAACCACAAAATATGGCAGGCAAAAGAGAAAAAAAAAACAAGGGTACATAAGCATGTGTGGCTTAAAACTATCAAAAACAAACAATGTTTAAGTTTAACTTCAGAGAATATACATGCAATTTCAGGCAGCCTTGGTAAATAATGTAGATAATAAAATACACTCATTTTTCCTTCCTGGGTTTCCTAGGACGCGGTGAGTCTGTTGCTAGGAGATCAGAGGCTTGCATGTCAGAAGAGTGTAGTAGATCATCGTCGGATTGGGAGCGACGTCTCCTGAATCTGGAAGGGACCGTTTCCATGGCATCATCTCTCGTGCAAACTTTAATGGGAGGTTTGAAGCGAAAATCAGCATACCAATTCGGTAGTTCCATGTATGGAATATCCATTGCCTTGCAAAAAGCATGTAGATCTTCGGGTACTCTCAAAATAGCAGTGTGACCCTGGTTGGTAGCCTGTAGACCAAATGGAAATTTCCATTTGTAAATAATGCTTTTACACCGCAAGGCATCTAGTAAAGGTTTTAAGTCACGTCTATTCTGAAGCGTAATGTTCGATAGATCTTGAAAGATAGAAATCGAAGAGCCTTCAAACTTTATAGTGGAGCGTAATCTTGCGTTTCGCAGGATATTTTCCTTAAGTAAGAAATCATCAATGTGGCAAATGACATCCCTAGGGGGGTCAGAAGGTTTGCCCTTGGATCTCAGGGCCCTGTGAAAGCGTTCCATTTTGATAGCAGTTAAGGGAGGGCGACCTAACAGGTCATTAAAAATACCCAATATTGCGGGGGAGAGACGATCGAAATCCACCGACTCGGGTACTCCGCAAATTGTGCCTCCTGCTTCTGTTTTCAAGGTCCTCTGTTTGACGGTATAAGTCTCTCAGTAAAACAGTGTTAACATTAACATTGCTGCGGTTTGGTGCGCAGTTGTCTTTTCAATGTCAGTGACGCGCGCTGTAACTGCACGTATGTCGATTTTAAGATCCGCAATGGCCGCTGACAACGTCTCCTTGATGTCAGCTGCCACAGAATGGAGATCATTTAAACTAGGACCCTGTTGGGGGTCCGCAGCAAAACGGGGATTACGGTCCTCGGTAAGGGGATTTGCTCCGCTGTACCCTTGCGGTGTGATTACAGCAGAAGACGTGCCTTCCAGCAGTTCGGCCATCGTTCGCCCATACAGGTATAATTCAGAGGGTCACAATGTAGCCAATGTACGTCGGGAAGAGCGATAAATAGTATGGGGTTGATCACCGTGAGTGCGGGTATCAAATCTGTCGTATCCCGGGAGACAGGACCCCTTACCGGTTCCGTTAGCCAAAGCTTTCAGTCTGTAGCGGCGGGAGCTCACCGACTAAGCGGCCATCTCTGATCTCGGCTAGACCACGCCCCGTTTTTTACTTTTTGTTATAAGAAAAATCGAATAAACTAAATTTTAGTCAAATATTTAGGTCAAAATGTATTCAGCCACATGTCTTTAGTAAAAAATTAAAAAAATTGCAATAATAAAAAAAAATAGCTACCTAGCGGCAACAGTGACACTAATACAGCGATCAGAAAACCGATCGCTTAGTGACACTGGCAATAGGGAGTGAAAGGGTTAACTAGGGCGGTGATCAAGGGGTTAAAACTTTATTAGGGGGGGTATGGGGGCTACCCTGGAACTAACACTAACTGCCTGTCACACTAACTGTCACACTGACACTAAATGCAGTGATCAGTACATATATGATCACTGCAATCAGTGACACTGTGATAGGGGGCTGGGGGGGTGATCTGGGGGGGGGGGGGGGTTAATATGCCTGCGTGTACTGGTGTCAGTGTAGTTTTGTGCAGACTTACTGTGTGATGTCTTCTCTCCTCAGCAGCGGTTGAAAATACCGCCAAGAGGAGAGATTACATCACTTCCCCCTTCCTGTCTTTACACAGGCAGAGGAAGTGACACGCAGGGGGAGTGCGCACATTGGCTGGGAGCGATCCGGAGGGGGCGGACAAAAATGAACAGCCGCCCCCTCATCCCGGATCGCTCGGACAGCCAAGTACCTGGGGGGTCCCAATCGGACCCCCGACCTGGGTCGGGGGTCCGATTGGAAAGCCAATGTGACTGTACGTGTGCCTGTACGTGCCATTCTGCTGACGTAAATGTACATGCGGCGGTCCTTAAGTGGTTAAAGTATGTTAAAGTTTGGAACCTCATATATTTTTTCTTGATAGTTAGATCTAAATAATTAACCAAAATAGTACTGGTTTCTGCCACAAAATGTAACCCATATTTGTTGTTATTCATTTTTTCCAAATATATTTGCAAACCTTCTGATGTCCCTTCCCAAAACAGAATCACATCATCAATGTAGCGTTTGTAAAACAGGAGCGATTCGTGTTTTTCCCAAAAAATTGTCCCATGTTCCCATTTATTCAAAACAATATTAGCTACACTGGGTGCATACCGTGTGCCCATGGCTACGCCACTTATTTGGTTAAAAAATTGGTTATTGGCCCAAAAATAATTATTACCCATGGCCATTCCTAGCTCTTTTTTTTTAAGCTTAGATTCTCGCGTTAGAGCCCAATGAAGTGCCTCTAATGCATCTTTATGGCGGATATTAGTGTATAAAGATTCAACATCTACTGTTGCCATAAAAGTGTTTTTTGTGGCTTTAAGATTTTGTATTGCTACAATTTAGGGCCAGATTCTCTAAGAATTCCGGCGGCGTAGCGTAAGCCAGTTACACTACGCCGCCGCATCGTACTGGAGCAAGTGCTTTATTCTCTAAGCACTTGCTCCGTAGGTTTCGCTTACGTCGCGTAAATCGCGCAGCGTAAACCCGCGCAATTCAAATGGGGCGGCTTGTATTTAAATTAAGCGCGCCCCCGCGTCGAACGAACTGCGCATGCGCCGGCCGGGGAAAAAGCCCAGTGCGCATGCTCCAAAGGACGTCACATTTTCTCAATGTAAACGACGTAATCGCAGCGTACGCCAGCCCCATTGAGAATCGACGTACGCAAACGACGTAAACGACGCACAACACACGACGCGGTCCCGAGGCCATACTTAACATGGCATCCGACGGGACACGACGGCATCCGACGGGACCTCGTAAGGTTACTCCACATAGAAGCTGGGGTAACCTTACGCGAACGAAAACGACGTACGCGACGACGGGGCGGCGTAAAAGCGATCGAGAATCGGCGTACTACTTCATTTGCATATGCAAATGAAAAAACAACGTAAAGGCCACCTAGTGGCCGGAGTTGTCATTACACCTACGATCCGAAAGTGTAATTGGATTACACTTGTCGGATGTAGAAGCGTATCTATGCAAAAGTGATGCACAGCATCACACGCATAGATACGACTAAAAAAAAAAGGCGATACGACGGGGTATCTGAGATACTCCGTCGTAACGCCTCTGAGAATCTGGCCCTAAATCTTTACTGTCTTTAAGGCAGTGCTTCTCAATTATTTTCTGTCATGCCCCCCCTAGGAAGAAGAAAACATTTCGCGCCCCCCCGCACGACTGTAAATAGTATAATTTGTCTATAAATTGTTATAAGTACACCTCTGTATAACACTGTATCCACATATCCCCCACACAGTATTGCCCTTCTTCACATATCCCCCACACACAGTATTGCCCTTCTTCACATATCCCCCCCACGCAGTATTACCCATCACATATCCCCCCACACATTATTGCCCCATCACATATCCCCCCACACAGTATTGCCCCCTTTACATGACCCTCATCACATATCCCCCCCACACACAGTATTGCCCTTCTTCACATATCTCCCCCACACAGTATTTCCCATCACATATCCCCCCACACAGTATTTCCCATCACATATCCCCCCACACATTATTGCCCGATCACATATCCCCCCACACAGTATTGCCCCCTTTACATGACCGTCATCACATATCCCCCCACACAGTATTGTCCCATCACATACCCCCACCACACAGTATTGCCCCATCACATACCCCCACCGCACAGTATTGCCCCATCGCATATCCCCCCACACAGTATTGTCCCATCACATACCCCCACCACACAGTATTGCCCCATCACATACCCCCACCACACAGTATTGCCCCATCACATACCCCCTCCACACAGTATTGCCCCCTTTACATGACCCCCATCACATATCCTGCACACAGTTTTGCCCCATCACATAACCCCCCTTTTCCCCCCACAGCACAGCCCCCACTCCTCGTCCTTAACATTTCCATATATTTTTCCTCCCTTCCCTCTCCACTCCTACCTGTAACTTTTCAGCGCGGAGAGCAGGAGGCGGGACATTCGTCAAGTGAAGCCGCAGCAGCACTGGGCGGGGCGGGGAGACTTTTGGGCGAACTGGTGATTGGCTGCTAGGACCGCCTCCTAGCAGCCAATCACCGGCCGTCCAACATGACAGGCTGCTACCTCTCTGGTCCTGTCCCCCAGTTCAAAAATGTCCCGCCTCCCGCCGTCCGCTCCTCTAACTAGCGGAGGAGGCTGGGGACAGAAGCGGATACTAAATGGCACGATCGCCGCGGTCCGGAACGAGCCCCCCTTTATGGAGCCTTTGCGGCCCCCCTGGGGGGCACGCCCCACTATTTGAGAAGCACTGCTTTAAGCTAAGATGGGCTTTGGGACACGAGGGGTTTGAAGAAACCATCCAAATATTGCCCCAGTGTGGAAAAAAGTGATCCTATACCACTGATTATAGGTCTCCCAGGGGGGTTTTCTTTATTTTTATGTATCTTCGGTAATGTGTACAGGACTGGAATTTTGGGTGCATGAAGAACTAGATAGTCCGCCTCTTTTGGGTTAAGAATACCCTTATTGACTCCCTCATTCACCCAGTTTTGTAACAGGCCTTTGAGTTTTATTGTGGGGTCACCCCCCATAAGTTTGTATGTGCTGAAGTCATCAAGTTGTCTTTGCATTTCTCTATAATAGTCCTCTCTCTTAAGTATGACTAGTCCCCCCCTTTGTCAGCTGATCTGACCACTATCTGTTTATTACTTTTAATGGATTTGATTGCTTCACTAAACTGAATATTGGAGGTATGCCAAGATATTTGCATATCTCGTATATCATCCTGAACCATATTGTGAAATACTTCTATATGGTGGTTAGCTGTTTTTTGTGGATTGAACACAGACTGGTTCTTCAACCCACTATGAACAAATAAATCAGGGGCGCTAGGGGCTGCATCATTCCTGATTCCCGCAGAATGTTTTTTGATATTTCATTTTCTAATGTGCTTCTCAACATCAATGAAAAGCTCAAATTTATCTAGATCTTTGCTAGGAGCGAATTTTAAACCCTGTTGTAACACCTCGAGCTCATGGTCAGTGAAGCGCACTCCTGCTAGATTAAATATTCCTTCATTTAGCTGTGTCTTTCTTTTTTGTTCTACCTCTTCCTCGTCATCCTCTTTTTCTTTTCTAATGTGGGAACTTGGGAGGGATACGGTAGGCCTCCTTCCACCCCCTGCCACCCCCCCCCCCTGGTGCTGGTTGTAGTGAGGGGCTGGTGAGGGGCTGGTCTCCCTCTGAAATTCCCCTTAAAACCACCTCTAGGGGGTCTGGGTGGATACTGGGGACGATAAGGTTCATAATATTGATAATCAGGTCCTCTATTGTCCAAAGGGCCATATCTATTGTACATTTCTATAGGCTGAGGATAAGGATACACATGGGCATTGGGTGGAGCATGGCCTGAGGACTTAGGGTGTATAGTAGAAGCTTTCTGATTATTTTTTGGGGGGTACTAGATGAAAGGGAAGCATTTTTTTACTATGCCAGCACTGGGAGGCGGATGTGGCTGTTCTCCATCTAGGATGGATTCTGGAGAGACTCCTAATTTAAGGGTATCTTGCCATTTGTAGACTTTGTTATCTTCGAAGTCTTTAAAGTGGATGTAAACCCAGATTTTTTGATGTCACAATGTAGAGTATAAGATTTCCTATCATCTGTGCCCAGTCTTGCCACACAGAGTTAATCCAGATCTGAGAAATCCTCTTTTAATGTTCAGTGAAAATTAACAGAATTCCAGATAAAAACCTGCCTAAATAAAAAGTCTGTTTCTGTCTTCTTGCTTTGAGTGACAGGTTATTTACACATCTAGCTTGGACATGTTTATCATATGTTATGTTATGAGAACAAGAAAAATTGGGCCATTGGGACTTTAAATGGGGCATGGACGGGTTTGTAAAGTTATTGAGGATATCAACAGTAAAGAATCTATCACAGTCCCATCAGGGAGATTTCTGTGGTCAAAAGAAATTGCTTGGTGATCAATCCACAAAAGAAATTGAAGGAGTCAAATGTAAACTTAATATTGTAATTTGTATCATAATATATAATACAGAGATCATGCAATCAACGGCATAATACATGTAGTCATAATAACATTGATATGATAAATATTCAAAATCCAGGACATGACCATTAAAAGCAATCACCATAAATTGACATATAGATACAGTAGACATGATTATACAATAAAATTGGTAGATATGAACAAAATGATGAAAAAACACATATTTGGGCAAGCTTGATCTTGGCATCCCTGAGCGTGGACTCGGCGCGTTTCTTGGCGTTTAAAGCCAGTCATCAGGAGTGGGGTGCAAAGCAATTAGCATTAGGTTGGGCCCAAAGTAGAATAGCCCTTGCGTTCCAAAATATGGAGTGGGATGGTGGTCCTGGAATGAGATGTCTCCCCCGGAGTTGAAGCGGGGATAGATCCCCCTTAGTCCATGGACAGACCAATGAATGAGGAGAGCCACAGACAAAGAGACGTGGGACATCAGTCAGATGAGGCAAAAGCAGCCACAGCACAATGCCAAAGGGTGAGGTAGGTGCACACGGGGCACACATATGAGTACTGGTAAAGGAAAAAAAAGTGAATGAATAAAGTTGTCAATCACTATGGGGTCATGGGGTATGGGTCCTATGTAGGAAAAATCAATTACCAGTTAGTGTGGATCCATGCAGCCTCTCATCAGATGGAAATGTGTGAAGTGAGATTGCTGGAGCCATCCGACCTAAATACCCACATCCTTTTACATATGTTATGTTATGTTTATCCTTGTAATATACAATGAACTTTGGATTACCTCATGTTATGATAAATATAACATAACATATGATAAACAGTCAGCTCCTAGGTCTGTGTGCAGGCGCCGTATAGCGCCGGAAATAGCCGAGTCCTAAATTGGCTATTTTCGGAAGGGGTGACGCGCCATAGCAGCGCCCTTCACCCGCGGTAGAGAGAAATGAAAATTATTCATTAGACAGTAAGTAGAGCAATTAAAACAAAAAACAGCATACTGGCGCTGACCCCAGTATGCTGGATCGGATGGGACAGAGTAGATTTAGGGTGAACCACCGCTTTAATTAAATTTGCCTGAATTCCCCTCGGGTAGTGTCTTTGATTTCGGAGTCACCGACTGACAAGTTACAGCATATAATTCGTCAGTGTCCGGCGACTCGGATCCCCGTTGGATTGTCTAGGCCCTATTGGATCACCTGCCTCCGGGCTCATCTCAGACCGACTTCCCCACCAAACAGCACAACTCGCTTGGGATCTTCTCATCGATGTGAGGGGCTCAGTAAGTCACTGAGACCCCCATACAGCTGTAGTTGCTCCGGGCCATGAGGGCCCAGAGTCAGGAACTCCGCGTAGCATGTGTGCCCTGGCCTGGTAGGCCATATCGCCCGGGGCCCGTGACGTGCGCACACCCTAAAGGTGGGTGCCACACCCCGGATCCAACCTCAAACTCCCCACGCCAAAATGGCGCCTCCTAGACGTACCCTCCCCCAGCATGCCCCGCGAGGGAAAATCTCCTCTGATTGGCTGCTGGCAAGAAGGCACTCCCACTGGTCTCCACTGCCTCCACCTGTCGCTCCGAGATGGAAAGGCATCTTTGGAACACAGAATGAAACGACAGCACAGCAACTAAATTAACATAAATCACATGGATGAGAGCCAAGTAACTCTCTCATCCCACTCTAAATGTAAACAGCGTCCGTACTTGGAAGTACAGCGGCGCTAGAGTAGCAAACCCCAGAGGGAGCTGCTTTTGTTTGTTCTGTCCGTTACTCTGCCTTTCAACCCCAATGAACTGTCCCAGCCCCTCTGGCACACCTAGCAATGTGATTAATGGAATAACTCAGCAGGAATACACAACACGGTCCTTTGTGTAGTTTACTTGAAGAAAAGTAAAATTCAGGTTAACATTAGACAGTCAGGACCAGTGTAAGTACCCAGGACTTGGTTTAAACAGTCAGGAACACTATGCAAACAACAAAAGCAATAGGTAACAATGTGTACAGATTAAATAGACTCCCCAATAACTTTTGGTGTGTGTGGTATGCTGTGGCTAAAGGGGAACCCCAGGCCGGCCTACGATACCTCTAGTACACACCCAGTGAAATGATCTCAATACACGTGGTGTGCCCCCTTTAAGAGCAACTGCAGTAATGTCCTGGAGGTAACGCTTTGAGTTTTATTATCTTCACCGGCAACGTAGGAGCTCTGTGGACAATATTTGGATGTGGTATTCTATGAAAACCATTAAAGGTTCCTGGGCAAAGCCCCCTCACCAAATCCTGTACACAGTCAGCGGTCCTCCACTGAGCGATCAATCGATCTTAGATGCAGGTGTGTCGCAGTGGCATTCAGTCCTTGAGCTGTTGCAAGGTGTCCATCTTTAGCATGGGTAGTCTGTCCCTCTGGGCTGGAGCTGCATGAACAATCTTTCCCTCTGGGCTGGAGCTGCATGAACAATCTGTCCCTCTGGGCTGGAGCTGCATAAACAATCTGTCCCTCTGGGCTGGAGCTGCATAAACAATCTGTCCCTCTGGGCTGGAGCTGCATAAACAATCTGTTCCTCTGGGCTGGAGCTGCATGAACAATATGTCCCTCTGGGCTGAAGCTTCATGAACAATCTGTTCCTCTGGGCTGGAGCTGCATGAACAATCTGTTCCTCTGGGCTGGAGCTGCATGAACAATCTGTCCCTCTGGGCTGAAGCTTCATGAACAATCTGTTCCTCTGGGCTGGAGCTGCATGAGCAATCCGTTCCTCTGGGCTGGAGCTGCAGGCTGTGTGCCCCTTGGTAGGCCGCGATTCCACACACACACAGAGTGCAGATGCTCTCATGATTGGGTGCAGGCAAAAAAAAGGCTCTGGCCTAGTTCCTTTGGATTTTTATCTCCTTTCCCACAGTTCTATGCTGCTGTTTCATGATTGTCTCAGGCTCTTCCAATAGAGCGTTTACAGACAACCTCCAATAGGTTGCAGCTGCAGCAGACAGCTGTCCCCTAATAGATGAGATCAGTCTAGAGAAGTGCCTGCTACACAAGAAATATATATTTTAATATATTTTGAGAGTTTTAGAAAAAAAAGAGAGCTGCTGCAGATTGTTGATGTCATTTTTCATGACATTAGAAAGGACCTGTACTGTGGAAGCTGTGCCCCCCTTCCCTGATGACTGGTGATCTGATGATGGGGAATGGTGGGGAAAATTGAAGAAAAAGCAGGAAAGGTGGAATAAACACAGATCCAATGCATGTAATGGATGCAGGGAGATCCTTGGACTGCTGGGCCTTAGGTACAGCTTTCCCTCCAGCAGAGAGAACAGTGAGAAACACATTAGGGACCTCACCAAATACACACCTCCCAACATTTTGAGATGGGAATGAGGGACACCTACTATCAAACGTATATATAGGCATAGGACACGCCCCTGCCACGCCCCCTTAAAGGAGAATTAACCCCAAAAAATGTTGACTAAATCCAAAGGGCCTTTTTTACCACTACTATTCCTTTATATTGGCTTGTAAAATGTACAAATACAGCAATTTAGAAATCAGATGAAAGGTTTAGCACTGGGAAACACTTTTTGAAAGATAAAAAGTGCATTTTAAATACAACTCTATAGATGAGGGAGAAATGAGGGGAAACGAGGGAGAGAGGGACATTGCTCCAAATCAGGGACAGTTGGGAGCTATGCCAAATATAACTCCAAATTCGAGACAAGATCTTGTAACATCCCCATTCCCCAAATATGATTCCAATAGAGTGACTTTGTCCGGCTAAGATGATGTCATCACTATACTGCAAGCAGGAGGAAGAATTTCCACAGTCCAATATTCAGACTGCAAACTGTAACCTTGTAGGTGAAAGGTTGCAGCAGGGACTGATCTATATTCATGAACACAGCCAAGAACTGCACAGGCACCAGGATTCACATGCTTGTGTCATCTCTGAGCCGGTCCAGAAAGTAGAAGGTGACTCTGGATGATGCCAGAACAAAGATGGCTCCGTTCGTCTGGAGAGGAAAGCATGTGTAAGCATTGTAAGGGGGAGTACTGTGATCTCTATGAGAGCAAAACAGTTCTGCCATTACTTTGCATGTACTGAACATAATGGCCCGGATTCACAAAGCACTTACGCCGACGTATCTCCAGATACGCCACGTAAGTAAAAATATGCGCCGTCGTATCTGTGTGTCGGACCTACAAACTAAGATACGCCTAAAAACAGACTTCATCCCACCGACATAACTTGCCTACGCCGGCGTAGAGTGGGCGCATATTTACGCTGGACGCATGCAGCGCTCCAATTGATTTTCTATTCAAATATGCAAATGAGGGAGATACGCCGATTCACGAACCTACTTGCGCCCGGCGCATGATTTAAGCGGTTTGCGTAAGTTTTACGTCCGGTGTAAAGTTATTCCCCATAGATGAGGCGCAACCAATGCCAAGGTATGGACCAGGGAACACAAGCTACGTATTGTACGTTGGACGTCTGTGAATATGGGCCGACGTGGGTCTGGCTGGGCGTAGGTTACGTTCAAGGTGGTAGATTCACATAGATCAGCAGATCTTTTGATCCGCGTGACCCATCTTATTTACGATCCGCCAGCGCCAGTTTTTGAGGCAAGTGCTGTATTCAGAAAGCACTTGCCTCGTAAGTTGCCCTGGCGGATCGTAAATCCCCCGGCGGAATGCAAATTCCGCGGCTAGGGGGAGTTTACTATTTAAATCAGGCGCGTCCCCGCGCCGATCGTACTGCGCATGCGCCGCCGGCTAAATTTCCCAGCGTGCATTGCTCCAAATGATGTCGCAAGGACGTCATTGGTTTAGACGTTAACGCAATTTACGTATGGCCGTATTCGCGAACGACTTATGTAAACAACGTAAAAATTTCAAAACTCGACGCGGGAACGACGGCCATACTTAACATAGGATACGCCGCAGTTACCCCTCATATAGCAGGGGTAACTATCCGCCGGAAAAAGATGAACGCAAACGACGTAAAAAAAAAACGACGGCCGGTCGCTCGTTTCGGAATCGGCGGTTCTCCTCATTTGCATATTTGTCGCGTAGAAAAACGGAAGCGCCACCTAACGGCCGGCGGGAGATTGCAGCCTAAGATCCGACAGTGTAAGTCACTTACACCTGTCGGATCGAAGGGAGATCTATGCGGAACCTGATTCGAGGAATCAGCCGCATAGATCCAAGCGTCGGATCTCAGAGATACGACGGTGTATCAGTAGATACACCGTCATATCTCCAGAGCTTTTTTTCTCAGAAAATAGGTGCAGGAACTCAACCACGACCCGTTCAGATTTCACAAACAGTAGAAGGGTCTTAAAGGGGCATTAAATACCAGAATTGCATTACATACAGTGTGCAGAGTTCAGGGGGTTACAAAGCAGTCACTTGTAAACACAGAAACCAGACTTCTGTGTTCACAAGTGATTGTGGTGAGCGGGCACCAAAGGGTCTGAGCCAAAGGTGGTGGAACTGAGTTCCACCAAGTTCCCCCAGAAAAAAAGCCCTGCATATCTCTATGTGAATCTACCCCAAGGCGTACACAGTGATCTGGCGTATCTTTGGCAGTTGTTCCGACGTGGTTGTGCGCATGCACACGGGGATACGTCCACGTCTCGATGCATGCGCAGTTCGTTTTAAGTATCTTGTCTGGCGCCCCGCCTATCATTTGCATGGGGTCACGCTTCATTAACATGGATCACGCCCACTTCCACCTACTTCCGCTTACGCCTACGAAATATACGCTACGCCGGCACAGAGTTGGGAGCATTTGCTTTGTGAATTCCATGCTTGTCTCTCTGCGATGCGTCGGCGTAGCGTAAAAGAGATACACTACGGCGGCATAAATGTGCGCCGATGTATGCGAATCCGGGCCAATATATCTGACTCTAGGTCCACTTTGAATGCACTGCTCTGTCATACCCCCCCCGGTCATCTGCTGCAGACAATCCCAAAGTGTTGTGTATGAACACGCTCCTGGCCAGCCCGACCTTCACTCCCCGCTAATCTGCTTTTGTTCTGCAAATTAGGAAGCAAACACTTCAATGTGTTATTCAGACTTCCAATGCGCTCCACCTTTAAGAAACCATAAGGGATGGCGGCTGGCCAGGACCTTCCCGTAACACTAAATAGATGTTTACCTAATAAAGAGAATCTGTCACCCCTGGGAGCTCTTTTAATACTGAAGTTTATTCTGTTTATATTTTACCCTCCATTATTTCCTCATCTACATACTAATGACTTTTTAATATAAAACCGTTCCTTTTTCATTACATCATTTATTTTAGATCTAGAGACGTCATCACTGGCGCTCCGTGCTTCTCTGTGCAATGCATGCAGATCATGGCTGGTGGGAGGGGCCGACAGGGCGTGGTACATAACTTGGTGGGAGGGGACGGCAGGGTGCTGTACATAGCTTGGTGGGAGGGGACGGCAGGGTGCTGTACATAGCTTGGTGGGAGGGGACGGCAGGGTGCTGTACATAGCTTGGTGGGAGGAGCCGCAGGGGGCTGTACATAGCTTGGTGGGAGGGGACGGCAGGAGGCTGTACATAGCTTGGTGGGAGGGGCAGGCAGGGCGTGGTACATAGCTTGGTGGAAGGGACCGACAGGGTGCTGTACATAGCTTGGTGGGAGGGGACGGCAGGGTGCTGTACATAGCTTGGTGGGAAGGACCGACAGGGGCTGTACATAGCTTGGTGGGAGGGGACGGCAGGGTGCTGTACATAGCTTGGTGGGAGGAGCCGCAGGGGGCTGTACATAGCTTGGTGGGAGGGGACGGCAGGGGGCTGTACATAGCTTGGTGGGAGGGGCAGGCAGGGCGTGGTACATAGCTTGGTGGAAGGGACCGACAAGGTGCTGTACATAGCTTGGTGGGAGGGGACGGCAGGGTGTTGTACATAACTTGGTGGGAGGGGACGGCAGGATGCTGTACATAGCTTGGTGGGAGGGGACGGGAGGGTGCTGTACATAGCTTGGTGGGAGGGGACGGCAAGGTGCTGTACATAGCTTGGTGGGAGGGGACGGCAGGGGGCTGTACATAGCTTGGTGGGAGGGGACGGCAGGGGGCTGTACATAGCTTGGTGGGAGGGACCGACAGGGTGCTGTACATAGCTTGGTGGGAAGGGACGGCAGGGGGCAGTACATAGCTTGGTGGGAGGAGACGGCAGGGGCTGTACATAGCTTGGTGGGAGGGGACGGCAGGGTGCTGTACATAGCTTGGTGGGAAGGGACGGCAGGGGGCAGTACATAGCTTGGTGGGAGGAGACGGCAGGGGCTGTACATAGCTTGGTGGGAGGGGACGGCAGGGTGCTGTACATAGCTTGGTGGGAGGGGACGGCAGGGTGCTGTACATAGCTTGGTGGGAGGGGACGGCAGGGGGCTGTACATAGCTTGGTGGGAGGGGATGGCATGGTGCTGTACATAGCTTGGTGGGAGGGGACGGCAGGGGGCTGTACATAGCTTGGTGGGAAGGACCGACAGGGTGCTGTACATAGCTTGGTGGGAGGGGCCGGCAGGGTGCTGTACATAGCTTGGTGGGAGGGGCCGGCAGGGTGCTGTACATAGCTTGGTGGGAGGGGACGGCAGGGTGCTGTACATAGCTTGGTGGGAGGGGACGGCAGGGGGCTGTACATAGCTTGGTGGGAGGGGACGGCATGGTGCTGTACATAGCTTGGTGGGAAGGACCGACAGGGTGCTGTACATAGCTTGGTGGGAGGGGCCGGCAGGGTGCTGTACATAGCTTGGTTGGAGGGGACGGCAGGGTGCTGTACATAGCTTGGTGGGAGGGGACGGCATGGTGCTGTACATAGTTTGGTGGGAGGGGCCATCAGGGTGCTGTACATAGCTTGGTGGGAGGGGACGGCAGGGTGCTGTACATAGCTTGGTGGGAAGGGTGGCAGGGTGCTGTACATAGCTTGGTGGGAGGGGACGGCAGGGTGCTGTACATAGCTTGGTGGGAGGAGCCGCAGGGGGCTGTACATAGCTTGGTGGGAGGGGACGGCAGGGGGCTGTACATAGCTTGGTGGGAGGGGCAGGCAGGGCGTGGTACATAGCTTGGTGGAAGGGACCGACAAGGTGCTGTACATAGCTTGGTGGGAGGGGACGGCAGGGTGTTGTACATAACTTGGTGGGAGGGGACGGCAGGATGCTGTACATAGCTTGGTGGGAGGGGACGGGAGGGTGCTGTACATAGCTTGGTGGGAGGGGACGGCAAGGTGCTGTACATAGCTTGGTGGGAGGGGACGGCAGGGGGCTGTACATAGCTTGGTGGGAGGGGACGGCAGGGGGCTGTACATAGCTTGGTGGGAGGGACCGACAGGGTGCTGTACATAGCTTGGTGGGAAGGGACGGCAGGGGGCAGTACATAGCTTGGTGGGAGGAGACGGCAGGGGCTGTACATAGCTTGGTGGGAGGGGACGGCAGGGTGCTGTACATAGCTTGGTGGGAAGGGACGGCAGGGGGCAGTACATAGCTTGGTGGGAGGAGACGGCAGGGGCTGTACATAGCTTGGTGGGAGGGGACGGCAGGGTGCTGTACATAGCTTGGTGGGAGGGGACGGCAGGGTGCTGTACATAGCTTGGTGGGAGGGGACGGCAGGGGGCTGTACATAGCTTGGTGGGAGGGGACGGCAGGGTGCTGTACATAGCTTGGTGGGAGGGGATGGCAGGGTGCTGTACATAGCTTGGTGGGAGGGGACGGCAGGGGGCTGTACATAGCTTGGTGGGAAGGACCGACAGGGTGCTGTACATAGCTTGATGGGAGGGGCCGGCAGGGTGCTGTACATAGCTTGGTGGGAGGGGCCGGCAGGGTGCTGTACATAGCTTGGTGGGAGGGGACGGCAGGGTGCTGTACATAGCTTGGTGGGAGGGGACGGCAGGGGGCTGTACATAGCTTGGTGGGAGGGGACGGCATGGTGCTGTACATAGCTTGGTGGGAAGGACCGACAGGGTGCTGTACATAGCTTGGTGGGAGGGGCCGGCAGGGTGCTGTACATAGCTTGGTTGGAGGGGACGGCAGGGTGCTGTACATAGCTTGGTGGGAGGGGACGGCATGGTGCTGTACATAGTTTGGTGGGAGGGGCCATCAGGGTGCTGTACATAGCTTGGTGGGAGGGGACGGCAGGGTGCTGTACATAGCTTGGTGGGAAGGGTGGCAGGGTGCTGTACATAGCTTGGTAAGAGGGGGTGGCAGGGTGCTGTACATAGCTTGGTGGGAAGGGTGGCAGGGTGCTGTACATAGCTTGGTGAGAGGGGGTGGCAGGGGGCTTTACATAGCTTCTTGAGGGGGGGGTGGCAGGGGGCTGTACAAAAAGGGACCGGACGCCTGAATAGGGGGTGGCTACAGTGGCCATGGAGAGATTCATAGATTTAGGGGGCGGCGCCCGTGCGCCCTTAACCACTTCAATACCCAGCCATAGTAATATGACGTCCACAGATGGGATCTCCCATCCTGGGTGGACGTCATATGACTAGGCCCGGTATGGAGGTGGGTATAAAAGGGGTTAATGGACAGGCCGCCACTGCCTAGATGTATACAAATGAAGAGAGCGGGAGTGTTAGCTGTGAAAGAGGAGGACGGTCCGTTGAGAGCCAGCGGTACTGACGATAAGTCAGACTCCAGAGTAACCAGTGCCGATCCTGACCTCCCTGGGGCCCATGGGCGTCCGCTCCATAGGGCAAGGGGGGGCAATTGACCCCCCTTGGAATATCGAGAAGGTGCTGAAGAGTCTTGCGTCCGGCCGTGCTGATGGCTGATCTGAGGTACTGAATGGGATGGGGGTGGGGAGGTCTGTCTGTGCTGAAGGGGGGGGGGGTTTGTGCTATATGGGGGGGTCTGTGAGGAATGGGGGGCTGTGCTGAAGGGACGGTCCATCTGTGCTGAATGGAGGGATCTGTGCAGAATTGGGGGTCTGTGCTGAATGGAGGGGTCTGTTGTGAATGAAGGGGTCTGTGCTGAATGGGGGGTCTGTACATTCTCTAGGCTATATTTATAGGGGCATGGAGTGAAGCTGAATTATCTCAAGAGCTATTTCACACTGCCAACTGTCTGCGTTATCGGTAAAGCTCTGCTAAAATGTGCCGCTTTACCATCATTTTAGCCGCGCTATTCGGCCGCTAGCCAGGTGCGAAGAAAGGGTTAAATGTGTATCACCGCTGCGAAAGCGCCCCCCCCCCCCCTGAAAAAAATTCAGCGGACACCCATGCTGGGGCCCTAAGCAAAATGACATGTCACAGTTGAGAAGCGGGGGGGGGGGGGGGGGGATGGGCATGCAGCCAGTAAGTTGAGAAGCGGGGTGAGGGGCCGAAAATTACTTCTCACCAGACGAGGCCTCTAGTAATTTGGGGGGCCTGAAGCGGCTTGCATAGTGAGCCTATAGGGCGGATCAGCACGGACAGTAACCCACTGCTTAAAAGGGCCATGGTGGAACCATATACATGCCACACAGCAAAAAATCGATCCCCCCATTACGTTTGGTGGCACTGCGCATGCCGAACGTGACCTATTCAAGTGAATGGGGCCCACGCTACAACAACCACCTCGCCAACGGCGTACAATGCACACGGTTGCAGTATAGTGCTGTGGGCATTTAGGAGTTAAAACGAGCAGCAAGGAGGCGCCACAATACCCTCTGCAAAATCATCCACTGCAGAATGCGCCAGAGGCGGCGTACACACGACCGAGGTTCTCGCTGGAAACCAGCGAGAACCTCGCTGGAAGCTGCATTCCAGCGAGGACCTCGGCCGTGTGTACACAGAGCGCTCGCCCCGCCCGTCGGGAATCCCGTTGAGCGAAAAGAGAGCACGCTCTCTATTTGCTCGACGGCCCGCCTGGATGAATGGCTGGTTGCCATTCCCGACGGGCGGGTCGCCGATTTCGACGGCCGGCAGAGAACCTCGACGGGCGGAACGATGTGTTCTGCCCGTCGAGGTTCTCTGCCGTGTGTACACGGCCTTAGAGGGCTAAGACAAGTATAAATGAGCTCTAAAGTCCTGTGTGACTATATCACCATCTAGTGGTCAATTTAATAATTGCTTCCCAATGTTCTCCTATCGGGATTAGCTCTTAGCTCTTTTTTTTCCGACATTTGTTGTTTACAAGTAAAAAATCTGTATTTTTTGCAAGAAAATTACGTAGAACCCCCAAACATTATTTATATCATATATATCATTATCTTTCAAACGCAATTTGTTTGGGAAAACATTTTTTTTTAACCACTTAAGCTCCGAACCATTTTGTTGCTAAAGGACCTTGCCCCTTTTTTGCGATTCGGCACTGCGTCGCTTTAACTGACAATTGCGCGGTCGTGCGACGTAGCTCCCAAACAAAATTGGCGTCCTTTTTCCCCACAAATAGAGTTTTCTTTTGGTGGTACTTGATCACCTCTGCGTTTTTTTTTTGCGATTTAAACAAAAAGAGAGCGACAATTTTGAAAAAAAAATCAATATTTTTTACTTTTTGCTATAATAAATATCCCCCAAAAATATATATAAAAAAAATTTCCACTCAGTTTAGGCCGATACGTATTCTTCTACATATTTTTGGTAAAAAAAAAATCGCAATAAGCGTTTAACGATTGGTTTGCGTTTACAAAATAGGGGATAGTTTTTATGCCATTTTTATTAATAATTTATTTTTTACTACTAATGGCGGCGATCAGCGTTTTTTTTCGTGACTGCGACATTTTGGCGGACACTTGGACAATTTTGACACATTGTCATTTTCACAGCGAAGTGTGAAAAGTGCTATAAAAATGCATTGTTTACTGTGAAAATGACAATTGCAGTTTAGGAGTTAACCACTAGGGGGGCGCTGAAGGGGTTACGTGTGACCTCATATGTTTTCTAACTGTAGGGGGGCGGGGCTGGACGTGTGACTTCAGTGATCGTTTTTCCCTATATCAGGGAACAGACGATCAGTGACACTGCCACTGTGAAGAACGGGGAAGGTTTGTTTACACTCACCTCTCCCCGTTCTTCAGCTCCGGTGACTGATCGCCTGACACCGGCGGCTCCGGTTTAGAACCTGGTTGCGGGCGTGCGACCCACGGCTGGGCACTTAAAGAGGACGTACCCTTACATGATTGTGCCCAGCCGTGCCATTCTGCCGACGTATATGTGCAGGAGGCGGTCCTTAAGTGGTTAACAAAAAAACAAAGACAGAGAAGCAGAAGTGACGTTAGAGGTCGCTCAGTTCCTCCAAGGGCATAGATCAGGGGTCTTCAAACTACGGCCCTCCAGTTGCCTCCTGGGCAATAGGAGATTATGGTGCCCCCGGGCAATAGGAGATTATGGGGCCCCCCGGGCAATAGGAGATTATGGGGCCCCCCTGGCAATAGAAGATTATGGGGCCCCCCGGGCAATAGGAGATTATGGGGCCCCCGGGCAATAGGAGATTATGGTGCCCCGGGCAATAGGAGATTATGGGGCCCCCGGGCAATAGGATATTATGGTGCCCCGGGCAATAGGAGATTATGGGGCCCCCGGGCAATAGGAGATTATGGGGCCACACAGTGTATACACACACACATACATTATACATACGCAGTATACACACACAGACACACAATATATACACACAGACACACAATATATACACACAGACACAATATATACACACAGACACACAGTATACACCCACAGACACACAGTATACACACACAGACACACAATATATACACACAGACACAATATAGACACACAGTATACACACATAGACACAATATATACACACAGACACAGTATACACCCACAGACACACAGTATACACACACAGACACAATATACACACACACAGACACACAGTATACACACACAGACACAATATACACACACAGACACACAGTATACATACACAGACACAATATATACACACAGACACAATATACACACACAGACACACAGTATACACACACAGACACAATATACACACACAGACACACAGTATCCATACACAGACACAATATACACACACAGACACACAGTATACACACACAGACACAATATACACACACAGACACACAGTATACACACACAGACACAATATACACACACAGACACACAGTATACACACACAGACACAATATATACACACAGACACAATATACACACACAGACACACAGTATACACACACAGACACAATATACACACACAGACACACAGTATACACACACAGACACAATATATACACACAGACACAATATACACACACAGACACAATATATACACACAGACACAATATACACACACAGACACAATATATACACACAGACACAATATACACACACAGTATACACACACACTGAAAAGGTACTGGAGAGGCGGGGCAGCTATAATCTTGGGATTTTTTTTAAAGATATTTTTTAGTGAGCCTGGCAACCCTGATGGGGCCCCCTAGTGGCATGGGGCACTGAGTGCCCAAATGGTCAGTCCGCCCCTGTCTGTGGACATGTCTCAAGTCCTAAGATCTGACCGGTCACACTTTATCCCATTCATGATTAACCCTATGTCTGCCATTTGTTGCTTCCAAGTTAAAATCCATATTTTTTTGCTAGAAAATTACTTACAACCCCCTAAACATTATATATATATTTTTAGCAGAGAATCTAGAGAACAAAATGACGATTGTTGCAATAGAAAATATATACCTAACATGTCACGCTTTGAAATTGCGCACACTCGTGGAATGGCGACAAACTACGGCACCTAAAAGTCTTCATAGGCGACTCTTTAAGAAAAAATTATGGTTACCAAGTTAGAGTTACAGAGGAGGTCTAGGGCTAGAATTATTGCTCTCACTCTGATGATTGCGGTCATACCTCACACGTGTGATTTGAACACCGTTTACATATGCGGGTGCGACTTACGTATGAGGTTTCTTTGCTGCGTGGGCTGCGGGAAAAGGGGGGGGCGCTTTAACAAGTTTTTTTTTTTTTTATATGTTTCTGATCACTTTTATTGCTGTCACAAGGAATGTAAACATCCCTTGTGACTAGGGTGACCACATTTCCAAACCACCATTTAGGGACATCCCCCCTTCCCAAAAATCAGCGCGTGGTGTAACGAATCACAGCACAGTGATTGGACACAAGAGGCGGGATTTATGATTTCTCCAATCACAAGCAGGGGGCGGGGATTGTGCTCCTCCAGTCAGTGAGTAAAGCGGTGATGTGGCGTCCTTTTTTGGGGGCATCAGATTGACCCGGGGGGTGGGGGGTGGGACTGTGTCAGTTCTTATTTAGGGACACTGTATGAATGAAGGTGTCCGGGACAGACCTGCAAAATATGGGACTGTCCCGAGCAATCCTGGGCACGGTGTCACCCTACTTGTGACAGTAATAGGTGGTGACAGGTACTCTTTATGGAGGAATCGGGGGGAGGTCTAAAAACCCCAAATCCCTCCTTTGCACTTCAAAGTAATCAGATCACCAGATTCTAAATGCTGTCATTTTTTTTAAACCAACGCCATTGGCAGCCAAGTAAACCACAAATGACATCACTTCCACGTTTTACATACAGGGGACAGGAACTAAGCCGGCTTCCATCCAGTCTGTCTCTAGCCGCCAGAAGTGGCGCATCGCGAATCGGGTCTCCTGGTGGGATGGAAGGCCCGGTTGAGCGGTGGAAGGCGGCAGGAGGGGAAATGTCCCCTCCCGCTCCTCTGGTACAACAGCCGAGCATTTTTGGCTGTATCGGTTATCTGTTATCCCCGGAAAGCCGACCGCTCACTCTAAAAAACGGCAGCTGCGGGCATCATACCGGTGTATAGGGTGACCACATTTCCAAACTACCATTCAGGGACACCCTCCCTTCCCAAAAATCAGCTTGTGGTGTAACCAATCACAGCACAGTGATTGGACACAAGAGGAGGGATTTATGATTTTCTCCAATTACAAGCAGGGGGCGGAGATTGTGCCCCTCCAGGCATTCCCGGCCAGGACAAGTACGGTCAGTGAGTAAAGCGGTCATGTGGCGGCTTTTTTTGGGGGGCATCAGATTGACCTGGGGGGGGGAGGGGGGTGGCTGTGTCAGTTTCATTTCGGGACACTGTATTGTGATGGAATGAAGGTGCCCGGGACAGACCTGCAAAATGCTGGACTGTCCCGGGTAATCCGGGACACGTGGTCACCCTACCGGTATAACCCCCTAAAGCTGAGGACGCATATATGCCTACTTCGGCGCTAAGGGGTTAAACCCACCTGTTGTATCCAAATTATTTTCTGCTTGTTTCATTCTCTTCAGCTAAACTTCAAGAAAACTGAATATTGTCTACATACATTCATGATGTGCATCCTTCTTGAATTTGTGTATTACCTCCAGATCTGTGCAGTAATCCAGTGTGAGACTTCCTGTAATAAAGACCGATCACTGCTGCTCTCTCTCCTTGTGCAGGGGGACTGGTCTTGTCTCCGCCTCCCCTCCGGTAGTTTTCTGCAGGCAGCCTGTAGTGGGCGGACCTACTGAGCTCCTGCCACAGCTCTGCTCTCTGCACATGTAAAGCACAGTAATGATGCCAGTTCTAATTTTACAAGGTAATATCGGAATCTGCAAAGGCCTTTAGTGTTCATTAACCGCTTGCCGACCGCTTCACGACTATTTACGTCAGCAGAACCGCACGGCTACACAAAGGGACCTACCTGTACGTCCCCTTTAAATCGAGGCACTGCGGGCGCGCGCACGCCTGCCGCGAGCTCCGTGAGTGTGACTACGGGTCCTGCCTTATTACCCCGACTTGTTCATTCCCCCAGTTTGTTGGGGTAGGCGGTACACTTTGGTGGGGGTGGGTCAGCCACGCCCTGTGACCTTTGATCTCTGGGAAACCACCTTCTGACCTTTGACCTCTGGGGGAGGTCCCTGTTCCAATTCCTGAGTCCTAGCCATATTCTTCAATGGGAAACCCTAACCCTCTACCCTAAACCCATAACCCTAACTCTAACCCTACCCCTAACCCTAACCCTAAACCCCTAACCCTAACTCTAACCCTACCCCTAACTGTAAACAAGGCATTTCCCTGTTCTGCCTAGTGACAGCTCGCTGATCGTCTGTTTCCTGTCATCAGGAGCAGTGATCAATGTTGTGTCACATGTAGCCCAGCCCCCCCACAGTCAGAATCACTCCCTAGGACACACTTAACCCCTTCATTGCCCCCTAGTGTTAAACCAAAACTCTGCAAGTGTAATTTACACAGTAACCAGTGCATTTTTATAGCACTGATCGCTGTATAAATGACAACGGTCCTAAAATAGCACCAAAAGTGTCTGATATGTCCACCATAATGTTGCAGTCATGATAAAAACCGCAGATCGACGCCAGTAAAAAAAAAATATATATATTAATAAAAATGCCATAAAACTATCCCCTATTTTGTAGAAGCTTTAACTTTTGCGCAAACCAATCAATATACGCTTATTGCAATTCTTTTTATCAAGAATACATATCGGCCTTAACTGAGGAAAAAACTTTTTTTTAAATATATTTTTGGGGATATTTATTATAGCAAAAAGTAAAAAATATTGCATTTTTTTCAAGACTGTCGCTTCTTTTTTGTATTTAACGCAAAAAAACAACAAAAAAAAACAAAAACGCAGAGGTGATCAAATACCACCAAAAGAAAGTTATATTTGTGTGAAAAAAAGGACGTCAATTTTGTTTGGGAGCCACGTCGCACGACCGCGCAATTGTCAGATAAAGCGACGCAGTGCTAAATCGCAAAAGATGCTCTGGTCAGGGAGGAGGTCAATTCTTCTGGGGCTGAAGTGGTTAACCAAGCAGCTGAAGACACAAGTTACAATAGTAAACGCTGACCCCAGGGCCGGGACAAGGGGTGGGCAGGAGGAACAGTTTAACTGGGCGCAATGGTTTATTACAGGGATGTAGGTGCCCTGACACTAACCCTAACGGAACGGGGGAGGGGTGCGCAGGTTGGCATTTTTGCCCTGAGTGCTGGATAGCTGACACCCAAATCCTTTGAGGCGACATTACATAAAATATGCTGAAACACCACGCCATTCACCATCCAGCAAACCTGTCATGAGCAGAGCATACAAGCTGCCATTGCTGATGTCCTTCTGAAAATACATGTTGCCTCCTGATCATCCTGAGCTTCAGACAATAAATAACAAGATAAAGTAATAATTTGTTAAAATATAACATTTAAATAAATGAAATAAAATCAGCTGCTGCAAAATCCAATTTCAAGAGATAGAATCCCGCAGTACTCGGTTCTGCCACAAGATGTCACCAGTCTTGTAGCAAGGTCCCAGGCCTCCTTTAGTCTGATGAGATCCTCCAGAGCCAGGAATAGCTGACATCCTTCCAGTGGCGGCTGGTGCTCAAAATTTTTTGGGGGGGGGTGCTCAAACGGAAAAAAAACAATTGCAGCCTCACTGTGCCCATCAAATGCAGTCACTGTGCTATCAATTGTCACCAAACACAACCACTGTGCCATGCCATCAAACGCAGCCAGTGTCGCCACTGTGCCCTTTAATTGTCACCACTGTGCCCTTTAATTGTCACCACTGTGCCCTTTAATTGTCACCACTGTGCCCTTTAATTGTCACCACTGTGCCCTTTGATTGTCACCACTGTGCCCTGTATTTGTCTCCACTATGCTAATTGATGCCACCGTGTCCTTTTATTGTCGCCACTGTGCCAATTGATGCCACTGTTCCCTTTAATTGTCGCCACTGTGCCCATTGTCGCCACTGTGCCCATTGATGCCACTGTGCCCTTTAATTTTCGCCACTGTGCCCATTGTCGCCACTGTGCCCATTGATGCCACTGTGCCCATTGTCGCCACTGTTGCAGGTGTGCCATGTAAAATGCCCCTCCCCCGCCCAACACTTACCTTTCTGGGCGTCAGCCATCCTCCTTCCACGTCCCTCGATGTCCTCTCCCGCCCTCGATCGCTGGCTCTGATAGGCACTTCCACACAGCCAACCAGCTGCCAATATTCAGGTGGCTGGCGCTCACCATCCGGCCACCTGAATACTGGGCGGCAGTGGCGAAAATATACAAATTCATGCCCTCTATGGACGAACCGCCACTGCATCCTTCTGTATGAGTGGGTTGCAAGGCATAGTGGTTGTAATACAAGGTAGATTCCTGGGGTGCCAGACACTTATTGAACGCAAAGAATTTTTTTTTCCTCTTGAACAGAACTTTGGGAGAGAGGGGTTGGGGCCAGGACACCCTTAGGTAGTTGCAATGTTAATTGGCAGACTTTAAACTTTCTACAGGTAGACAGCCATGCAGGGAAAGGCATCCAGCAAGACACCACAGGCCAGATTCTTGTACATTTGCAGCGGCGTAGCGTTAGCCATTTACACTACGCCGCCGCCTTGTACTGGAGCAAGTGCTTTATTCCCAAAGCACTTGCTCCGTAGTTACTGTAGCGGCGGCGTAGTGTAAATAGCCCAGTGTACGGCCGCGTAATTCAAAGGGGGCGGCTTGTATTTAAATTAAGCGCGCCCCCGTGCCGATTGAACTGCTCATGCGGCGGCTGCGACGAAATCCCAGTGCGCATGCTCCAAAGGACGTCACATTTTCTCAATGTAAACAACGTAATCGTAGCGTACACCAGCCCCATTGAGAATCGACGTATGCAAACGACGTACAACACAACGCGGTCCCATATTTAACATGGCAGCCGACGGCATCCGACGGGACTTCGTAAGGTTACTCCACATCTTAGCAGGGGTAACCTTACGCGGACGAAAACGACGTTAACCATGACGGGGCGGTGTAAAAGAATTCGGGAATTGATTCTGAGCATGCATGTTTTTTTTACCGATGGATTTCCCCACAGACGATCGGTTTTTTATATCTGTTTTTTGACCATAACAATAATTGAAAACAGGTTCTATTTTTTTTCACCGATGGGAAAAAAACTGATGGGGCCCACACACGATCGGTTCGTCCGATGAAAACGGTCCATTGGTCCGTTTTCATCAGGCGAACTGATCATGTGCACAGGGCATTAGAGTTAGTTGACTCAGACCGTATGATTTTTCCAAATTTTGAGCCTGAGTATAGCCATGGCTGTACTGTGAGTGACCACTATTGTTGTCTGGGGTGCCGTTACCACTCCAGGCCAAGGGTGGCAGCAGTCAGGTCAAGGTGTTTTGGGCGTTCTCCTTCAGCAGCCAATCAGTGGGGGTTGATCTTCCCGCTGTGCATGCTGAGGAGGAGTATTTAAGGGAAAGAAGCCATTGGACCGGGGTCATCGATCGCTGCTCTGTCGTCCCACCACCCTCCCGTGAGTGGCCCTCCTGGCCGGGGGTGCGTGTTCATGTGTTCCTGGCTCCAGGACCACAGTGGTCCAGGGTTGTGATCTACTAAGTAGGCCCGGTAGTCAGACTGGGTCTACGTTTGCAGAGTGGTCCTGTGCTGTCCGTCCCGATGGAGGAAGCCGCTCGATGAAGAACCTGTCTTGGAGAGCACCGAGCAAAAGTTTGGTATCTGACGAGATAACGTATACCACCTGAAGTAATTTCAACCAATGTCATGGCTGAAGTTAGGTGGTGACGGGTTACAACAATATGGCCGCCGCGTAACTTCCGGTAGTGCTTATTTATCTTTTATAGATGCCAATTTCTGCCTGCCCGGCTCTAGTGGATATTACTTAAATTTATTTGATAGGACACACCATACTAAATGGGCTTCCTTTCCTATGTTTGAGCCGCTCGGTAACTATGTGCGGCGGACTACAAGATAATGGCCGCCCCGCGACTTCCAGTTTTACGATATATAAGTACAAACGGCACCACCAATAGAATTCCCCAGTTGAAGACACGTGACAGTGTCGTAACGCGTAGGGAGTGGACGGCGTACACCTGGAGTGACATAGGCAGGCGTGGAGACGCCGCTGTTTTGTTTATCTTACTGCTTTTACTGAAGTTTTAAATGTGAGCGCAGGTTTTTCTTTTTGTTTAATAAACCTTCTCTGTGCTTTGAGTACTACACTATTGGAGGCCTCTCTGTTTATCCCTCCCTCCCCTCCGAGACATCTGGCTTCACTGGTTACAGATTCCTAGCGGTCACTACTAGTGGAGAGGCAGGAGATAGCCTATAGCAGTGATGGCGAACCTATGGCACGGGTGCCACAGCTGGCACTCCAAGCCCTCTCTGTCGGCACGCCAGGGGATTCCCCCAACCAGGCAGTCAATTGCACTGACTCGACAAAACACCGGCTCCCTTCTTTGCATAGGTGCCAGGGACGTCGGCAGGAGGGTTGGGCAGCCAGTCATCATGTGTGCTGTTTAGGGGGGGTGTAAAATTCCTCCACAGTCCCGACTCTGTTCGGCAGCTTATTGCCTCCCCGAATCCCTACACTTCTGGTAAGGCATTCAGGCATTCCTTTCTGCAGGCATGATATTCCAGCTCCCCCTGCTCCAGGACGACTTTTTCACAGGCTGCGCTAGAAGGACAGATTGAATGAAAGCGGGGGGGGGGGGGAGCGGTGCTCTGAGCAGATCATCCGTGGCCATGAGGAGCGGTGCAATGGCTTGTAGCTCACCTCCCGGTGGCAGGGGTTTTCGAGGAGATAGGTGAGTGCATGTGTCAGGTAGGTGAGTTTAATGGTCAGGTAGGTGAGTATATGTGTCAGGTAGGTGAGTGTAATAGTCAGGTAGGTCAGTGTATGTTGCACAGTGCATTCTGAGCACAATGCATTCCTGAACCCTGCATTCTGAGCAAATCTGGAAGAATCGTACATTTTTGGTCCCTTGGGGCTCATTCAGAGGGATGATCAGTCCCATCCCCATACAGAGCCGCTGGCAGATTTAATTCTGTGTTGGCACTTTGAAAGAAATACGTTGGTTTTGCGTCACAGTTCGGGCACTCTGGCTCAAAAAGGTTTGCCATCACTGGCCTATAGGGATACTTCTAAGTTCACAAGAAGTTATTTGGGAGAGATCTGATTCCTGTGCTGAGAGGATTTTGGACCCAACATACCTCCATCTGTGAGAAGGTCTGTGGCAGAAACTTTACCAAGTTCTCGTGCGCCATTCTGGCTGCTAGGTTAGTGAGAGAGGCCTATCCGGGTGCGCAATACTCGCTCTGGCTAGAGTGGCGACGAAAGCTGTGTTGCTGGAAGCAGGAGCAGAAGTTATACACCTGAACCTGTTACCCTTCCATCTCTTCAACTACTTATTTTATTCTTTTACCAAGTTCAGCGAATAAAGCAGAGAAAAAGAAGTCTAAAGTGTGGACATTGAACTTTTTCTCAGCTCTCATCTGATACCAATAGAAAAGACAGCCGCTCCAGGTGAGCTCTAGGTAGTCAGTGTCCGTCCAGAAACCAACAGGTGCTGGCAATGCACTAGGCAAACGAGAAAGAAACAGATATGGACAGCCGCACTTCAAAAAATTGTAAAATCCAAAATAGCCCTTTATTGGAGTGAAAGGGAAGATGCACTACAAAAACAGCATGCAGAAGGGGAAAACAGCTGACGCGTTTCGCATTGACAACCAATGCTTAGTCATAGCTAGATACACAAAGAGCAAACAACACAAATATATATTAGCATGGTGTTCTAAAACAACCCCTAACTCCACCCAACATGCAATCAGTGTGATTAATCACATATGTGAATGCCTGTAGGGTGTACCCTAACCATGATCAGCACAAATGAACATAGTGAAAGCAGTGTGTATACATAAAAGTCAAATAAAATAAAGTTAAGTAAAATAAAAGAAATTTAAATTAAATTTAAGAGGCACCGAGTATCTGTATCTTGTGGTGTGGATACCGAGTATGTAGTGTGTAATGGAATGAAGTGAGATAAAGTCTTCATGATACAATGGCCCAGATTCAGAGAGAATTGGATTCTCGTATCAGAAATACACTACGCCGCCGTTTTTTACCTGGCTCTACGTGGAATCCAGGTAGATTTTGTCCAGTAAACGATGGTGGCGTGGTGTATTTCTCCCGTCGCAATCCATCTAGACGAGTAGGGGGCGTGAAGGATTTAAAATAGGCGCGTTCCCGCGGCGATCGAACTGTGCATGCTCCGTTCGCAAATTTCCCGCCGTGCATTGCGCGAAATCACGTCGTTACGTCATTCGTTGTTTGAGTAGCGTCGTTTACGGACATTTCTATTCCCGAACGAGTTACGCAAAAAAAAAAAAAAAAAATTAAATTCGACGCGGGAACGACGGCCATACTTAACATGGGCTACGCACCGTTAGACCAGCAAATAGCTGGTCTAACAGTACGTAAAAAAAAACAGACGTAAGCGATTGCGAAGACCGCTCGTATCTTCGTGGATCGCCGTAAAAACACATTTGCATATCCCGACGCATGAAAACGACGCGAACTCCTCCCAGCGGCCACAAAAATATTGCAGCGTAGATCCGAAGGTTTACGAAGACGTAAGCTTCTCGGATCGAAGCCCGAAGCCGCCGTATCATGGTTTGAGGATTCAAACTAGTGATACGGCGCGCGAAATTTGAAATTACTCCTGTCTAACACCAGTTAGACAGGCGTAATTGCTTTATGAATCTGGGCCAATGTGCCTACATAAATATAAGTGTGTGTTCATAAGTATTGTGAAATGGAATGTGAACTCCCAGAACGAAAAGAGGAAATAAAAAGATTAATTATGTAATGTTGGTGGGTGGTGTGCATAAATACATCTGGAAAAGATGTGGTGGGGAACGGTGTGTGTAAATATACAGTGGAGGATCTTTTTGTTCGAAAACAGTAGACATGTGCAGACTGGAATATTTCGTTTCGTTTTTTCGTTTTCGTTTAGAAAATAAATTTATTTAGTTACTCCCGAAAATCGTTTTGATTTATTTTGTTTTTCGTTGGGGATTAGCTTTCGTCCGAAAATCCAATAATACTTGGTTTCTGTCGAATGGGCAAAATTTTTTTTTACATCAAATAAAGATTCGACGGAGCGTCGAATCTTTTTGGTTGCTGATGAATGACCAACGACTATTACGTCTCATAAATCGAAATTTTATGTCGGATCTTTCGGTTTTCGTTTCTTGCACTTTCGTCATCGTTTGTTAATACGATAACGAAAAAATCTGATTTTCGGACGAAAATGCATTCTAACGAAAACGAATGCACATGTCTAGAAAACACTTAATCCCTCATATAATGTAAAGAATACCTATGAAAAAGGTATGTGAAGAGGGAGGTGGGGAGTAATAAGGGGGTATGGAAAGAAAATGTATTATATATATGAGTATATATATATATATATGTGGAGGTGTGTGTGGTGCGTATAAGATAATAGTATGTATAAACTATATATGTGCATTCCCGTTCGTACGAATGTTATTTTCGTACGAAAATGTTCATTTTCGTACCCGCAGGATAATGTGTACATACGAAAAAATTAAAGCACCAAAATACGAAAACTACGAGATTACGAATGAGCCGCATAACGAACAACCGCAAATACGAACGAATGATCCGACGAAAAAAACCGACAAAACAAAAACGGCAAAAGAACAAAAATGACATCTATAACAAAAGATTTACATTCTGTATTTTGTTTGAATCCTTTTTCTGTTTGTTTTCAGTCCTATGTTCATTGTTCATATGACATCTATAACAAAAGATTTGCATGCTGTATTTTGAATCCAAAATACGAACAGAAAAAAGGAATTTAAAATACAGAATGCAAATCTTTTGTTATAGATGTCATATGAACATACGACTGAAAATAGCAAAAGAAAAGAGTTTCAAGATACTGCAAATCATTGACGAAAATTCACGAAAATTATTGTTTAACAAGTAACGAACATGAATTAAACAGAATAACGAACCATCCCGCATGTACGAAAATAAAACAGTAACGAAAATACGAAACGATCGGAATACGAAAAAATCGTGTCATACGAAAAACGAACGGGCGTCTTACGAAAAACGAACTAAAACGAAAAAACGGAACGATACGAAACAGAACAAAAAAAAACTATTTATTTTTCTGTGCACATGTCTAGTATAAACAAAAGACACATATATCCATGTGTGTATATTTAGATGTATTGCTAATGAAGAAATGACAGCGGTGAAGAGAAAACAGAAAAACCAGGCAAAGAAACCAAAAAATAAAGAATAAAGTGAAAATGAAGTAATAAGTGAATAAGTAAATAAATAGGTGAACTTGCAGTCATGGGAGTGCTGTGAGGCAGATCATTGAGAGAAAGAGTCACCCAATACACAAAGCGCTTATGGGAAGTCTCTCATACAATAAAATGTAGATAGACCCGACAAGGCGGAGCGCATAAAAGAGGTATGTGTGAAAGGGGCAGATGCCTGACAGAAATATATTCCCATGATGTTAAGTTATATAAGTTCTTTTTTTGGAATATTTGATATAGTTTTCTTTGGTAGTATATTCTGTTTAAATCAATAATATAAATAAAAACTTTGTATTTATGTTAAAAGAATTAGTAATAAATGTATAGATAGAACCCTCATGGGCGAATATTCGTGTATCCATTGACACTGCTGTTATGTAGAATAACACGTGTGGATATGGTGCCCATTGGATATGTAAAGTAAGGTGGACATTGGTAAATAATGCAGTCAAGGAATATCGACCGTAACCAGACCGGACATAAGTCCCCATTGGTTGAAGCACCCATTGATTAAAAGATGTAATCTGAAGATGTTAATTGAAGGGTGACACAGATACATGGATAATCGGTGCGAGGTCACTGAAAGATGAATAAAATACATAATTAGACAATCCAAAGAGGTCACGCACATATTGTGATCAGTTGAAAATCATATAAGTTATTGAAATGCTCGCACAAGGGGAAGGAGGGACAATCACACAATAAAGAGTACAATGTAAACAGGTAAAAATGAACATATCAGTAGAATGTGTGAAAATGTCCTCAAAAAAGCTGGTTGGAAGTGTGTGACCATCACTAGCTATATTAGCACAGACGCATCAACCAACCAGCATACTCAGAGTCCCCATCACATGGGTACACCAACTGAGCCTTGGGTTTGGATTGCAGCGAGAACCCCATCGACCAGATGGCGCTCAGGCTGCACCCAAAAGACACCAACGGGACATCTTGGTGGGCAAGATGGAAAGTGAGCAACTATGTGGGATTGTACACAAGTGTCTATACGGGACCACTGTTGGAGTCAATCATAGAAATGGGAGACGTCCCATTCGAAGTTGAGTCCTTTGGGAATTCTGATGTGGAGGGAGAAAATCCAATAGACCTCCCTCCTACACAAGATTTTGAATTTGTCTCCCCCTCTGATGGGGGTGGTAATCTTTTCTACACCCTGGACAGTAAAGCTCGATATATCCTTGGCATGAAGGATGTTCCAGTGTCTAGCGACATTTGTGTCATGGTCTTTTGCAATGTCATACAGGTGGTCACTTAACCTGTCCTTTAACCTGCGGGTGGTGCGACCTACATACTGAGTTTTACAGGTACTACAGCCAATGACATATATCAAAAATTTGGAGTTACAATTAATGAATTGTTTGATCGAAAAACTTTTCTCGCAGGAGTAGGAATAAACGTGTGGTCCCGTTTTGATGAGTTTACAATATCGACAGCCATTGGACCCGCATTTATATGTGCCTTGAGATTGTAGCCAGTTGGCATTAACCCGTTTGCTTTGGAAAAGGCTTGGAGACAGTTTACCACCTAAAGTGGGGGCACGACGTGAAACAGTCCTAATGCCTCTGTTTAAAATTTGTTGGTAAACTGTCTCGTTATAAAGGGTGGGTAGATATTTGTTAATAATAGATTTAATCTTATTGAATTCGGAGCTATATGGGGTAGAAAAAACAGGAACATCATTGGAGAGGGCAATACATGATTTCAGAGTCGGAGTTATAGAAGTCCCCAAAAGGGAATCCCTGCATATGGTATTGGCTCTGGATAGGGCTCTATTAATGATTTTAGGGATTTCCATAAATCTCTGTGACATATTATTGGCTTCAACGGAGAAAGTTTCAGGTGAACTGCATAGCCGTTTGAGTCGCAGGAATTGGCCATAAGGAACTGCATTTTTAGTGTGTCCTGGGTGTGCAGAATCTGCCCGTAAAATGGCGTTGCCCGCAGTTTCCTTCCGATAAAGGCTAGTGGTGATCCTGCCATTAACACCTGAAAGCCTGACATCCAGAGACTCAACCGCAACAGCCTGTAAATTCCCTGTAAACTTGAGGTTCAGGCTGTTGTCGTTGAGGAAATGGAGCCAGGTATCTAGATCCATGTGGTTATCAGTGATGATGAACAGGTCGTCTATGTAGCGACAGTAGAATGCAGTATCTAGACGGCGGGGACTACTGCATCCAAAAATGCGGGACCTCTCCCACCAACCCATGGAGAGGTTGGCAAGGAAAGGGGAGAACTTAGCTCCCATGGAGGCCCCGCATTTCTGGAGGTAGTAGCCCCTGTCAACCCTCTTTTTGTTTAATAAACCTTCTCTGTGCTTTGAGTACTACACTATTGGAGGCCTCTCTGTTTATCTCTCCCTCCCCTCCGAGACATCTGGCTTCACTGGTTACAGATTCCGAGCGGTCCCTACTAGTGGAGAGGCAGGAGATAGCCTATAGGGATACTTCTAAGTTCACAAGAAGTTATTTGGGAGAGATCTGGGTGCCGATTCCTGTGCTGAGAGGATTTTGGACCCAACATACCTCCATCTGTGAAAAGGTCTGTGGCAGAAACTTTACCAAGTTCCCGTGCGCCATCCTGGCTGCTAGGTTAGTGAGAGAGGCCTATCCGGGTGCGCAATACTCGCTGGAAGCAGGAGCAGAAGTTATACACCTGAACCTGTTACCCTTCCATCTCTTCAACTACTTATTTTATTCTTTTACCAAGTTCAGCAAATAAAGCAGAGAAAAAGAAGTCTAAAGTGTGGACATTGAACTTTTTCTCAGCTCTCATCTGATACCCTAGACAGCGAGGAAATAGAGGTAACATGCCGCCCCAAAACTAACCAGCAGCTCTTCCGGGGGTAGTGCTACAGACGTATACTTTCTAAGTATCTCAGTGACGTCGAGATACCGCAACAGTCTTTTATTCGTTTCTAGCACAAATTGTTATTGTAAGGAAAGGACAGAGACGCCGTTGTCACGCACACGTGCGCATGCCTGGAACGCAGAATACGTTTTTGACCAATGGCGCGCATTTGCGCGCACCCACCAACCGCAACGGCGCACTTCCGCGCATGCGCGGGTGCGGCGGATGGCGCGCACACGCACGGGCGTTCCTGACCCTTCCTTCCAATTTAAAGGGCGCTCACTCTGACCGGTCTTCAGTGGTTCCTGTATTCCTGACGCCCGTATCTATCACCAAGATTCCTGTTTGACCACCTGGCTTGTGACCTTGACCTTGCTCCTGCTTAACCCTTGTGTACTCCGCTGCCTGCCTGTTAAACGACCCAGACTGTGACCTTTGACCTTGCCTCTGCTCTATCCTTGGTACCTCGCTGCCTGCCTGCTGCCAACCCGGCCATCCTAGACCTCTGCTTCCCAGGCGCCTGCACGGGTCACCCGGACTTGCTAGGGGTTGGAGTTCCCCTTTATTCAGGCTCTTCGCTCCACACCACCTAGCCCTGTGCCTGCTGCTCATCTAGGGTCTGCTGCCCTCCCTGCATCCAGCGGTACTTCTAGCAAACCTCATCTGGCACCCGTGGTCCTCCTACCTGAACGCCTTCTGTTTCACCCTCAGAGGGGTTCCAGGTTGGAGATACAAGGGAGGCCGACCTCTTCACATCAGACTCCTACCAGGTACGTGACAGTTATGTAGCATTACCCCCGAAGGAGCTGCTGGATTTTTGAGTGGCGTGTTACCTCGCGGCTCCTCCGAATTCTCTAGGGGTGAATGATGCGTATTGCATAAACAGAAGTATAGTAATGTCCACGACAGTTGCTTTTTGCTGTGCTCTTTATTACCCAGCCAGGTAAAAACAATAAAATTTGCGGTGAGGAAAGTAAAGCTGAAGAAGAAAGGAGAATAGCAGATTCAGGCGTAATGATAGGAAACAGTCCTGCTCCCAAATGTAACACTTCTCTGCGCCACTCCCGCCGGAATGGGTTTAGTGTACCCAGACAGGCCTCTCTCACTGACCTGGCAGCCGGAGTATCACTCGGACAATTGTAGGATAAAGTCTTTGCCACAGACCCGTCTTGGTGAACTTGAACTTGGGAGAAAGTCTCTGGCACAGACCCCTCTCAATGAGCCTCAGAAGATACCTCTGCCACAGGTCCCCTCTAGGTAGAATACTTGGAGATATGCCTTCTTGGTTAAGTTACGTCTGGATCTCCTTCAACTTGTCGCCCAGGTACCGACTGACAGGTGATCAATCCCGCAGTGTCCGGCTACCTGTGTTAACCCCCTCTCAATGGCGCTCCTCAGACCGACTCCCCACCAAACAGCACACAGCTTGGGATCTTCAAAAGAGGGAACCCAGTCGCTCACTGGATCCCCATCGCTGGTTCAGATGCTTCGGGCCAACATGGTCCCGGAACCAGGAACAATGTGTGGCACGCACGCCCCAGCCAGGTAGGCCATAGCGCCGGGGCGTCGTGATGTGGCCACCCTAAAGGTGGGTGCCACACTTGATGAAGAAGACTCCAGAACCAATGACATTTGTCCCATAAATACCCCTCCCCAGCATACACAGCGAGGACAAACCCTCGTGATTGGTCGCTGGGAAGAGGACCCAAACCTCGACTCCACTGCTACCACCTGCAGTACCGGGGTTGGAAGAACACCCCGACACAGCAGAATGACCCATAGCACAGCCAAGCTGAGACAGAGGCCCTATTCTCACACCTAACAATCAGGATCAGAGTCTAACTATACTCAGATCTTTACTTAAATTTGACTAACACCAGTACTCTAAAGTACATAGGCGCTACAGTTACAATGTTCTGTACCTCCACTACAATCACTTCTGGTAGACCTTCACTCAACCTGAGCTCATTATCTTCCTCAAGTGTCACCCCCGCTTCCCTGCTGGGTCCCTAGCTTGGCACTCTAGATCAGGCATCCTCAAACTATGGCCCTCCAGCTGTTGCGGAACTACAAATCCCATGAGGCATTGTGAAAATCTGACATTCACAGACATGACTGAGCATGATGGGAAATGTAGTTCCTGAACAACTGGAGGGCCATAGTTTGAGGACCCCTGCTCTAGATACTCCTCAAGCATCACCCCACTGGCCTGCTCGGTTCCTGGTTTGGCACACAAGACTGTTCTGCAAGCGTCACCTCCACTGGCTGGGTCCCCGTGCTTGACACCTGCTGAAGTTTCCCAATTCTTCACCATCCCCGGTTGGTGAGAATTCTACTCCAGGAAATGTATTCAGCTACTCACTGTGGTCCCTGGTAATAAGGTGGATGGTGCCTTAGTGGCAACATCTTCCCCTCTACCTCGGACCACAACAGGTTCTCCAGCAAGCAGAACGTCACTTCTGGTTGGACTGCAAGCCACAATCCCAACCCTATGCTGCTCTCTTGTTAGGACCTCAGACAGCCAGATGTGCCAGGATAGGCCCAAACTCAGGCCTAGCAGTCCAGGCAGCTCAACAAACGTCCACCCAGACAGCCAGATGTGCCAGGGTAGGCCCAAACTCCGAACTAGCAGTCCGGGCAGCTCAACACACATGCACCCAGACAGCCGTCTAGGTGGCGCAGAACACTGATCACCTGACTCCATCCAAATGTATTGGTTCTCCCAGCAGGCCAAGGGATTTTGGAAAACCCCTGCTTAATGGCTGAGATACCCCATTGACCTTGATAGGTCACACTTGACAGGGTGTTTATTTTCTGCTGCAGCTCTGATACATGTGTACACCCCTAGCCAATGCAGTTAGAGTGGGTGCAGTTGGTAAAAAAGGGCTCAACTATGGGGATTTTCCACCCATATCTGCAGATGTTAACAACCTCTACTGTCCCAAGCCCCCTATTACAGTTACTTTATAGGGGAACACTGGATAAAGGACAAGAAGGGATCCCTGGCTTGAAAGGAACCCCTGGGATGAGGACAGAGAGGGAGCCTTCTCACATGTCCCATGCCTATTGCACCCCTGTGGTAGCTGACATCTCTTTAATTTGGGGGAGAGGGGGTAAGAGGATATGTGCAGGGAGGTGCTTTAGGAGAAGAGAGAAATGTTGCTAGTATTGGGGGTCATATTTGAAATCCCACCACCCCACCTTCCAGCACAAGTCCTCTGACCTCCAAAAGCACCCCCCTAAGCACATATGCGCTTAACCCCCCCCCCCTCTTTCATCTGTCCTCCATGTGTGCATCCTTGTTACTTGCCCCCCTCTTACGGTTACTGTATCCCCCTCCTTTATCTCTAAACTATACACAGGCAATGAGTTAACCACTTCCCGCCCGCACGGCGGGTTTTTACGGCCACATTGTGGCTCTGAATTGCCGGGAGCTCGTCTATATATGGCCTCCGGCCGCCGCGTCAGTCAGGTGCCGATGCGCGTGCCTGGTGGCCGTGATGTCCGCCAGGCACCCGCGAGCGGCGGTCAGGGAGACAGCTCCACGTCCTGTCAGGGAGAGATGACTGATGGTGTGTCCCTTGTACATAGGGACAACCATCAGTCACCTCCCCCAGTCACCCCCCTCCCCCCACAGTAAGAATCACTAATTAGGGAATGCATTAACCCCTTCCTCGCCCCCTAGTGTTAACCCCTTCCCTGCCAGTCACATTTATACAGTAATCAGTGCTGTATAAATGTAAATGGTTCCAAAAATGTGTCAAAAGTGTCCGATGCGTCCGCCGCAATATCGCAGTCCTGACAAAAATCGCAGATCGCTGCTATTACTAGTAAAAATTAATAATAATTAAAAAAAAATGTCATAATTCTATCCCCTATTTTGTAGACGCTATAACGTTTGCACAAACCAATCACTATATGCTTATTGCGATTTTTGTTTTGCTGTTTATAAATGGCGCTTTAGAATACACACTCTGGCAGCCAATGAGCTAAAAATGTCTGTGATCAAGCTGTCCTTTGAGAACTGGTAACACTATGGCCGCGTACACATGATCAAACATGTCCGCTGAAACTGGTCCGCAGACCAGTTTCAGCAGACAGATTCGATTGTGTGTACGGCCTAGCGGACAGGTTTCCAGCGGACAAAAGTTTTAAAACATGCTTTAAAACTTGTCCGTTGGACATGTCCGCTGGTTACCAGTGTTGCTCATCTTACTTTAAAAAAGTAATTTGTTACAGTTACAAATTACTTCTCCGAAAAAGTAATTGCGTTAGTGACTCAGTTACTACATTGAAAAAGTAATTAGTTACTCAGCAAAGTAACTGAATTTTTTTTTTAATATTCTACAATGCTTTGTTGAGAAGCAGGTGACGGGCGCTTGCCAGGGAGCAGTGAGTTAATACTCCAAGACAAAAGAATGCCAGATTCTTGAGAGAAGAAAAACAAATGGTGATCTCGTGTGATCCAGCCTAGGTGCATCCGTCCCCCCCCATGTATGTGCAGCTAATAGGACTTAAAACCCTTATCCATCTGCTACATATTACATCCAAATTATAAGCTGGATTAAAATGTATGTTTATAATATATATTCCCTTGACGTTTACAGAGTCTGTAATTTAAAATCTTATATTAGGCTTTATTAGAATTTTCTATAGTTTATTGTTTATTATTTTATTTATCTTATATAAGCTTTATTAGATGCAAGGGATCTGGAATGGGGATGTCAGATTTTTCTTTGTTGTCTGATAAAGAGATGAAATCACTGACCAAAAATAACCTGCTGATCATTGGTCTGTATAGGTGTCCTGCACTTACCATGTTGACCACTGGATGTCGCTGTGTACACTGTTTTGTATAGGGAACGTTTGTTCTGTGGAACATTTTGTTCCGGCCATGTGTTCCCCGGATCATTGATCAGGTTGCGCACACAGTGTGTGTGTGATTGATGTGAGTTGTTCCCCGGTGATAGGTCAGTGTGAGGCGGATGGGGCTCATTGTATCCAGGGCTCCTTGCGATTGGGAGTTTTAAGACACATGATTCTAAAGCGGAGTTCCACCCATATTCATATTCACAGCGCCGGCAGAAGCAATTACTTTGCTGCCATCTAGTGGCGCTAGATGTAATTGCAGTAACGCCGCCCAAGTAATGGGAACTGCATTACCGTGAGGGGAAGAGTAATCAGGTAAATTACTCGTTACCCTCAAAAGGGGCTGCGTTAGGTAACTGCGTTTATTCTAACTCCGTTACTTACAACACTGCCGGTTACTACGACTAACCAGCGGACAGAAATCCCCTGCATGCGTCGAATGGATTCAACGCATGTGTGGAAGCATTTTATTTCCTGGTTTGGTGACGTGGCGGCGTCAAAGTCACCGCCACGTCACCGCGTTCTCTGTCCGAGGGGATTTTCGTCCGATGGTGTGTATACACCGCCGGACCAAAATCCTGCAGGACACATGTCCAATGAAAACGGTCCGCAGACCGTTTTCATTGGACATGTCTCCTCGTGTGTACGGGGCCTAAGGGTTTCCCATGAAGAGTTTTGTAGCCAGTACTTTGGGTGGCATTTTGGATAAAACATGTAGAAAATTAAAAAGAATGCCCAAAACAGGTTATAAGACTCTTAAAACTACCAAAATTCTATAAAGAAACATAGGGATATTTGTGGTGTACAGATACCAAACACCAACACATAAAAAATATATTAGAATTTGTTTTTATTTATTTATTCTCTTGGCATCCCATCTAAAGACTAAGCATGACCAGTGTACATCGGATAGCCCAATTTTACCCAAAAACCATCAACCCCTTTTATTATTACCTCACTTACCCCCCCCTTACTAAGATTAATGAGAGAGACACAATCTTGTTGGAGTAAAATGGCCACAACAGCCAATTTATTTTTTAACCATATAAATTAAATAATTAAATCAAAATAATTAAATCACACAAACTTTATTCCTTAACAATTTTGTAACCAACTTTATATATAACCCAGCTTCCTGATCTTTGACGGCAACCCGACTTCACCTTCCTTTACTACTGCACTGCAGCACCATTAACCCTTAAACAGGCCCCCAGCCGACCCAGCTCGGAGACAAACCTTTTTGTCCTGCAGTGCAACCATAACCGTATTCCAGCGGACACCGTTCCGCTGGAATAAATACCCATAAGGGTCCCATCCCACCGATGAGCCCACCACCATTTCCATCACATCTGTAACTGCCGCCATCAAAGACCAACTAACACCGCCACAGCCCGAACGGGTAACACCTTACCCTTACGGGCCCCTCCACACCCGCAGGGCCCTCTGGATCCCCTCCTGCAAATCTAAAAACCATAACTCCATCCCCACGTCGGATAGGTGAATACCATCTCCGCGTAAATAAAGCCCCACGTTCCTCTCCAACTCCATGTGTCTCACTACCAAGCCCCCATGTCTTACCACAAACCTCCCAATCACCTTGTTTACCTTAATCCGCCCCTTATCCAAACGCACCACAGACCTTGCCATGCGCCAGGTTGTCCGAGCAATTATGTCCGACCAAACCAGCAGCATGCCCGGATAGGCCGCGCGAAAGGTTAAGACATCCGCCTTAACGGCCATAATCAAATCCCCAATGGGCCTAATCCCTAAATCATTCCCCCCCACATGGAGAACCAAAATGTCAGGTGGACGGTCCAGCCGGGCAAAATGCTGTACCTCTGGCAGCACCCTGCCCCACCCCATCCCCCGGATCCCCAACCACCTGATCCTTGCTTCGCTCCTAGGAATACCTAGCTGACGCCCTTCCGGCCTAGCATCCGACCTCAATGCTCCCCAGTACACGTAGGAGTGCCCCAAAATCCAAACAAGGCGCTCCTGAACACCATCTGAAAAACAAATGACAAGCATGAGTGACAAGCAATAACACATACTTCTCACAACGACCCCAACACCAACCCAGCAACACTCCGAAACCCCAGCAACCATCATTCCTGCAACATATGTGGCCTAACGTATGACCTGAATCTCTTGGATTCCCACCTCCCAATCCGTTTTACAGCAGCCTCATCCAACCCGCACCGAGCCGCTTCTGTAGCAGCCCCGATGAGGAAGGAGTGCGAGGCGTACTGTTCCGCAGCGAACCCTGCTGCCCGTAAGCACTTCCGAAAGACTGCCACGAACTGGAACCTAGAGACAAAAGACCCATCCGCGTGCATCCATAGGGGACCCCCCGAAACCGGGCGAATAGCCAGGAACTCCCCCATAACCTTTACTGGGCAGACAACTGACCCCTGCAGCGCGTATAGAAATACCTCCGACCCTTTTCCATACTGGTCCGTCTTAGACCTGCACAGCCGTAACACCACCCTGTCCTCCAACATCCGTACATTCCCGACCAGCAACCCTCCCCCGACTACCTTGGAGGGGCTAACCAACTCACCTAGCCTGAAAGCTCCAAAGAAGGCTATGGAAAAAACCGCCCTAAACAAACTTACCTCATACACCGAAGAGCACACTCCCGACAAAACACCACAGATCGACTGCAACACGGAAAAAGAGACCGGCCTCCTCGTGTCCCTGGATACCTTACCTTTTCTGTACCCTTTTACCGCCTGCTTCACCCAAAACGACTTAGTCAAATCCGGCCTACCCTCCAGCTTGAACAAGAATGCTAACGCCATCAATTTTTTGGTAAGTGCCGAGACCGACCCCATATTTTCCATATGGCGTACCGCAAAGTACAATACTAACCATCCCAGTTCTGCATCTCCAAGATTGGCGTCCGCCAACCGCGTGTAACTGTACCATTCGTCCCAGACCTTGGTATACGCCGCCCATGTAACCATACTCACCGAACGCCTGATCCATGTGGCGGCGATCCCGAAACAATCCCCCACATCCACCCCGGGCAAGGCACACCTTCCTTTTCTGCGTGTGGGGCCAGCTCCCTGAACCTGTCCCACTGAAAGCGAGACAAAGCGTCAGCAAGCCTGTTGTCCACACCCGGAATGTGAACAGCATACAAGAATATGTTCCATTGCAGACAACGCAATACTAGATGGCGCAACAACCGAACCACCGGCAGGGAAGATGCGGAGATACGGTTGATAACCTGAACCACCCCCATGTTGTCACAGTTCAACCTAATCTTCAAATTCTTGCAAGATTCACCCCACAACTCCAACGCCACCACCACCGGGAACAATTCCAACAGTACCAAGTTCTTTACCAACCCCTCTGCGATCCATGCTGCCGGCCACCCCTCCGCACTCCAGCACCCTTTGAAGAAGGCCCCGTAACCTGTGGACCCCGCCGCGTCCGTGACAAGGTCCAAATCAAAATTACTCACCGGGCCTTCCATCCACAGGGACCGGCCATTGTACTCCTCCAGGAACGTATGCCACACTCGCAAATCCGCGTGTAGCTCCTTAGTCAACCGTATGAAATGCGTCGGCGACTTAACCCCTGCAGTGGCTGCCGACAGGCGTCGGCAGAACACCCTCCCCATGGGAATGATGCGACAGGCAAAATTTAACTTGCCCAGCAATGACTGAAGCGCTCTCAACTGCACCTTGTTACACCCCAACATACCTTTAATCACCATCCGGAGATTCTCCACCTTTTCCACAGGCAACCTGCACTCCATGGCCTCTGAATCTAACACTATCCCCAAAAAACTCAGTTCTGTGGTCGGGCCCTCGGTCTTATCGGCTGCCAACCGCACCCCAAACTTTCCGCTATGTGCTGCAGCGTTGCCAACAGGATACCGCACACCCTGGAAGAAGGGGGGCCCACACACAGAAAATCATCAAGATAATGGATTACCGAATCGATCCCCGCCACATCTCTGACCACCCACTCCAAGAAAGAGCTGAACTTCTCGAACAAGGCGCACGAGATGGAACAGCCCATGGGCAGACATTGGTCCACGTAGTATTTCCCTTGCCACTGGCAACCCAGCAGCCAAAAGCTGTCCGGGTGTACCGGTAACAAGCGAAATGCAGCCTCGATATCCGATTTCGCCATGAGCGCCCCTTTTCCGTACCGCCTGACCCACCTCACCGCCGCATCAAAAAAAGTGTACGACACCGTGCAGGCCTCTGGGTCTATAGCGTCATTCACCGACCCCCCCTTTGGGAAGGACAAGTGGTGGATGAGGCGGAACTTGTTCGGTTCCTTCTTGGGCACAACCCCCAAAGGCGAGACCACCAATCTGGGCAATGGCACCACCTCAAACGGCCCCCCCATCCTGCCCAATTCCACTTCCTTGGCCAATTTTTCAGACACCACCCCTGGATTTTCTAAAGTAGACCGCAAGTTTTTCGCGAAGGGCGGTACCTCTGACAACGTGCAAGGAATCGCAAATCCTTCTGAAAAACCCACGGTGAGCAGCTCCGCCGCTGCCCTATCCGGATATCTACTTAGAAAAGGAAGCATCCTTTCCCCCTTCACTGGCGTCCTCCCTCTTGTTCCCAGCCTCCCCCGCCCGCTTCCCCTTTTTGAAGCACCGGGACAAGGGATGACCACCCCCACATCCGGAGCATTCGTGCCTGAAACGACAGGTTCTGCCATAGGTGCAAGAGCCCTCGTTAAACTTCCAACAAACCCCCCACTTCTTTCCGGCTGGCGGTCCTGAGTTAGAAGCACCTCCGGCCCCACCTGGAAAAAACAGATTTTGCGTCCGCGGCGCCGACATCATCCGCATCCACAAGCTTATGTCCTTGTGATCCCATCGCAAGGATGGGCGGACCGCCCTACGCTGCCGAAATTGTTCATCATAGCGTAACCAACCTGTACCCCCGTACACCCGATGCCCCTCCCCAATTGCGTCCATATAGCAGAACAACCCAGAACAATGCTCCGGGTTCTTCTCCCCTATGACGCTTGCCATTATGGCGAAAGCCTGTAGCCAATTTTGAAACGTACGTGGGATCAATCTATACCTCCTCTTCTCCTCATCCTCCTTTTTGGAGTCATCTGGCTTGACCCTGTCCAGATTGAATTTTTCCAACGGGAGGAGGGAGAAGATCTCGACATATTCCCCTCTCACTATTTTGTCCCTCACCTCCTGCTTTAAATGAGCTCCCAAGGGACCCTCGAAACACACGTAAACTTCGCATTTTGCAGCGTCAGCTATGCGCACCACATCAGACCTGACCGCCGCTGTTTTTTTCCGTCCCCCCCTTTTCCCCAGACGTGCTGCTGTCCGGAACCGAACACTGCCCTCCGGTGAGGGGGTCGTCCACCACCACCGGGGAAGCTGCGACCCCTTGTGCCCCAACCCCACCCCCCACCCAGGGTGCGACCTGCGGGTATGCTGGCAACCCCCCGAAAAAACGCTGCACCAAGTCCCTCAAACCTCTAAAAATTCCCCCAATCCCGCCGGAGCACCCGGTGCGGCAGGCAGGGCGCCCGCCACCCGCGGGGCAGCAACCGGAGGGGGATTGGAAAAAGACACGGCCCCCCCACCCGAAACATTTGCAACATCCCCCACCCCCAACAGTCTACCCAGCACCGCCGCCACCTCCCCCTCCACAGATTGAATGTTCTTACCGTGCCAACCGGACGTGTCCCTTCCAGTCCTTGCAGTCCCGTCCACCGCCGGCTGTGCCGCCGCGGGATCCTCGCCATCGGAATCGGTTGCTTCTCCCTCTGACCTGTCTTCTGAAGCCAGCGTCCCTGGCGACGTCAGCCCCCCAGGCCGAGCCAGCCCGTGAGCCGCAGACCCTGGCCTAACCGCCGGGCGACCTCTGGTTTGGGACCCGGCTGTCGCTGTGGCGGAACGCCCCTCATCTCTCCCAGGGCCCGCACTGGGCCCCGGCAATCCTCCCGCCTGCCTTGGGGATTCCGGCCCCCCCTCTGCCCTGGAGCCGGCGGGCGAGGAAAAGGACAGCCCGCCGGCCATTTCACGGCTCCTCCCGCGCCGAGTCCTCCCCCTCTCGGCCCCGGGGGAGACCGAACGATCCCTCTGTCCCCGCCGTGGCGGCGAGGCCTGGGCGCCATCGCCGCTCGTAGCCCCGCCCACCGTCTCTCGCCGCCGTCGTGTGTCCCGGTCCGCCTCACCCCCGACCGAAGCATTAGCCCGCTTTGCCGGGGGGGGGGGCGCCGTGCCTGAAGGGGGGCTCCTCACAGACTTCTGGCCTTTAGTAGTGGGGCCTGGGGAGTAACGCTCCGGAGGCCGCGACCTCCGCGCACGAGGCGACCGCCTCTCAGTGTCCTGCGACCCCCCCGCCTCGTCTTCCAGCAACCCCCCAACCTGTTCTTCAAGCCATATTTATTGGCTGGGTTTAGTATTGCCTTGATATTCATAATTCTCTGATCATGAAAGGCCTATTATAACCTTGTTTTACAAAATCCTTAAAACGTGTTGGATGAAAATTACCATATGCAAATATATCCGTGATACTACACAGGAGACTTTATGAATGCCACAAAAAATGAAAAAAATGAAAAAAAACATACATATGTCTCTCTATCTTTTATTTATTTTTTAAGAGAAGAAGGCAGTTTTCAGATTATTCCGGTGACAAGACACAATACAATGTAACCAGAGGTACAACAAGTTTCCACCAATGTCTATTGCCGCATACACACGGTCAGAAATTTCGACAAGAAAAGTCCATTGTGAGCGTGTGTGCGATCCATCGGACTTTTGCTGTCGGAATTTCCGCCAACAAAAGATTGAGAGCTGGTTCTCAAATTTTCAGCCGGAAAAAATTCCAATCGAAAATTCGGATCGCCTGTAGCAATTCCAAAGCGCAAAATTCCGACGCATGCTCAGAAATAATTTGACTAATACTCGGAAGCATTGCATTTCATTTTCTCAGCTCGTTGTAGTGTTGTACATCACTGCGTTCTTGATGGTCGAAAGTTCTTTTGTGTGACCGTGTGTATGCAAGCCAAGCTTGAGCGGAATTCTGTTGGAAAAACCATTCAAGGTTTTCGTGACGGAAAAAATCTGATTGTGTGTACGTGGCATAACACAGTAGTTGTGATACAAGTTAGTAATGACTGTAATGAATAACATAGTGGGACTAGACAAGGACCAAAAATATGGATATATCCAATGTTGATTGCATTCCATCCCAAAGAGGGAAAGGTGGATCATAAATAACGAAAAATTGAATTCAAATACTTACCGTAATTTTCCTTTCCTGACGAGCTCCATGTCAGCACAGCTAGGTGAGGCCCCGCCCACCCACACGTGATCAGGCTTTACTCTAAATTTTTCAATCACCTCGGCCTTAGGCGCCGTACACACGGCCGAGGTTCTCGCTGAAAACCAGCGAGAACCTCGCTGGAATGCACATTCCAGCGAGGACCTCGGCCGTGTGTACGGTCTCGGCGAGCTTCCCGTCGGGAAGCCCGTCGAGCCGAAATAGAGAGCACGCTCTCTATTTCCTCGACGGCCCGCCTGGAAGAATGGCTGGTTGCCATTCCCGACGGGCGGGTCGCCGAATTCGACGGCCGGGAGAGAACCTCGACGGGCGGAACGATGTGTTCTGCCCGTCGAGGTTCTCTGCCGTGTGTACGGCGCCTTAGCGTTTCGTAACTATTACTACTTAACTGGGCGGGTTCTGTGCTGACATGGAGCTTGTCAGGAAAGAAAAATGATGGAAAGTATTTGAAATCAATTTTCTGTTTCTCCTTTCCAGCACAGCTGGGATTTAACTAGCTAAAAGAGGGGAGGCATAATGCTACACACTCCACAACTCTGACTAAAACAGTAAGAGTCGGTTCACACATGGTCGACTCGTCAGGCCCCGTACACACGACCGGTTTCCTCGGCAGAATCTAGCAAGAAACCTGTTGGGAGACGTGTTTTGCTGAGGAAACCGGTCGTGTGTACATTTTTCGACGAGCCAAAAAGAGAGCGGCCTCGTACACACGACCGAGGAACTCGTTGGGCGAAACACATGGTTTTCCTCGTCGAGTTCCTTGTTAGGCTTGTCGAGGAACTCGACAAGCTTGCTTTGCATACACACGTTAAAGACCAAATCTCCTCGTTCTCAAACGCGGTGACTTCAACACAAACAACGGCAGGGGAAGATCGATTCCATTGGCACAACTCTTGGGGCTGCTTTTGCTAATCTCATGTTACTGAAAAGTTTGGTAAGAGACCTTTTTACTTTTCAGTCTCTTACAGTGTGACAAATGTGCTATTTCCATTACAAACGCTACTTTTACAGAAGGTGCGCGGGTTTCTTAGCATACACATGCTCGAGTTTCTCGTCGGAAACCAGTCTGACGAGGAACTCGACGAGCCAAATTTGACTCCCGTTGAGAAAATAGAGAACATGCTCTCTTTTTGGCTCGTCGAGTCTCTCGACAGTTTCCTCCTCGAAAATTTGACACACGACCGGTTTCCTCGGCAAAACACGTCTCCCAACCAAGTTTCTTGCTGGATTGTGCCGAGGAAACCGGTCGTGTGTACACGGCCAGCATGTTTTCTTTTTCCTCGATAGGAGTCAAATTTGGCTTGTCGAGTTCCTCGTCGGGCTGCTTTCCGACAAGAAACTTAAGCGTGTGTATGCAAGAAACCCGCGCACCTTCGGTAAAAGTAGCGTTTGTAATGGAAATAGCACATTTGTCACGCTGTAACAGACTGAAAAGTGAAAATGTCTCTTACCAAACGTTTTCCTAACACGCAGTAACATGAGATTAGCAAAAGCAGCCCCTGCCATTGTATGTGTTGAAGTCACGGCGTTTGAGAACGAGGAGATTTGGTCTTTAACGTGTGTACGCAAAGCAAGCTTGTTGAGTTCCTCGACAAGCCTAACAAGAAACTCGATGTGTTACGCCCGACAAGTTTGGGGGAGACTCCAAAGTCGTGCCAAAGTCGTGCCACCCCAGTGTGAACCGGGTCTAACAGAAGCCATGATGCCCCAGACAAACTCAATAGTTATTAAGCCATGAATATGACTTGGTGTCCACATAGCTGCATTGCAGATAGTTTGAGACACCTGGCCTGCTGTTACTCTCAAGGTCCGGGCCCTTCTAGTGAAAGTGCCGTGATTCTCCTGGCACAGCCAGCCCTATAACCCGCAGGCCAAGGAGATGAGGTTACCAACCAAGAGATAATTATTATTATTATTATTAAAAGATGTTTAATATCGCGCCCGTCTTACCCATAGGGCCTCGAAGCGCTAAACGCAAAAGAAAAGAAGTACACATCACCCATGACGGAGAACTAAAATCGGCACCGCAGCAATTAAAAGGGGTACCAAGAAGGGAGAGACCTAATATAACATAAAAAGGACTCGAAACACCCCTCTACTGACTCAGCCATAGGCTTGGGTAAACAGGTAGGTTTTAAGTTTGCGACGGAAAGCCAGGAGATTGCTAACCTGTCTAATCGGCAGGGGGATGCTGTTCCAAAATTTCGCCCCCTGGACGGAAAAAGAGCGACCTCCCCGACGAGCCTTTCTAAAGCAAGGCAACGTAAAATCCAAGGAGGTACTGGAACGGAGGGGGCGGGAGGGGGCGTATTTGATGAATCTTGTACAGAGGTAGCCTGGACCCGAACCATAGAATACCCTGTGCATAATACAACCAGTCTTGGACAATATCCGTTTGGAAATAGGAAGCCAATGCAGGGCGACAAGAGAGGGGGTGATATGCTCCCTGCGGGAAGCACCCGTGAGTAGCCGCGCAGCTGCATTTTGGACAAGCTGGAGTCTATGCAAGTTGTTATTAGGGAGTCCTAGATACAGGGCATTACAATAGTCCAGGCGACTAGCGATCGTGGCAGAGACAACCGTTTTTTTGCTGGGGTGGTCAATGAATCGAAATAACACCCTCAGAAGTTTCAGATGGAAGTGGCAGGTACTCACCACCTTGCTTATCTGGGGGGTCAGAGTCAACCGAGAGTCCAGGATGATTCCCAAGTCCCTGACCTGGGTGGCTCTCTCGGGAACGCTGCCAAACTCCGAGGGCCATTGAGGCAGTGTAGGGGCCAGACTCAAGTCACTGAAGGTAATACATTCGGTCTTACTATTGTTTAACTTCAGAAAGTTGGCACACATCCACTGATCGATCTCCCGAAGGCAAGCGTCCAGGGTTTCGGGAGCAACTTCACCATGTTTGAATTTAAAGTAAAGTTGCGTGTCATCGGCATAGACATGGAACTGGAGATTGTGGTGCCTGATGAGGTCGGCCAATGGCCTCACATAGATGTTTAACAGGACCGGAGATAAAGCCGATCCCTGTGGAACTCCACAGGAGAGGGGGAGGTCAGCTGATTGAAAAAACCCCAGCTGTACTCGCTGCGTACTCTCCTGGAGAAAGGAGGCCATCCATGCCAAGGCTTGACCTTCTAATCTGGCAACCATTACCAATCGATCCAGAAGCACTTGATGGTCAATGGTGTCGAATGCAGATGACAGGTCCAGTAACACTAAAACCACCGAATGATCCTGGTCTAAAGCCGTCAGAAGATCGTCCTGGACGTTGACAAGAGCTGACTCTGTGCCTCGCCCAGGCCGGAATCCCGACTGGTAGTCATCCAGAATGTTATTGGACTCTAGGTGACTCTGAAGTTGACCTACCACAGCTTTTTGGGTTATCTTCGCCACGAACGGAAGGCCAGAAATTGGTCTCAAGTTGCTCATCTCAGTCGGGGCGAGCGATGGTTTCTTAAGCAGGGGAGTCACCACCGCCTGCTTAAGAGAACTCGACACCCGACCGGAGGCAAAGGAGCTATTAATAATGTCCTGTATAAACGGGGCCAGGGCCTCCACGCAAGATTTAATCAAATTAGGGGGACAGGGATCCAAAGGGCAGGAGGAGGCTTTTAAAGCCCGAATAATCTCTCTAACCGAGACTTCCGTGAGTGGGGTAAATTCCCGTAATGGAATAATAGTGTGGTCCCCACTCAGTTCTAGGGCTGGATGGCTTACGCTAGGGGCAACTAAAGATGGTATAGAGGCTCGTAACTTTAATATTTTGTTGTGAAAGTACTCTGCCATTTGTTGGCAAAGCTCCTGAGAATGAGCCATCGGGGTAGTTTTACTGATGGGATTAGAGAGTTCCTGCGTGATGCGGAACAATTCACCAGAATTGTTTCCCGCCTTGACTACCCTTTCCGAGAAATAGTGTCTTTTTGCTTGTAAAATGGCAGTTTTGTACAATTTTTGGAGCTCTCGGAATTTAAGAAGATGCTCAGGAGTTTTATTTTTTCGCCAAAATCCTAGTTTGCTGTTTTAGCAATCGTAGCGCCAGCGTAAACCATTTCGGATTTTTTTCAGCCGTTCTAGAATTGGGTTTGTTAGAGATTGGGGCTAGGGAGTCCAGTGACGATAATAAGTGATTATAAAAGAAACCTAATTTTTCTTCCGTAGTTCCCAAGGCCAATAGGTCATTCAATAGTGTGTTCTGGGTAAAGTGCTGTGCAAAGTCGGAAGGAATTAGGTCCTTTAAATCCCTTTTTTTGATGATCTTGCTGGAAGCCAGCTGAGGCCGAGGTGAGTGAAAAATGTATAGTTGAGTCCTGATCACGTGGGGGTGGGCGGGGCCTCACCCAGCTGTGCTGACATGGAACCGTCAGGAAAGTCAAACTTTAATCTAATGGATTATTAAGGCGCCCCAGCGTAGGGCTGTTGCCAGGAGAACATACCTGATGTGTACCTACTGCACATAAGAAGACTGCCAACAATTTTATATGTACAGAGAAAGAAGACAAATGGGGGGAAAGAAGAAAAAGGGCAAAAGAAAGGAAGAGTAGGGTAAAAAAAAAAAGTGGGGGGAGGGGGAGGTAATATTGGCTTGTCTCAGGGGGTGGGACAGATGGTCTCCATCAACCAGCAGAACCTGCATCAAAGTGAGCCTTACCTACCTCAGAGTAAACAATCATGGTCCATACAGTCCAAGTTTTTGAGTACACCTTTCATTTATGCTGCGCCGTCAATACCAGATCCTCTATCAGGATCAACTCCTTAACCTTCTTGAGCCATAGCCCAATGGACAGTGGCTGTGTCTTTTTCCAGATAAGAGGAATACACGATTTAGCAGCCTCTCTGTTTATCTTTTGAATTTCGGTCTTTACAATATTTACTAAGGGGATATACAGTAGATTAAAAAAAAGTCTGGAAACCGGTGCTTAGAAGTAGTGTTGCTCACGAATATTCGCATTGCGAATATTCGCTACGAATATTGCATATTCGAGTATTCGCGAATAACTCGAATATTGCGGCGAATATTCGTATTTTTTCAAATTTATTTGTAAAACAGATCACATCCTAGTGATCTCCATCGACGTCTAAAAGCATTGCTGGTATGATTAGAGAGAGACCCTGGGCCGAGTAGCTGATGCGATTCTTTTATGTTGCCGAAAATTCGCATTGCGAATTTTCGGCAACATAAAAGAATCGCATCAGCTACTCGGCCCTTCTTTTGCATCAGAGCCAATCAGAATAACTCGAATATTCGGCAAAAGGAATATTGCGCGATATTCCTTTTGCCGAATATTCGAGTTATTCTGATTGGCTCTGATGCAAAAGAAGGGCGGAGAAGATAATCGCGCAATAGGAATATTGCGCGATTATCTTCTCCGCCCTTCTTTTGCCCCCTTATTCTCCTTTCTTTTAAGTAGAGTTAGTGTAGAGTTAGTGTTTAGTGCATATTAGTTTAGTATTACAGGAAATGATCTCCGTTTATGAGAATTTCGCAATCATTTTCGCATTAGCGAAATTTTGCAAAATTTTTTTTGGATAAAATATCACGAATATTCGATATTAGCGAATATTCGCGAATATTCTTCTATATATTCGCGCAATATCGCGAAATAGAATATGGCGTATTCCGCTCAACACTACTTAGAAGCAGTTAACAGTGTTTTTCTCTGCTCCTAGAAGCTGAAGCTTGAAAAACACTTCTAGACTACAATGGTGTAATAAGAGACATAGGATAACACAATTTGCTTTTCAGGGTAGACAGAAAAAAATGCTCAAAGTAGCAGCTAGGAGCTTAAAAATAGGCTAGTTTGCATCGAACCTTACAGACAGCTTAACCACTTAAGCCCCGGACCAATATGCAGGTTAAGGACCAGGTCCCTTTTTGCGATTTGGCACTGCGTCGCTTTAACTGACAATTGCGCGGTCGTGCGACGTGGCTCCCAAACAAAATTGGTGTCCTTATTTCCCCACAAATAGAGATTTCTTTTGGTGGTATTTGATCGTCTCTGCGGTTTTTATTTGTTGCGCTATAAACAAAAATAGAGTGACAATTTTGAAATAAATTCAATATTTTTTACTTTTTGCCATTATAAATATCCCCCCAAAAAAGATATATAAAAAAAAAAATGTCCTCAATTTAGGCCGATACTTATTCTTCTACATATTTTTGGTAAAAAAAAAAATCGCAATAAGCGTTTAATGATTGGTTTGCGCAATTTTTTTTGCGTTTACAAAATAGGGGATAGTTTTATGGCATTTTTCTAAAAAATTTTTTTTTACAACTAATGGCGGTGATTAGGAGTTGTCCGGCCGCCATGCGAGACACCTGCCAAAGTGGGCCAGTCTGGATCAAGTCCAGGGCCAAATTTTTGTCCCAGTCCAGCCCTGGTAGATTGTGTTAATTTATTTTTCCTAAAGCCGAACAATATCTAAAAAAAAAAAACCACCACCAGATCTTTCTGTAAGGACAAAATAATTTATTGAATTTTTTTTTTTTTAATGTTTAGGGGTATCATGTGCATATATCATAATTAATTACAAATATGAAATTAAAATAAAAAGACAAAAAAAACACCTGTATGTACAAACAGAATATAGGAATGCATATTTTGAATTTAATTGAACTAAAAAAAAGAAAATCTATTTTTTTACTTGAAAAAATCAGTCATTTTTACGGCGTGCCCTCCGTCCAACTTTTCATAGACTACAGTTTTAAATTTGAATGTTCAAATTACGTCCTACTAGGCCTAGGAACACTTTGGATTCCCTGTGAAGAGTTTTGTGGCCAAAGCCAAGGAACATCTGACTAAGGAGTCTTGTCAGTGCCGAGTCCAACAATGAATGATGGCGACCATCCCACTAGATAAGATTACTGTTCTGTAAAGGTAAGGTTACTATGGCATTTGAAATAGCCGAGAAAGCTGTGCCGGAACTTTTGGAGTTCTTGTGTAGACCTAAGAAATCCGTAGTGATGGGCTCCGGCCGTTGTTTCCTGAAGATACTTTTCATGGTGGATTGGAAGTTGTTGGTGACAAAACAATAGACAATGGGGTCCATACAACTATTAAGGCTACTCAAGGTTACTGTGATGTGGTACACAATGAGGATGACATCCTGGGACACCTCACTACCGGCACAGAAGGCCACTTGACTAACATGGATGGGTGTGAAGCAAACTGTAAAGATGATCAGCACTGTTATGAGAAGCTGTACCGCCTTCATCCGTCTCTCTCGGCTTTGGTTCATGAGCGTTGACCTGGACAAAGCCCACATGATCCGCACAGTGTAGAAAGTGATAATTATCAGAGGAACAAAGTACTCAAAGGCGGTCAGCGTGAAAAGCTGAAAAAGACAACAATGTTTGTGGTATATCGTCGTGGTCAGTATGGTGAAAGTTACGACCACAGCGAATATCCAAATGAAAACGCAGATACATTTGGCGTAGTTGGGGTTTCTCCACTTGCGCGAGGCCTCGACTTGCACGATGGCCATATAGCGATCCACACAGATGCAAGTCAGGAAAAGAATACTACAGTACATGTTGACAAAGTACGTGAAGCTGTGAACGAAATAGCAGGTTTGACAGGCCTCTACGTTGCTATAGTACATGACGATACGCGTTGGTAGAGAGAGGCCCACCAAGAGGTCCGTCACCACCAGGTTGATGGTGTAAATAACAGAGGTGGTCTTGGCTTTGGTTCGGAAGCAGAACACGTAGATGGCCAAACTGTTCAATGTTATGCCCACCAGGAAAATAAGTGTGTTGATAATCAGCAACGCCACCCAAAGACCGTAAAACCTTTGATGCAAGGCACCTTCCGGGCTTGCTTGTTGGGGAGATTGGGATTGTTCGTCACTTGCTCCAGAATCGTTCAGGCCGATGTCATTGGATGAGTTGGTGTAGCTAGGGCTGAGAAAGCACTCCATGTTTTTTCCCTGAACCAACCTACAAGAAATTACAGAAAATGTGTTACAAACCAGACTGTATATCAAGGGTCTTTAAACTGCGGCCCAAGGGCCCTTTGCTAGCCTTTATCCGGCCCTAGGGCACTATCCCTCTCTCTGATATGAGGCACTATTCCTTCCACTGACACCAACAAGGAGGCACTATTTCTTCCACTGATACCAATGATGGGATACTATTCCTCCTACTAATAGGGGCCCTACTCCTCCTCCTACTGACCACCAACCCTGAGGCCATATTTATTCTCACTGATGCCAAGCCCAGGACATTTTCTGCCCCTCCTTGAAAAGTTGGAGACCCCTGCTGTATAATATGAAGGCCTGACATTGTTTTAGGGTGCTATTACCTGTCTCTAGGGTTTAGGTTTACCAGAAATAAAGAAAGTTCTCCTCAAAATTTTAGGTCTTGCATACAATATTCCTGGTTATGGTGCTGTTTTGTAATACTTAAAGTGATACTAAACACACAGGGCTAGATTCAGGATGGAGAGCGTATCTTTGTGCGGGCGTAGGGTATCCTATTTACCCTACGCCTCCACAACTTATACAGGCAAGTGCTGTATTCACAAAGCACTTGCTCCGTAAGTTGCGGCGGCGTATCGTAAATGTGCCGGCGTATCCGTGCGTAATTCAAATAGGGCAGGTAGGGGGCGTGTTGTATTTAAATTATCCCTGACCCCACGTAAATGACGCGCCAAACGAACTGCGCATGCGCCGACCGTGAACGTATCCCAGTGCGCATGCTCCAAATCACGTCGCAAATAGTCATTGACGGCGCAAACGGCGCAAACGGCGTAAACGACGTACAATACGACGCTGTCCCGAGGTTCATACTTAACATTGGCTGCGCCTCATTATAGCAGGGGTAACTTTACGCCGGACGTAAGCCTAAGGCCGCGAACAAACGGAGGGACATGTCCGATGGAAACGGTCGCAGACCGTTTTCATCGGACATGTCTCCTCTGGATTTTCGTCTGGCGGTGTGAAATCCCTGCCGGCAGACAACGCAGTGACGCGGCGGTGACGTTGACGCCGCAACGTCACCGCACCAGGAAGTAAAAAACTTCCACGCATGCGTCGCATCCATACGACGCTTGTGCGGGCAGATATGTCCGCTGATTAGTGTACTAACCAGCGGACATATCCGACGGACATGTCGCTGGCGGACAAATTTTAAAGCATGCTTTAAAATTTGTCCGCCGGCCAGACATGTCCGCTAGCCCATACACACGATCAGATTTGTCCGCTGAACTGGTCCGTCGGACCAGTTTCAGCGGACAAATTTGATCGTGTGTACGCGGCCTAACGTAAACGGTGTAGCGGCCGCGAGTACGTTCGTGAACCGGCGTATCTACCTAATTTACATATTCGTCTCGTAAATCTACAGAAGCGCCACCTAGCGGCCATTGTAAATATGCAACTAAGATACTAAGAGACTTACGCCGATCGTACCTTAGCTCAATCCCGCCGTATCTGATTCTTTGAATCAGGTGCCGGGATACGACGGCGCTCAGTCGGACTTACGACGGCGTATCTGTAGATATCTGACCCACACTGTTTAATTTACAGTATGTTGTCTCTTTTATTTCTGTATGTGGATGATGGCACTGTAATTACTTTAACCACTTAAGTACCGCCTACTGCACATTAACGTCGGCAGAATGGCACGGCTGGGCACATCAACGTATATATACGTTGATTTTAGTACCCAGCCGTGGGGGTGGGGGTGGGGGGATTCGCGGACCCGATCGCCGCTGGAGTGCGGCGATCCGTCCCTGGAGCGGAAGAACGGGGAGAGCCGTGTGTACACACGGCTTCCCCGTGCTTCTCTGTGGCCGCAGCATCGATCGCGTCATCCCTGTAATAGGGGGACGCGATCGATGACGTCACACCTACAGCCACACCCCCTACAGTTGTAAACAAACACATTAGGTCACACATCCCCTACAGCGCCACCTGTGGTTAACTCCCAAACTGCAACTCTCATTTCCACAGTAAACAATGCAATTTAAATGCATTTTTTGCTGTGAAAATGACAATTGTCCCAAAAATGTGTCAAAATTGTCCAAAGTGTCCGCCATATTGTCACAGTCACGAAAAAAATCGCTGATCGCCGCTATTAGTAGTAAAAAAAAAAAAATTAATACAAATGCAATAAAACTATCCCTTATTTTGTAAAAGCTATACATTTTGCGAAAACCGACCGATAAACGCTTATTGCGATTTTTTTTACCAATAATACGTAGAAGAATACGTATCGGCCTAAACTGAGGAAAAAAAATGTTTTTTTATATATTTTTGGGGGATATTTATTATAGCAAAAAGTAAAAAATATTGCATTTTTTTTTAAATTGTCGCTCTATTTTTGTTAATAGCGCAAAAAATAAAAACCGCAGAGGTGATCAAATACCACCAAAAGAAAGCTCTATTTGTGGGGAAAAAAGGACGCCAATTTTGTTTGGGAGCCACGTCGCACGACCGCGCAATTGTCAGTTAAAACGAAGCAGTGCCGATTTGCAAAAAGGGGCAAGGTCCTTTACCTGCATTTTGGTCCGGGTCTTAAGTGGTTAACCACTTAAGCCCCGGAACATTTGGCTGGCCAAAGACCAGAGCACTTTTTGCAATTCGGCACTGCGTTATTTTAACTGACAATTGCACGGTCTTGCGACATGGCTCCCAAACAAAATTTACGTCCCTTTTTTCCCACAAATAGAGCTTTCTTTTGGTAGTATTTGATCATCTCTGCGGTTTTAATTTTTTGCGCTATAAATAAAAAAAGAGCGACAATTTTGAAAAAAGTCAATATTTTTTACTTTTTGCTATAACAAATATCCCCCCAAAAATATAAAAAAAGCAACAACTATTTTTTTTTCTCAGTTTAGGCCGATATGTATTCTTCTACATATTTGTGGTAAAAAAAAAATCGCAATAAGCGTATATTGATTGGTTTGCACAAAAGTTAGAGGCCCGGATTCACATCTTTCTGCCGGTGTAGCGTATCTTCTTTACGTTACGCCGGCACAATGTTGAGAGGCAAGCATGGAATTCACAAAGCAAATGCTCTCAACGTTGCACCGGCGTAGCGTATAGTTGTCAGCGTAAGCCGACGTAAGTCAAAGTAGGTGGAAGTGGGCTGGAAGTGGGAGTGTAACAGTTAAATGAAGCGTGACCGAATGCAAATGATGGGCTGAGCTTCAAAAAAACGAACTGCGCATGCGTCGGTTCTTGAACGCATCCCAGTGCGCATGCTCAGTCACGTCAAAATAACTGGCTAAGATATGTCAAAACACTGCCTACGACGTGAACGTAACCTACGCACAGCCCTATTCATGTACTACGTAAACGACGTAAAAATCTACGGCGTTCGTTCCCTGGTCCATACCATTGCATGGGTTGCACCTCCTATATGAGGAATAACTTTACGCCGGACGTAACCTTTACGCAAATCGCTTAAAACATGCGCCGGGCGCAAGTACGTTTGTAAATCGCCGTATCTTACTCATTTGCATATTTAACATGGGTACGTTGAATGCGTCCAGCGTAACTATGCGCCCATGATACGCCGGCGTAGGCAAGTTACGTTGGGGCGGCTGAAGCCAAATTTTTCAACGTATCTAGCTTGGGGAATTGGCGCAGGGATACAACGGCGCACATTTGTACTTATGACGGCGTATCTCTAGATACGTCGGCGTAAGTGGTACATGAATCCGACTAATAGTGTCTACAAAATAGGAGATGGTTTTATGGCACTTATATTATTATTATTTTTTTTACTAGTAATGGCGGCAATTTGCAATTTTTATCGTGAGTGTGATATTGCGGCGGACACATCGGACACTTTTGACACTATTTTGGGACCATTGTCATTTATACAGCGATCAGTGCTATAAAAATGCACTGATTACTGTGTAAATGATACTGGCAGGGAAGGGGCTAACCACTAGGGGGCGATGAAGGGGTTAAGTGTGCCCTAGGGAGTGATTCTAACTGTGTGGGGGCTGGGCTACCAGTGATCATTGCTCTCGATGACAGGGAGCAGACAATCAGTGTCCTGTTACTAGGCAGAACAGAGAAATTCCTTGTTTACAAAAGCATCTCCCCGTTCTGCCTCTCCGTAACACGATCGCGGGACACCGGTGGACATCGAGTATGAATGAAAAAAAAACAGATAAATGAAAATTTTGAAATAGTCTTCTTAAATACATACCAAGCAGGAGGAAGACAGTTGACACCGTCAGAGCCAGTGGATCACGGAACCATCGACCAGTAGCTGTGGTTGGGGCTGAACATTGATAATGACCACCATGGAACCTTCATGAGGTCAGCTCATCAGCTTGTAACCCAAACATCCAGTGCCTGAACCTGTGGACAGAAAGGAACCTCTGGTTATCTCTGACTATACACACTATAGTCAAATACACTTTCCGAGAGCTCATATTTAATTTTGTGGCTTACGAATGCCCAACCTATCTATTGGGAACCCGGCTGGGGGTCTTGCAGGTTTTTTTTATTTTTTATTCCTTTTTTACAAATAGTCTAGAAATAGAGGTTTGGGAGTGCTGGATCCCCTGATGTGATGTGGTGCCCTAATTAGGATGCCTGGCTGCTCTCGGGTATTCCTTATCTTTAAAGATAAGTAGCATTTGTTGCAATACTCACCTTTGGTTTGGAGCTGAGCCCCACAGTTCTCCTTTTCCACCATTACATGTCTTCAGTGGTAAATGACAGCCAGTATGCTTCAACCCACTTACTCAGAGCCCAGGTCACCCTGCCCCCCCCCCCCACCCAGCCTGTTAATGGACAGTAAAAGAAGAAGCAGCAAGGACAGTATTGAACACATCACCATTTTTCTAAGTATATATTTCCAAAGGGGCTACTGACATAACATTTTCACCACACGTCTGTAACAATCCATGTAATATATACATACAAAGACACCAAAACAAATTAGTAATTAGAAAGCAATCCTGCCCCTTTGTCAGTGCAAATTATTACCAGCTGGTTCAGTCTCAATTGATGGCCTATAAAAAGGTGTCTCATTACCAAGGTGTCACACAAAAAACATCTCATGATGAGTAAAAGCAAAGAGCTCTCTCAAGACCTTTGCAACGTTATTGTTGCAAAATATACTGATGGGATTGGTTACAGAGGGATTTCTAAACTTCTGAATGTTCCCGTGAGCACTGTTGGGGCCATATTCCAGCAGTGGAAAGAACATTATTTCACCATAAACCAACCATGGCCAGGTGCTACTCGCAAGATTTATGACAGAGGAAAGAATTATCAAAAGAGTTGTCCAAGAGCGGAGGGCCCCTTGTGGGGAGCTTTCATAAGAACCTGGAATTAGCAGGTACAATTGTTTCAAAGAAAACAATAAGTTATGCCCTCCCCCACCATGGCCTGTATGCACGCTCACCACACATGACTCCATTGCTGAAGAAAAAGCATGTTGAAGCTTGTTTAAAGTTAAAAACATCTGAATGAATGAAAACCGTTTAACACATTTTTACACTTTTTTTAATCATAAATTTGTAAATTCATAGATTCATCAATTCATAAAATTTGAAAATCCAAAAATAAGAAAGATAACTAGCTATTAAATTCTAGGTATTGGAATTTCCTTTCAAATTTGGCTGTTAGAGAACGTAACAAATACGAATTTATCCAAAGTTATGAATTATCCGAAATAACGAATGCTGCATCTAAACAAATGGAACGGAACAAATTAATAATCAATAATAATAGTAGTAAAAACACTTTTATTATCATTATTGTTATTTATTATTAACCACTTGACTACTGGGCACTTAAACCCACTTAATAACCAGACCAATTTTCAGCTTTCGGTGCTCTCACATTTTGAATGACAATAACTCAGTCATACAACACTATAACCAAATGAAATTTTTGTCCTTTTTTTCCCACAAATAGAGCTTTCTTTTGGTGGTATTTTATCACCTCTGCGGTTTTTATTTTTTTCACTATAAATGAAAAAAGAACGAAAATTTTGTAAAAAAATGAATTTTTCTTCATTTCTATTATAACATTTTGCAAAAAAGTAATTTTTCTTCATAAACTTGGCCTAAAATGTATACTGCTACATATCTTTGGTAACAAAACAAAAAAAATTTAGATATTATTTAGTCTGGGTGAAAGTTATAGGGTCTAAAAGCTATGGTACCAATTACTGAAAATTGATCAATTTGATCACATCTGATGTACTGACATCCTCTCTCATTTCTTGAGACCCTAACATGCCAGAAAAGTACAAATACCCCCCAAATGACCCCTTTTTGGAAAGAAGACATTCCAAGGTATTTAGAGGCATTGTGAGTTTTTTGAAGTTGTAATTTTTCCCACAATTCTTTGCAAAATCAAGATTTTTTTCATTTTTATTTTCTTTCCACAAAATTTTCATATTAGCGGGTTATTTCTCACACACAGCATATGCATACCACAAATTACACCCCAAAACACATTCTGCTATTCCTCCCGAGTATGGCGATACCCCATGTGTGGGACTTTTATACAGCGTGGCCACATGGAATGGCGCCAAACTTTGCGACTTAAAAATCCCCATAGGTGACGCTTTAAATATTTTTACTGGTTACATCATTTTAGTTGGAGAAGAGGTCTAGGGCCAAAATTATTGCTCTCGCTCTAACGTTCGCAGCGATACCTCACATGTGTGGTTTGAACACCGTTTTCATATGTGGGCGGGACTGGCGTATGCGTTCGCTTCTGCATGCAAGCTCACGGGGACAGGGGCGCTGTATGCCCAGAGTATTGCGGAGTATGCCCAGAGTATTGCGGAGTATGCCCAGAGTATTGCAGAGTATGCCCAGAGTATTGCAGAGTATGCCCAGAGTATTGCGGAGTATGCCCAGAGTATTACAGAGTATGCCCAGAGTATTGCGGAGTATGCCCAGAGTATTGCGGAGTATGCCCAGAGTATTGCAGAGTATGCCCAGAGTATTGCAGAGTATGCCCAGAGTATTGCGCAGTATGCCCAGAGTATTGCGGAGTATGCCCAGAGTATTGCAGAGTATGCCCAGATTATTGCAGAGTATTGCAGAGTATGCCCAGAGTATTGCAGAGTATGCCCAGAGTATTGCAGAGTATGCCCAGAGTATTGCGGAGTATGCCCAGAGTATTGCGGAGTATGCCCAGAGTATTGCGGAGTATGCCCAGATTATTGCAGAGTATTGCAGAGTATGCCCAGAGTATTGCAGAGTATGCCCAGAGTATTGCGGAGTATGCCCAGAGTATTGCGGAGTATGCCCAGAGTATTGCGGAGTATGCCCAGAGTATTGCGGAGTATGCCCAGAGTATTGCGGAGTATTGCAGAGTATGCCCAGAGTATTGCAGAGTATGCCCAGAGTATTGCGGAGTATGCCCAGAGTATTGCAGAGTATGCCCAGAGTATTGCGGAGTATGCCCAGAGTATTGCGGAGTATGCCCAGAGTATTGCGGAGTATGCCCAGAGTATGCCCAGAGTATTGCAGAGTATGCCCAGAGTATTGCAGAGTATGCCCAGAGTATTGCGGAGTATGCCCAGAGTATTGCAGAGTATGCCCAGAGTATTGCAGAGTATGCCCAGAGTATTGCGGAGTATGCCCAGAGTATTACGGAGTATGCCCAGAGTATTGCGGAGTATGCCCAGAGTATGCCCAGAGTATTGCAGAGTATGCCCAGAGTATTGCGGAGTATGCCCAGAGTATTGCAGAGTATGCCCAGAGTATTGCGGAGTATGCCCAGAGTATTGCGGAGTATGCCCAGAGTATTGCGGAGTATGCCCAGAGTATTGCGGAGTATGCCCAGAGTATGCCCAGAGTATTGCAGAGTATGCCCAGAGTATTGCGGAGTATGCCCAGAGTATTGCAGAGTATGCCCAGAGTATTGCGGAGTATGCCCAGAGTATTGCGGAGTATGCCCAGAGTATTGCAGAGTATGCCCAGAGTATTGCGGAGTATGCCCAGAGTATTGCGGAGTATGCCCAGAGTATTGCAGACTATTGCAGAGTATGCCCAGAGTATTGCAGAGTATGCCCAGAGTATTGCAGAGTATGCCCAGAGTATTGCGGAGTATGCCCAGAGTATTGCAGAGTATGCCCAGAGTATTGCAGAGTATGCCCAGAGTATTGCGGAGTATGCCCAGAGTATTGCGGAGTATGCCCAGAGTATGCCCAGAGTATTGCAGAGTATGCCCAGAGTATTGCGGAGTATGCCCAGAGTATTGCAGAGTATGCCCAGAGTATTGCGGAGTATGCCCAGAGTATTGCAGAGTATGCCCAGAGTATTGCAGAGTATGCCCAGAGTATTGCGGAGTATGCCCAGAGTATTGCGGAGTATGCCCAGAGTATGCCCAGAGTATTGCGGAGTATGCCCAGAGTATTGCGGAGTATGCCCAGAGTATGCCCAGAGTATTGCAGAGTATGCCCAGAGTATTGCAGAGTATGCCCAGAGTATTGCGGAGTATGCCCAGAGTATTGCGGAGTATGCCCAGAGTATGCCCAGAGTATTGCAGAGTATGCCCAGAGTATTGCGGAGTATGCCCAGAGTATTGCAGAGTATGCCCAGAGTATTGCGGAGTATGCCCAGAGTATTGCAGAGTATGCCCAGAGTATTGCAGAGTATGCCCAGAGTATTGCGGAGTATGCCCAGAGTATTGCGGAGTATGCCCAGAGTATTGTGGAGTATGCCCAGAGTATGCCCAGAGTATTGCAGAGTATGCCCAGAGTATTGCAGAGTATGCCCAGAGTATTGCGGAGTATGCCCAGAGTATTGCGGAGTATGCCCAGAGTATTGCGGAGTATGCCCAGAGTATTGCAGAGTATGCCCAGAGTATTGCAGAGTATGCCCAGAGTATTGCAGAGTATGCCCAGAGTATTGCAGAGTATGACCAGAGTATTGCGGAGTATGCCCAGAGTATTGCGGAGTATGCCTAGAGTATTGCGGAGTATTGCCTCCCAGAGTATTGCAGAGTATGCCCAGAGTATTGCGGAGTATTGCCCCCCAGAGTATTGCAGAGTATGCCCAGAGTATTGCAGAGTATGCCCAGAGTATTGCAGAGTATGCCCAGAGTATTGCGGAGTATGCCCAGAGTATTGCGGAGTATGCCCAGAGTATTGCGGAGTATGCCCAGAGTATGCCCAGAGTATTGCGGAGTATGCCCAGAGTATTGCGGAGTATGCCCAGAGTATGCCCAGAGTATTGCAGAGTATGCCCAGAGTATTGCAGAGTATGCCCAGAGTATTGCGGAGTATGCCCAGAGTATTGCGGAGTATGCCCAGAGTATGCCCAGAGTATTGCAGAGTATGCCCAGAGTATTGCGGAGTATGCCCAGAGTATTGCAGAGTATGCCCAGAGTATTGCGGAGTATGCCCAGAGTATTGCAGAGTATGCCCAGAGTATTGCAGAGTATGCCCAGAGTATTGCGGAGTATGCCCAGAGTATTGCGGAGTATGCCCAGAGTATTGTGGAGTATGCCCAGAGTATGCCCAGAGTATTGCAGAGTATGCCCAGAGTATTGCAGAGTATGCCCAGAGTATTGCGGAGTATGCCCAGAGTATTGCGGAGTATGCCCAGAGTATTGCGGAGTATGCCCAGAGTATTGCAGAGTATGCCCAGAGTATTGCAGAGTATGCCCAGAGTATTGCAGAGTATGCCCAGAGTATTGCGGAGTATGCCCAGAGTATTGCGGAGTATGCCTAGAGTATTGCGGAGTATTGCCTCCCAGAGTATTGCAGAGTATGCCCAGAGTATTGCGGAGTATTGCCCCCCAGAGTATTGCAGAGTATGCCCAGAGTATTGCAGAGTATGCCCAGAGTATTGCAGAGTATGCCCAGAGTATTGCGGAGTATGCCCAGAGTATTGCGGAGTATGCCCAGAGTATTGCGGAGTATGCCCAGAGTATTGCAGACTATTGCAGAGTATGCCCAGAGTATTGCAGAGTATGCCCAGAGTATTGCAGAGTATGCCCAGAGTATTGCGGAGTATGCCCAGAGTATTGCAGAGTATGCCCAGAGTATTGCAGAGTATGCCCAGAGTATTGCGGAGTATGCCCAGAGTATTGCGGAGTATGCCCAGAGTATGCCCAGAGTATTGCAGAGTATGCCCAGAGTATTGCGGAGTATGCCCAGAGTATTGCAGAGTATGCCCAGAGTATTGCAGAGTATGCCCAGAGTATTGCAGAGTATGCCCAGAGTATTGCGGAGTATGCCCAGAGTATTGCGGAGTATGCCCAGAGTATGCCCAGAGTATTGCAGAGTATGCCCAGAGTATTGCGGAGTATGCCCAGAGTATTGCAGAGTATGCCCAGATTATTGCAGAGTATTGCAGAGTATGCCCAGAGTATTGCAGAGTATGCCCAGAGTATTGCAGAGTATGCCCAGAGTATTGCGGAGTATGCCCAGAGTATTGCGGAGTATGCCCAGAGTATTGCGGAGTATGCCCAGATTATTGCAGAGTATGCCCAGAGTATTGCGGAGTATGCCCAGAGTATTGCAGAGTATGCCCAGAGTATTGCAGAGTATGCCCAGAGTATTGCGGAGTATGCCCAGAGTATTGCGGAGTATGCCCAGAGTATGCCCAGAGTATTGCAGAGTATGCCCAGAGTATTGCGGAGTATGCCCAGAGTATTGCAGAGTATGCCCAGAGTATTGCGGAGTATGCCCAGAGTATTGCAGAGTATGCCCAGAGTATTGCAGAGTATGCCCAGAGTATTGCGGAGTATGCCCAGAGTATTGCGGAGTATGCCCAGAGTATGCCCAGAGTATTGCGGAGTATGCCCAGAGTATTGCAGAGTATGCCCAGAGTATGCCCAGAGTATTGCAGAGTATGCCCAGAGTATTGCAGAGTATGCCCAGAGTATTGCGGAGTATGCCCAGAGTATTGCGGAGTATGCCCAGAGTATGCCCAGAGTATTGCAGAGTATGCCCAGAGTATTGCGGAGTATGCCCAGAGTATTGCAGAGTATGCCCAGAGTATTGCGGAGTATGCCCAGAGTATTGCAGAGTATGCCCAGAGTATTGCAGAGTATGCCCAGAGTATTGCGGAGTATGCCCAGAGTATTGCGGAGTATGCCCAGAGTATTGTGGAGTATGCCCAGAGTATGCCCAGAGTATTGCAGAGTATGCCCAGAGTATTGCAGAGTATGCCCAGAGTATTGCGGAGTATGCCCAGAGTATTGCGGAGTATGCCCAGAGTATTGCGGAGTATGCCCAGAGTATTGCAGAGTATGCCCAGAGTATTGCAGAGTATGCCCAGAGTATTGCAGAGTATGCCCAGAGTATTGCAGAGTATGACCAGAGTATTGCGGAGTATGCCCAGAGTATTGCGGAGTATGCCCAGAGTATTGCAGAGTATGCCCAGAGTATTGCGGAGTATGCCCAGAGTATTGCAGAGTATGCCCAGAGTATTGCAGAGTATGCCCAGAGTATTGCAGAGTATGCCCAGAGTATTGCAGAGTATGCCCAGAGTATTGCAGAGTATGACCAGAGTATTGCGGAGTATGCCCAGAGTATTGCGGAGTATGCCTAGAGTATTGCGGAGTATTGCCTCCCAGAGTATTGCAGAGTATGCCCAGAGTATTGCGGAGTATTGCCCACCAGAGTATTGCAGAGTATGCCCAGAGTATTGCAGAGTATGCCCAGAGTATTGCAGAGTATGCCCAGAGTATTGCGGAGTATGCCCAGAGTATTGCGGAGTATGCCCAGAGTATTGCGGAGTATGCCCAGAGTATTGCAGACTATTGCAGAGTATGCCCAGAGTATTGCAGAGTATGCCCAGAGTATTGCAGAGTATGCCCAGAGTATTGCGGAGTATGCCCAGAGTATTGCAGAGTATGCCCAGAGTATTGCAGAGTATGCCCAGAGTATTGCGGAGTATGCCCAGAGTATTGCGGAGTATGCCCAGAGTATTGCGGAGTATGCCCAGAGTATTGCAGAGTATGCCCAGAGTATTGCGGAGTATGCCCAGAGTATTGCGGAGTATGCCCAGAGTATTGCAGAGTATGCCCAGAGTATTGCGGAGTATGCCCAGAGTATTGCGGAGTATGCCCAGAGTATTGCAGACTATTGCAGAGTATGCCCAGAGTATTGCAGAGTATGCCCAGAGTATTGCAGAGTATGCCCAGAGTATTGCGGAGTATGCCCAGAGTATTGCAGAGTATGCCCAGAGTATTGCAGAGTATGCCCAGAGTATTGCGGAGTATGCCCAGAGTATTGCGGAGTATGCCCAGAGTATGCCCAGAGTATTGCAGAGTATGCCCAGAGTATTGCGGAGTATGCCCAGAGTATTGCAGAGTATGCCCAGAGTATTGCGGAGTATGCCCAGAGTATTGCAGAGTATGCCCAGAGTATTGCAGAGTATGCCCAGAGTATTGCGGAGTATGCCCAGAGTATTGCGGAGTATGCCCAGAGTATGCCCAGAGTATTGCGGAGTATGCCCAGAGTATTGCGGAGTATGCCCAGAGTATGCCCAGAGTATTGCAGAGTATGCCCAGAGTATTGCAGAGTATGCCCAGAGTATTGCGGAGTATGCCCAGAGTATGCCCAGAGTATTGCAGAGTATGCCCAGAGTATTGCGGAGTATGCCCAGAGTATTGCAGAGTATGCCCAGAGTATTGCGGAGTATGCCCAGAGTATTGCAGAGTATGCCCAGAGTATTGCAGAGTATGCCCAGAGTATTGCGGAGTATGCCTAGAGTATGCCCAGAGTATTGCAGAGTATGCCCAGAGTATTGCGGAGTATGCCCAGAGTATTGCGGAGTATGCCCAGAGTATGCCCAGAGTATTGCAGAGTATGCCCAGAGTATTGCGGAGTATGCCCAGAGTATTGCAGAGTATGCCCAGAGTATTGCGGAGTATGCCCAGAGTATTGCAGAGTATGCCCAGAGTATTGCGGAGTATGCCCAGAGTATTGCGGAGTATGCCCAGAGTATGCCCAGAGTATTGCAGAGTATGCCCAGAGTATTGCGGAGTATGCCCAGAGTATTGCAGAGTATGCCCAGAGTATTGCGGAGTATGCCCAGAGTATGCCCAGAGTATTGCAGAGTATGCCCAGAGTATTGCGGAGTATGCCCAGAGTATTGCAGAGTATGCCCAGAGTATTGCGGAGTATGCCCAGAGTATTGCAGAGTATGCCCAGAGTATTGCGGAGTATGCCCAGAGTATTGCGGAGTATGCCCAGAGTATGCCCAGAGTATTGCAGAGTATGCCCAGAGTATTGCAGAGTATGCCCAGAGTATTGCGGAGTATGCCCAGAGTATTGCGGAGTATGCCCAGAGTATTGCAGAGTATGCCCAGAGTATTGCAGAGTATGCCCAGAGTATTGCAGAGTATGCCCAGAGTATTGCAGAGTATGCCCAGAGTATTGCGGAGTATGCCCAGAGTATTGCGGAGTATGCCTAGAGTATTGCGGAGTATTGCCTCCCAGAGTATTGCAGAGTATGCCCAGAGTATTGCAGAGTATGCCCAGAGTATTGCGGAGTATTGCCCCCCAGAGTATTGCAGAGTATGCCCAGAGTATTGCAGAGTATGCCCAGAGTATTGCGGAGTATGCCTAGAGTATGCCCAGAGTATGCCCAGAGTATTGCAGAGTGTTGCCCCCCCAGAGTGTTGCCCCCCCAGAGTATTGCCCAGCATTGCAGAGTATGTGCAGCAGGGATGGCTGAGCAGGGAGGGATGGATGGATGGATCTGTGACTACATTTGTCACAGATCCAGCCCGCAGCACTGGCGCTGCCATCCGCTCCCTCCCCTCTCCTCTCACACTGTACCGATCGGTACAGAGAGAGGAGGGAGGAACCGGCGTCATCAAATGACGCCGGTCTGTTTACATCTGATCGCGCCGTCATTGGACAGCGCGATCACGTGGTAAACCGCCGCTATCAGCGGCGATTTACCGTGATCCGTGACCCGCCGGGGACCCGTCACGGACATTCCCATGTGCGCACCCCAGGGGGCGCGCGGGAGCGCGACTCTGCAATCACGTTATATAACGTGATCCCAGAGTTAAGCAACCACCTTGCCGCCGTTATTTTTCGGCAGGTGGTTGCTAGGTGGTTAATAATTTGTTACGTTCCCTTTGTTTAGATGGGGCATTCGTTATTTTGGATAATTTGTAACTTTGGATAAATTTGTTAAGTTCACTAACAGCCAAATTTGAAAGGAAATACCAATACCTAGAATTTAATAGTTAGTAATAGTTATTATTTCAGATTTTCGCATTTTTAAATTTATGAATTTTGCAAATTTTCAAATTTACAAATTGTGATCATAACGAATGACCCAAAAAACAAAAAAAAATGATAAAAAATTAATAAAACTAAAGCTAAATCAATTTTTTTTCCCGCAGTGCACATGTCTACATCCCAGCATTCTTTGCAGACATGTGTGGTTCGTTTATCTCCAAATTACGGTAACATTTTACTAATATATTTCATTAGTCAGATATTCGAATATATCTGAATACCCGAATTACAATATTAACAAATATTACCAAATTCCCCCGAAAAAAAACAAAAAAACTAAATTGGTTAGAATTTCAGAAAATTCTGACTGATCAAACTCCAATCGAATTCTAACTGTACACATATTGCTGAAGTCACAGACCGTGAGTGTTATCAGAGTACCATTTTAAAATAAAGATGTTTTTGTTATGCCAAAGGTGATCAAAGAGTCATTGTAACAATTTGATGAAGTTTTTCTTTAGTTTGTTCACTTTTTTTCTAAGTTTTCGATTTGACAGATTAAAAATTTCACGTGTTCCTGGCTCCAGGACCACGTTGGTCCGGGGCTGTGATCTACTAAAGTAGGCCCAGGAGTAAGACTGGGTCTACATTTGCAGAGTGGTCCTGTGCTGTGCGTCCCGAGGGAGGAAGCCACTCGATGAAGAGCCTGTCTTGGAGAGTACCGAGCACGAGGCTGGTATCTCGGGAGAGGCCTTGAACTTCATTGAATGACGCACCATTTCTAAAAGGCTGAATGATGGTCGCCTGCCAGTTATAAGTTCACAAGACGTTGATCGGGAGAGATCCGGGTGCGCCATCCTGGCTGCTAGGCTAGTGAGAGAGGCCTATCCATGTGCCCAATACCCACTCTGGCTAGAGTGGCGACGAAAGCTGTGTTGCCGGAAGCAGGACTGTTTCCGAACAAAAGTTATGCACCTGAACCTATTACCTATGTAGTGCCCCCTTACTTTCAGTATGGGCACTGCGCTAAAGTTAGTGGGGAAGTGGGAGAGTTATGTTGCTTTCACTCTTAATTTTAGTTAAATTTGGGCTGCTGTCATTTTAGAACTGTCCTGTGGGTCAGTCTGCGCACCGGGGGTGTCAATCTCACCCCCGGACGACAGATGACGTCAGAGGGGTTCTAACAGAGCCACTTTTCCCCAGCAGCCAATTGGAGGAGTGTTTCCCTCGCGGGGCATGCTGGGAGGGGTATATCTGTGGCAGACGCCATTTTCCAGGGTTCTTCGCGGGTTCCTGGTTCCAGGTGCGGCACCCACCTTTAGGGTGTGCACATCCAACAGACCCCGACGATATGGCCTACCAGGCTGGGGTCGCAAGCTACGCAGAGTTCCTGGTGGATGATGCCGAGGGGCCCCATTGACTTGCTGGGTCACCTCACCCATACAAGGAAGATCCTAAGCTGCTGGCTGTACGGTGGGGAATCGGCTCAAGGAGAACCCAGAGGCAGGTTGTCTAAGAGACTTGAACGAACCATCGGGGATCTGGTGACTAACACCTTGACAGGTACATTTCTGCTGTCAACCGGTCACCTAAATGTCATTGACTGGAAGAATTTGCTTTGCTGTTCACATTGTCACCATAGAGCCTGTGGCAGAGGCCTCATCTGGCATCTCAAACCAAATCAGAGCCAGGTCCATCGCGAGGACCTGTTCCCTCCAGCAACCTTAAAGTGGAAGTCCGGCTGCCAGGCTTGTGGCAGAAGTCTGTCCGGGAAACACTTCACCCACTCTGGCGACGTGATGCACAGTTACTGAGAGCAGGCTTGCTTTCCTGTTCATCCAAGCCTGATACTGCAAGGTTTTCTTCACTTCATCAACCTGTCCTGTCTATCCTCTGTTGATGTTGGTCGTGTTGGACCCAAGAAATAAAGCATTTGGAAAACCTTATCTACTGGCTGGACATTCGCTTACTGCTCTGCTCACTAACTTTACCCCTAGACAACGATTAAAGGTAACTTAATAACCAGCGGCCCTTGAGGGGGTATCGCTACACCTATTACCCTTCCACCTCTTCAACTACTTATTTTATTCTTCTACCAAGTTCAGCAAATAAAGCAAAGAAAAAGAAGTCTAAAGTGTGGATATTGAACTTTCTCAGCGCTCATCTGATACCCTAGACCAGTGGTCTCCAAACTGCAGCCCGGGGGCCAGATGTGGCCCTTTGCTTGATTTTATGCAGCCCTTGGGGTGCTTTTTTATTCATTGGCACCAATGATGGAGCAGAATTCCTCCCAATGACACCAATGATGGGGTAGAATTCCTCCCAATGACATCAATGATGAGGCAGAATTCCTCCCAATGACGGGGCAGAATTCCTCCCAATGATGGGGCAGAATTCCTCCCAATGATGGGGCAGAATTCCTCCCAATGACACCATCGATGGGGCAGAATTCCCAATGACACCAATGATGGGGTCCAATGGCACCAATGATGGGGTCCAATGACACCAAAGATGGAGTCCAATGACACCAAATATGGGGTCCAATGACAGCAATGATGGTGGATTTTGTACTCCTGATGGCCACAGTCCGGCCCCCTTAAAGTCTGGAGGACAGTAATCCGGCCCTTTGTTTAGAAAGTTTGGAGACCCCTGCCCTAGACGGCGAGGAAATAGAGGTAACATGCCGCCCAAAACAAACCAGCAGCTTTGGGGGTGGTGCTACAATAAAAACTGCTGATATGTGTGCATGGACACATAGGACAACATGGTGGAGAGTTTAAAGCGGAGGTTCCGTGGCTGCTGCTTTTTTTTTTTTAATCTGCAATGCATGGTAACATAGCTAGCACGGTACTACTCACCTGCTAGCCGCTCGTCCGTCTGTCTGTTCCGTTTGCGTCCAAAAGAAGTTATAAAAAATCATCCCGGGCTTTTCCATCTTGCTTGTGGGCATTGTGAAACCCGCAAGCAAACACTTCCTGGATTCCTCGACACATGGCGTGCTTTGCGAGTCATGTAAACTGCTGCCCGCGTCACGTGACACTCGACCTAGCGCGAGAATACACGCCTAGCTATTCCGAATGGTCTCCTGTGAGTGTTGAAACGTCACTCCCCAGGAGACCTTGCGACCATTACGCCTCGAGTCGTCGGGGAAAAGGAGCGACGCGCCCACTCCCCGCAGGGAAGAAGACCCGGAAGAGAGGCTGAATACAGGTAAGGGTACCGATTTTGAAAAAAAATGACAACGCTAGAGGGATTTATTAAGGCTGCATAAATGATAGTTAGAAAGTTCAATTTGAGGGTGAACCTCCGCTTTAATGACTGTAGAAAAGAAAAACGCCTACTGCCAAAAACAGCAGCTGTAAAAACATCCAACAATTTCCAGTGTGCATGAGGCCTTAAAGTTAAATAAGGACTTCTTATATTAATTTTTATTCAAAGTATATCTTCCAATTGAACTTGTTTTTATCTACATATGTTTTTATTTATTCTTTGGGACCACATTAAAGTGGATGTGAACCCCCCCAATTTTTTTATTTATTTTTTGATGTCAGTATAAGATTTCCTATCATCTGTGCCTAGTCTTGCCACACAGAGTTAATCCAGCACTGAGTAATCCTCTTTTAATGTTCAGTGAAAATTAAAGGATCACTAAAGGAATTTTTTTTTTAGCTAAATAGCTTCCTTTACCTTACTGCAGTACTGGTTTCATGTCCTTATTGTTCGTTTTTGTTTTGAAGTTGCTGTAATCCTGCTCTGATCTCCACACTTCCTGCTTGTCTGTTTCCTTATCACCACCATACTGGGAGCTTTCTCACGGTGGTCTAAGCTGTCATTACTGTGTGTCTAAAACTTCCCAGAACCAATCAGATTCATTTTAAAAACAAAACACTGCCCTGGATTTGTTTGTTTTTGTTCTGTGTTTCTATTTCTACTTTACAGAAACATGAAGCCAGTTCAAAAGTGAAACTAACCTGCAGGCACATTATATGATTGATTTTTATCTATTTTTAATCATTTTGAAAATGAATCAGTTAACTTGTATGGGCCAGATTCTCGTAGATGCGCGGCTAATTATGCAGGCGTTGCGCATCTCAGATGCACTACGCCGACGTAACACGGAGTGGCAAGTACCGTATTCCCTAAGTAAATGCGCTCCAAGATGCGCCTGCGTCGCGTAAAATCATGGGCGTAATCCGGCGCAACTCCAAAGTAGGAGGGAAGTGGGCGTGTTGCATTATAATGAAGCGTGACCCCATGCAAATGCAGGCCGGGATGAACGGAGCATGCGCCGTGACATGGATGACCCGCGCCATGACGTGGTTGACCCGCGCCGTGACGTGGATGCCTTCTGCGCATGCGCAAAGCCTCCCTACGATGCGCCGGCGCAGGGTATATAATGCGCCCACACATGCGCCCGTGCAGCGCAAACGTCTCCCATTTTTTAGAGAGTGACGGCGAAAGTTTGTGCTGGACAAGATGGCAACTGCTGTTAAGGAGAGGAGGAAGAAGAATTTCTCCCCAGAGGAGAGGGCCATTGTCATACGGGCCATGGAGAAGTATGACTCGCGGCTCCATGGTGCTGACAGTGCCCGGACCAGCAAGTCCCGGAGGGATCAGATATTAATGAGGGTGGCGTGCCAGGTCAATGCCCTCTCTCATGAGGTCCGGACACCGCAGGACATTCAAAAGAAAATGAATGACCTGCGGCGTCATGTGAAGGGCAAGCTGGCTGCCATAGCTCGGCATGCCAGGGGCACTGGAGGGGGCCCACCCTGCCCTGTCCGCCTGACTGAGGAGGAGAAGGTGGTTGCCCGCTGCCTGCAGACGGAGCAGGTAGAGGGAGTTGGGGGCTATGAGTCCCAGAAGCCAGCCGTGAGGACAGGTAAGTGTGTTTTCTATTCTATCTGTTGTGTACATGTATGGGGGTGGAAGGGAACATGTGCCAAGTGTGTGGGTCCACCAACATGGGCATCTTTTGTGTCATCCACAGATGTGCAGGAGGGAGCGGGGCCATCTGTTGATGCCAGGGCCCATCAGGATCCATCCCCTGAAGATACAGTCCCTCTGGCTGCCCCCCTGGAACAGGACTTGGAGGGAAGTGGGCACACCTCAACGGAGGAGGTGGTTGAGGAGGGTGTGGTAGTCCAGGACCAGGCCCTCTATGTTGTTGTGGAGGAGGATGGTGGGTTGGCCGGACCAGCCCAGGCTATTCCTCTACCTGTAGCAAACCCCTCAGTGTCCCCCTCCAACCTCTCCAGTCCCTCTCTTTCCCCCCCCCTCATCTCCGGCCCCTCAACATCCTCCCCTTATGCCCGGTCCCCTGCCACTCCCCGCAAGGCGACGTCAAAGACCAGGGGTGTATCCCAGGTCCTGCCGGAACAGCTGGTCAGACAGCAGGACCAGCAAAATAAACACCTGGCCGAGGTCGTGGAGGAGATGAGGCGCCTGGCCGACAGCCTGGCATCCTCGGACAATATAACAGATGCCATCCAGGATGTTGCTGTTAACAGCGCAGCAACGCTGACCAGCTTGGGGGAGCTGCAGGAAAACACCTCAGAACTTGTGGGGGAGGTTCAGGCCCTGCGCCTTGCTATCGAGGCGCAGACTGCTGTGCAGACCCGCATAGCGGTTGCCCTGGAGGGCATGCAGGCAGCCAGGGAGGGACGTGGGGATGTTCCTCCTCAACCTGCTCCCCCCCCCCCATCTAGGGCTGCCCCCAGGCAAGTGAGGGGCAGGACCCGTGGCACCAGGCAGAGCCCCCGCCAGGCCCATTAATTTGAGTTTTCTTTAGTATTATGCTCTGGATAAGAGCTTATTTATTTTTTGTTATGCTCTGGATAAGAGCTTTTTTTATATATTTTTGGATACTGCACACGGTGCAGTGTGAATGGTGTGTGAATGTGAGAGGGTGGCACTCCTGAAAGTAAGGGGTGTCACCCTCGGCCGTGGTGGTGAAGTTAACCCCACGGCTGTATGAATGATGTGTGAAAGGTGTATGAATGGACAGCAACATCATTGGGGCCTTGACGTGGCGTTGCTGCTCCCAAGTCCTACATGCTGGACTTGGGCTAATCCAATGCGATGTGCATGTGGTGTGTGTGATCTAGGGACATCAGTGGTGTACACGCGTGCATTGTCTGTGTGCCATGCTGTATGTGTGTGTTTAAAGGTCAAAGATTCGTAACACGAGGACACTCCTGACTGCTCTTCCATCAGCTGACGGGGTCTCCTCTGGCGGGGGGGGGCTGTGTGGTTGGGGGGTCAGGTCATCACGTAGGGCAATATGCAGGCCCTTTCGCATGGCAAAGTTGTGCAGAATACAACATGCACCAATGATCTGACCCACAAAGTTGGGGGAATACAATAGGGCCCCCCCAGACTTATCCAGGCAGCGGAAACGGGACTTCAGGAGGCCAAATGTGCGCTCCACCACTGCACGGGTTTTGATGTGTGCTTCATTGTATCTTCTCTCTCCTCTGGTTTGGGGGTTCCGGAAAGGAGTCATGAGATGGGGTCCCAGTGTATATGCAGAGTCACCTGTAAGGGAAAACACAGGAGGATGGTAGTCATGCATGTGCCACTTCTGTTGTGCATCATGGGAGGGGATAGTCATGGCTGCCACCCATGTCACTCACCAACCAGCCAGCTGTCCCCATACATGTCCTGCTCAAAATCTTCGGGGATGTTGCTTTGACGGTAGATGTAGCTGTCATGGCTGGACCCGGGGTCTTTGGCACGGACGTGCCATATGAGGTATTTGGCATCGGCTATCACCTGTACGTTGATGGAATGCCAATGCTTCCGATTGCGGTATATGTGCTCTGTGGCACTGGGGGGCTGGAGTGCCACATGTGTGCAATCAATGGCCCCGATGGTGCGTGGGAATCCGTCAATTCTGTAGAAATCTGTCATTGCCTTCTGCCGCAGGTGCACAGTGGTGGGTCTGATGAACTGGTTGGACATGCGTCTGAGGATTGCAGGGACAACCTGGTGCACACATCTGCTTATGCTGGTTTGTGACATTCCAGCCACCACTCCACTTGTACGCTGGAATGATCCACTGGCCAGGAAATGGAGTGTTGCCAGGACCTTCACCAGTGGCTGCAGTGCACGTGAGCGGTATGTCTGGCTGGTGATGTCATCCTGCAGGGCTGTGGTTATTTCCAGGATGGCAGCAGGGCTGAATCTGAAGATGCGATACACCTCCTCATCACCCATGCCAAAGAGGCTCATGCGCGCTCGGTAGATCCTCTCACGTGCCCCCGTCCTCCTCCTCCTCCTTCTATGCTCCTCTTCCTCTGCATACCTTAGTATTGATAAGACCATGGCTGGCCCTGGCATCATTGGCATATGAATGTCTTGTCCAGTAAGTGTGATTGCTCAGCTAGTCCGTTACGGTGCTGCTGTAGTTGCTCTCCAGCTGACTTGCACACGGCCTTGAGCAAAGTTACCCGTGCTTTTATGAGGGGTATGTTTACTCAAGGCTTTCGAGTTACGCGCACCACGAGTAGCCAACGCCGGACGCGCGTACTTTCGGGGATACGCGCATCTCCCTCATTTGCATATTTGCATGCTAATTCAATGGGAACTGAATATTTTTGATGCGTAACTATGCGCCTACGCCGCGCTAGCTTAATGCATTTTCGCCGCCCAGACGGAAAAAAAAATCGCGCGTATGTGGTTCTGTGTTTACCGCGCATCGATACGCAGGCGCACATTTACTATTACGCCGCGCATATACATTTACGCAGGCGTAGCGCCGCTGAGAATCTGGCCCCCTGTAAACAGTCATTTCAGCAACAAAATATTTCCTTTAGTGTCCCTTTAACAGAATTCCAGATAAAAACTTGCCAAATTATAAAGTCCGTTTCTCTCTTCTTGCTTTGAGTGACAGCTTATTTACATATCTAGCTTGGACATGTTTATCATAACATGAGGTGATCCAAAGTTCATTGTATATTACCAGGATGTGTTATATGGGGGAGGGGTGTATTTCTCACTTTTTATACTGTGAATCACCTCATGTTATGATAAACATAACATAACATGTGATAAACATGTCCAAGCTAGATATGTAAATAACCTGTCACTCAAAGCAAGAAGAGAGAAACTGACTTTTTTTTTTAGGCAGGTTTTTATCTGGAATTCTGTTAATTTTCACTGAATATTAAAAGAGGATTTCTCAGATCTGGATTAACTCTGTGTGGCATGACTGGGCACAGATGATAGAAAATCTTATACTCTACATTGTGACATAAAAAATAAATGTTACCACACACAAAGGCAACACCCTGAGGTCTGAGGGTCAGGCCCCTTTCACACTGGGGCAGGGACGGCGGCGACGGTATTTGGCCGCTAGCAGGGCGCTTTCCCCCCCCTCGCTAGCAGCCGAGAAAGGGTTAAAACCAAAAAGAGCCTCTGCAGATTTTAGCGGGCAGGAGTGGTGGAGGAGCGGTATACACACCGCTCCAAAGATGCTGCTAGGAGGACTTTTTTTTACTGAAGCAAAAGAGACAGCAAAAGAGACAGCAGCAGCTGTTTTAGGCCCTTGCGTTATAGCACCTGCAAAGCACCCCAGTGTGAAAGGGGTCTTACACCAGGCTGAGGGTGCAACACTGTGAATTCATCCCAATAAAACACATCTATGCGCATGCATTATCTCTGATACACAGGTTTCTCAGGGGATTACTTGGCATTTGTCACTTCATATATCCATTTTTAAGAACCTTTTGTTTCTCAATAGAACAGCGCCACACCTGCACATTTTTCCAATTCAAACTGGCCCTTTGTTTGGAAAGTTTGGAGACCCCTGGCCTATGGATTCTTCAAAAATTGTGCTGTGTTTTAAAATGCATGGGCAATTTTATTGTAAACGTGGAATAAACCTTTAAAAAAAACATGAATGTGGCCTAGGGTGACCACATTTTCAAACTACCATTCAGGGACACCCCCCTTCCTAAAAAAAAAGAAAAAATGTATATGTTTTTTTGTGACCCCCATAGATTTCACTGGTTCATCCTGGGACCTGTAGTCTTTCACTGGTTGGGAGGGGGTCACATCATCAGCTCTGAGGGGTTCATGGTGGGACCTGTAGTCCTTCTCAAGTCCCAGCATGACCCCCCCCCCCAAATTTGAAGGACTACCTAAGGGTGTGATCCCATAGAATTCACAGGTTTATACTGGGACCTGTAGTTCTTCACAATTTGGGGGGCGGGGGGTCTCACATTTTTATCTCTGGGGGGGGGGGGTCATGCTGGGACCTGTAGTCCTTCACTGGTTGGGAGGGGGGGTCACATCTTCAGCTCTGAGGGGTTCATGGTGGGACCTGTAGTCCTTCTCAAGTCCCAGCATGACCCGCTCCCCAAATTTGAAGGACTACCTAAGGGTGTGATCCCATATAATTCACAGGTTTATACTGGGACCTGTAGTTCTTCACAATTTGGGGGGCGGGGGGTCTCACATTTTTATCTCTGGGGGGGGGGGGTCATGCTGGGACCTGTAGTCCTTCACTGGTTGGGAGGGGGGGTCACATCTTCAGCTCTGAGGGGTTCATGGTGGGACCTGTAGTCCTTCTCTTTTGGGAGTCACATCCCCCCAAAAGTAGAGGACTACAAGTCCCAGCATGAACTCCTAATATCTAAAGATGTGACCCCCTCCAAATTTGAAGGACTACCTAATGTTGTGATCCCATAGATTTCACAGGTTTATGCTGGGACCTGTAGTTCTTCACTATTTGGGGGGTCTCACATCTTTATCTCTGGGGGTCATGCTGGGACCTGTAATCCTTAACTTTGGGGAGGTCACACCCCTGATATCTAAAGATGTGACCCCCCCCCCCCCCAATTTGAAACTCCCAGCATGAACCCGTGAGATCTAAGGGTGTAATTCCATAGATTTCTAAGATCTATGCTGGGACCTGTAGTTCTTTACTATTTGGGTGGCGGGGGGTCACATCTTCAGCTCTGAGGGGTTCATGCTGGGACCTGTGTCAGTTTCATTTCGGGACACTGTATTGTCCCAGAGTGAAGGTGCCCGGGACAGACCTGCAGAATGCGGGACAGTCCCGGGCAATCCGGGACACGTGGTCACCCTAATGTGGTCACCACATCTTAAAACTGGTGGGCTGCAGTGCAATGTATTACATTTCTGTCCTTCAAGCTTCTTCGACGTGTCATAAACGTTGATACCCCTGAACTCCTGAAGGTCCTTTCCTCTAATTCTCATCAAGCTTCCAGGAAGGAGAGGGTTAAACATTGTGAGTTTTCTCATGCAGATCTTTCGCCGTTCACCTAATAAGGACGCACAAAGGAGGGAGAAGCTGCAGAGCTCGGGAAGATTCTCAGGGTCTTAGACGATTACACGTCCTGTAAATTAACAGACAAGCGTCGCTGATTCCAGGAAGGTCCCGTACGATTCATACCGCGTCTCCTCCTCATACCGCGTCTCCTCCTCATACCGCACTGCGAGATGAAGAGCAGTAAACCTCCCGAGGACACAAAACAGAATCCTTCCACCATCACGTAATGCCCAACTCCACGCAAAATAGTTTTTAGTTATCAAAAAGTAGTCAGAACTTCTGTCAAGTTTTTATTCCTGGAACATGTATGATCGAGGTGTTGAATCTAGGGTTGCCACATGTTCTGTTCGGGATTCACCCCGGACAGTTCAGATTTTGAATCATGCGTCTGGGTTTTTAGACCACCTGAAACCCGGTGTTACAGAAAGTCAGGTAAATCTGTGGGTGTTGTCACAGACGGGAGATACATTTCTGCCTTGTTTAGACAATACACCAATTACTATTATGCCGCGTACACAGGATCACTTTATGTGATGAAAAAAAACGACGTTTTTAAAAACGTCAATTTAACCACTTGACCACTGGGCACTTAAACACCCTTAATAACCAGACCAATTTTCAGCTTTCGGTGCTCTCACATTTTGAATGACAATAACTCAGTCATACAACACTATAACCAAATGACATTTTTGTCCTTTTTTTCCCACAAATAGAGCTTTCTTTTGGTGGTGTTTCATCACCTCTGCGGTTTTTATTTTTTTTGCTATAAATGAAAAAAGAACAACATTTTGCAAAAAATAATAATTTTTCTTCATTTCTATTATAAAATTTTGCAAAAAAGTAATTTTTCTTCATAAATTTGGCCTAAAATGTATACTGCTACATATCTTTGGTAAAAAAAATAAAAAATGTTGGATATTATTTAGTCTGGGTGAAAGTTATGGGGTCTACAAGCTATGGTACCAAATCCTGAAAATTGATCAATTTCATCACACCTGAAGTACTGACAGCCTCTCTCATTTCTTGAGACCCTAACATGCCAGAAAAGTACAAATACCCCCCAAATGACCCCTTTTTGGAAAGAAGACATTCCAAGGTATTTAGAAAGAGGCCTGGTGAGTTTTTTAAAGTTGTAATTTGTTCCCACAATTCTTTGCAAAATCAAGATTTATTTTTTTTTCATCAAATTTTCATATTATTAGGTTATTTTTCACACACAGCATATGCATACCACAAATTACACCCCAAAACACATTCTGCTATTCCTCCCGAGTATGGCGATACCCCATGTGTGAGACTTTTACACAGTGCGGCCACATACAGAGGCCTAACATGCAGGGAGCACCCAGGCCAATTCTGACATTTCTCTCCTACATGTAAAAATCATCATTTATTTGCTAGAAAAATACATAAAACCCCAAAACATTATATAAAGATACCTCACGTGTGGTTTGAACACCGTTTTTATATGTGGGCGGGACTTGCGTATGCGTTCGCTTCTGCATGCGAGCTCGCGGGGACAGGGGCTGCTGTATGCCCAGAGTATTGCTAAGCAGTGCCGATCCTGACCTCCCTGGGGCCCTAAGCAAAATGACATGGCACATTAAAAATGAGAAGCGGGGGGCACTGACGACAGTGATATGTCACATTAAAGAAAGTTGAGAAGCGGGGGGAGGGGGTGTTCTGCTGTCGGAAATGACTCAGCCAGCGAGTTTAGAAGCGGGGTAAGGGGGCGAAAATTACTTCTCACCAGACGGGGCCTTTAGTAATTTGGGGGCCCTTCACAGCTTTGCGGGGCCCTAAGCGGCTTGCATAGTGAGCCTATAGGGAGGATCGGCCCTGTTGCTAAGTATGCCCAGAGTATTGCGGAGTATGCCCAGAGTATTGCCCAGAGTATTGCCAGAGTATTGCCAGAGTATGCCCAGAGTATGCCCGGAGTATGCCCGGAGTATGCCCGGAGTATTGCCAGAGTATGCCCAGAGTATTGCAGAGTATGCCCAGAGTATTGCAGAGTATGCCCAGAGTATTGCAGAGTATGCCCAGAGTATTGCAGAGTATGCCCAGAGTATTGCAGAGTATGCCCAGAGTATTGCCAGAGTATGCCCAGAGTATTGGCAGAGTATGCCCAGAGTATTGCAGAGTATTGCAGAGTATTGCGGAGTATGCCCAGAGTATTGCCAGAGTATTGCAGAGTATGCCTGAGTATTGCAGAGTATGCCCAGAGTATTGCCCAGAGTATTGCCAGAGTATGCCTGAGTATTGCCCAGAGTATTGCCAGAGTATGCCTGAGTATTGCAGAGTATGCCCAGGTGAGTATTGCAGAGTATATGCAGCAGGGATGGCTGAGCAGGGAGGGAGGGATGGATGGATCTGTGACTGCATTTGTCACAGATCCAGCCTGCAGCACTGGCGCTGCCATCCGCTCCCTCCCCTCTCCTCTCACACTGTACCGATCGGTACAGAGAGAGGAGGGAGGAACCGGCGTCATCAAATGACGCCGGTCTGTTTACATCTGATCGCGCCGTCATTGGACGGCGCGATCACGTGGTAAACCGCCGCTATCAGCGGCGATTTACCGTGATCCGTGATGCGCCGGGTCCTCTGGACCCGGCGGTCACGGATGTTCCCGTGTGCGCGCCTCAGGAGGCGCGCGGGAGCGCGATTCTGACAGGCCGTTAATTAACGGCCAGTTAGAATACAGCAACCGCCCTAGAGCCGTACTTTCGGCATAGGGCGGTTGCAAAGTGGTTAAATGACCGTGTGTGGGGGAAAACATTGTTTTATGTCTTGTGAAAAACGACAAAAAAAAATTAAAACATGCTTCAATTTTTTGTGTCGTTTTTTTAAAACATCGTTTTTTGTTTCACAAAAAATCACCGTGTGTAGCAAAAAACAACGTTTAAAACGAGGTTTTTCAACCCGCGCATGCCCAGAAGCTAGTTATGAAGCGAGCTTCAATGGAAAAGAGTGGTGAACGTAACCTCGCTTTGCTAGAGCATTGTGAAAAAACGATGGTGTGTGGGCAACATCGTCTTTGAAAATTGAAGTTTCAAAAACGTCGTTTTTTACTTTACAGAAGACGTTGTTTTTTTCCCATCGCATAAAGTGATCGTGTGTACGCGGCATTAGGCGTCGGGTGCAGAAATGGCCAGAAAGGTTTAGGGCGTTGGAAAACTTCAGCTGTTCAGAATGAGGCAATTAAGGCCTCTATAAGTCATCCAGAGGATGACTACTGATTGCTGCATCCTGAGGGCTTTTTGAGTGAAGAAGAGCAGTGACTTATGAAGAGGTGAGGTGCTTGTTGATTTTTCTGTGTGATAAAAATCCAAAAGACTATTGTTTCTCTGCTGTAGGACCAGCCGTGTCTGCCCAGCAGTAGGCTGTGCCAGACTCCATAGGTAGGTTCCTGTGTTGTGAAGGTAGACGCCCCAAGTGGTCGGGGTTTATTTTATGTTTTGTTTTGTTTATGCTGTTTGGATGCTTGCACGTGTATCCAGCAATATGGAAGAATAAACCATATCCTTTGTTTTCAACCATCCTCTACTGCCTTTCTGTACAGTTCAGCGTGTAGTGAACCCATCCAGGGGGTCACACACAACCGCTACCGAGCTAATTCCTCACACCGGACACATTATTCAGACTGGACTCTGGCTTCCCAGCAGGGTTGCTGTCTGCAGTTGTCTAAGCTGAGAGTGTAATGTGTTCTCAGTGTTCCCCCATAAATCGGGGTTCCCAGAGCATCCCTGATGTTGGAGTCCCCAGATTTCTGCCTTACATTAGTCTGCAGAGTCCCCCCTAATAGTGTAAGGGAACTGCGGATTCAGGTCAGCCCCGGACCATTTTGCTGGTCAATGACATGGCCACTTTTTGCCATTCGGCACTGCGTCGCTTTAACTGACAATTGCGCGGTCGTGCGACGTGGCTCCCAAACAAAACTGACATCCCTTTTTTTCCCACAAATAGAGCTTTCTTTTGGTGGTATTTGATCACCTCTGCGGTTTTTATTTTTTTGTGCTATAAACAAAAATACAGCGACAATTTTGAAAAAAATTCAATATTTTTTACTTTTTGCTATAATAAATGTCCCTCGGTTTACTTCCTGTTTCCAGTATTATTTCAAATATTATCTCCTTTCACATTCTCTGTTCTTCAATAAGACCTGAATCCAGCCTGGTGTGGGAAGAAATTTTTTTTTTTTTTCCTCCAACAAATAACCGGTGTGACAAATCTCTTCCTGCTACTAGTGACACTCGGTACACACCGTATGGAGACACGCCAAGACACTGGATGCAGTACCTGGGGGGCATTTACATCCAATGTACTTCATGGAACCAAATCACTTTATAAAATACTTATTTTTTTATTTTTATTGACCTTTAACCACTTAAGACCCGGACCATTATGCAGGTAAAGGACCTGGCCAGTTTTTTGCGATTCGGCACTGCATTTGCGCGGTCGTGCGACGTGGCTCCAAAAACAAAATTGGCGTCCTTTTTTTCCCACAAATAGAGCTTTCTTCTGGTGGTATTTGATCACCTCTCCGGTTTTTATTTTTTGCGCTATAAAAAAAAATAGAGCGACAATTTTGAAAAAAATTCAATGGCCCAGATTCACAGAGCGATTACGCCTGTCTAACTGGTGTTAGACAGGAGTAATTTCAAATTTTGCGCGCCGTATCACTAGTTTGATTCCTCAAACCATGATACGGCGGCTTCGGGCTTCGATCCGAGAGGCTTACGTCTTCGTAAGCCTTCGGATCTACGCTGCGATATTTTTGCGGCCGCTGGGAGGAGCCCGCGTCGTTTTCAGCGCCGGGATATGCAAATTACTTTTTACGGCGATCCACGAAGATACGAGTGGTCTTCGCAATCGCTTACGTAATTTTTTTGCTACGTACTGTTAGACCAGCTATTTGCTGGTCTAACGGTGCATAGCCCATGTTAAGTATGGCCGTCGTTCCTGCGTCGTATTCAATTTTTTTTATTTTTTTTACGTAACTCGTTCGGGAATAGGAATGTCCGTAAACGACGCTACTCAAACAACGAATGGCGTAACGACGTGATTTTGCGCAATGCACAGCGGGAAATTTCTGAACGGAGCATGCGCAGTTCGATCGCCGCGGGAACGCGCCTATTTTAAATGCTTCACGCCCCCTACTCGCGTAGATGGCTTGCGCCGGGAGAAATACACTACGCCGCCGTAGTTTACTGGACAAAATCTACCTGGATTCCACGTAGAGCCAGGTGAAATACGGCGGCGTAGAGTATTTCTGATACTCTACGCGAATCTAATTGTATGTGAATCTGGGCCATAGCGTTTACAAAATAGGGGATTTTTTTTATTGCATTTTTATTAATAATATTTTTTTTACTACTAATGCCGGCGATCAGGGATTTTTTTTCATGACTGCGACATTATGGCGGACACATCGGACAATTTTGACACATTTTTGTCATTTATACAGCAAAAAGTGCTATAAAAATGCACTGCTTACTGTGAAAATGACAATTGCAGTTTAGGAGTTAACCACTATGGGGTACTGTAGGGGTTAAGTGTGACCTCATGTGTTTCTAACTGTAGGGGGCGGGGCTGGACGTGTGACGTCAGTGATCGTCTTTCCCTATATCAGGCAATCAATGACATTGCCACAATGAAGAACGTGTGTTTACACTCACCTCTCCCCGTTCCTCAGCTCCGGTGACCGATCGCGGGACTTCGGCGGCGATCGGGGGTCCCGCGGGCGCAGTTCACGGAGCTTCAGACCGGGTGGGCTGGGCTTAAAGAGACACGTACAGGTACGTGATTGTGCCGACATACAGTATATTGGTGTGAAGGGGTCCTTAAGTGGTTAAAGTAAGCTGATGAACTTTCTGATTTTAACCTAATTTATTTGTTGGCTTGATTGCTTTTGTAGCTCATGATCATGAGTTACATTCACGTGTTGCTCCTTTAGCCCCCTCCTGCCGAGCGTACACATATATGCGTCCTCAGCTTTAGGGGGTTATACTGGGATGATACCCGCAGCTGCAGGCATCATCCCGGTACCGTTGTTTAAAGCGGCCGGTCGGCATTCTTGGGATAACAACCGATGCGGCTAAAAGCTGCCTTCCGCCTCTCTTACCGGGCCTCCCATCCCACCAGGAGACCTGATCCACAATGCACCACTTCCGGCGCTTAGAGATAGACTGGCACGAAACCGGAAACGGCTCAGTGCCAGTCTTCTCTCTGTAAACACGGAAGCGACGTCACAACGCCACTTCCGGTTTACTCAGTTGCCAATGGCTTCCGGATTTAAAAAAATATACAGTATTCTGAATCTCTGTTTTTAGAAATCTGAACACTTTAAAGTACAAAGGAAAGATTGGAGTTCTTTTAGATAGAATAAAAGTGATCAAAATGTTCTTTTTTTTTAAAAAAACAGAATGAAGAAACATAAAAATAAATAAAATAAATAAGAAAAAAATTTTTTTTTTTTAAAGCACCCCCGTCCCCGCGAGCTCGCTCAGCAAAGAAAAAGCATATGTAAACGGAGTTCAAATCACACATGTGAGGTATTGCCACGATCGACAGAGCAAGAACAATAATTCTAGCACTAGACCTCCTCTCTAACTCTGACCAGGTAACAGTAATTTTTTGTTAAAGTGTCGCCTATTGAGACCTTTTCTCCATTTCACGAGTGCGTGCAATTTTAAAGTATGACATGTTTGGTATCTATTTACTTGGCGTAACATCATCTTTCACATTATACAAAAAAATTGGGCTAACTTTACTGTTTCTTTTTTTTTTTTATTCATGAAAGTGACTTCCAAAAAGTAGCATGTGACATAAATTATTGCAACAATCGCCATTTTATTCTCTAGATTCTCTGCTAATATATATATATATATATCATTTTTGAGGGTTCCAAGTAATTTTCTAGCAAAAAATACATATTTTAAAGGAGTTGTAAAGGAAAAACAATTTGGGCCTAAAATTAATGGCGTAGGGCGGCGTAGGGTATCTTTTTTTTTTATGCTACGCCACCACAACTTAGAGAGGCAAGTGCTGTATTCTCAAAGCACTTGCGTCCTAAGTTACGGCGGCGTAGCGTATATGGGCCGGCGTAAGCCTGCGTAATTCAAAGTAGGCAGGTAGGGGCCGTGTTTTATGCTAATGAAGCGTGACCCCAGGCAGATGCATGGCCGAACGAACGGCGCATGCGCCGTCCGTGGACGTAACCCAGTGCGCATGCTCAGAATCACGTCGGATAGAGTGCCTAAGATACGCCGAACACTGTCTATGACGTGAACGTAACCTACGCACAGCCCTATTCGAGTACGACTTACGTAAACGACGTAAAATTCGACGGCTGTTCCGACGTCCATACTTAACATTGGCTGCGCCTCATATAGCAGGGGTAACTTTACGCCGGTCGTACGCCTTACGCAAAAGACATATATCAATGCGCCGGGTGCAAGCACGTTCACGAATCGGCGTATCTAGCTCATTTGCATATTCAATGCGTAAATCTACGGAAGCGCCCCTAGCGGCCAGCGTAAATATGCAACTAAGTTACGACGGCGTACGGCAACTTACGTCGGTCGGCTGAAGCCATATTTCTGGCTTATCTAGGTTCCTGGATACAGGGCATAGATACGATGGCGCATCCTAGAACTTACTTGGTGTATCAATAGATACGCCGGTGTAAGTTGTTTGAGAATCCGGTCCAATGTCTGCAAGGTAGACAGACGGAATAGTGTAATGATTCTGTTAAAAAAACAAGTTTATACCTATTAAATTCCTTCATCTATATCACCTCCGGCGTTCTAGTTTCTGTTCTCTCATTCACTTCCTGATTTACGGCGCTCGTTCATGTTAGAACTACATTTCCCAGTATGCATTGCGGCACGCCCAGTAATTCACACCTCCTTGAAGTCTCTAACGCGTAGAGAGCGTCCTGCCGCACAGATGTAGTTCCCAGGAGGGGGCGAGCACGTCACCACTGCAGTAAAGCCTCCCTTCACGGTGGTGAGTAACAATTAGACAAGCAGGAAGTGAACAGAACAGAGAAGACATAGAGCAACTTCTGAGCAAAAACGAACAATGAGGAAGTGAAAAGGGGAATGTCTGCGGGTAAAGGATGCTTATTATGGAAAAAATCATTTCCTTTACAACCCCTTTAACTTGTAAACACCAAATTTCAGAAATAGGCTTAGGCATGAAAGGGTTAACACAGCTCCAAGTTGGACTTTAGAGGAGGAATGATCCTTTAATTCTGCAAAATCTTTCCTTTGAAACTTGGTGAGTTTTGTTATTAGAAGAGTTGATGAAGATTCTATTTATGTTCCGGTGAAGTGGCGCAGACGTCACTCAGTGCCAAAAGTGTTTGCAAAATTAAATCTTACCCCGAAATGGTATGATAAACAGTTTTCTTACAGTGATGAGGCTCTCTGATTACTACAGATGAGTCACACATGAAAGTCAGAGAGTGAATCACCAGGAAATACTGTCACCTTAAAAATACTCTATGAAAGTCTTTCTGTGTCATTATGGTGTAGCACCCTGGAGTTTAGGCAGGGATGCTCCTCAAAAATCTACTTGCCAGGAGTAGTCCACCTGGTCAATTGTTAGAGATCCATTGATTTCTCCCTAATTTTGGCCTTATTGCACTTTTCCCTTCTACCACTAGGTGGTCGGGTACTTGATGGACAATGACCTCATAGTGGTCATCAGAGTTCCCCTCCCAGGAAGCAAATCCATCATACATCATACGTATACGTATGTATGATGTTCTAGTGCACAGGTGTCAAACACAAGGCCCGCAGGCCGAATCCGGCCCTCCAGGCCATTTGATGTGGCCCTCGCACCTCTCCAGCAGCTGCAGGAGAGCTCCAGCCCTCCTCTGGTCCTCCTCTAGACCCCTAATTTCAGCTTTCAAGCAATGCATCAAGCTTCTTCCCAGCAGCAGCATAAGGAAAGTAAAGAAACTCAACTTCTGATGGTGGGGTGGCTCTTGACATCTAATATAAGGGGAAGGGATGTGCTGGACATCTAATCTTACAGATACAACCGGCCCTTTTGAGAACAATCATAATGCTGATACGGCCTGCGATGAAATTGAGTTTGACACCCCTGTTCTAGTGGATTCTGGAATGTGGTGGGTTGGAAGAGGCAAACCCTTGGCCTGAATATTTATGCAGGCTCACCCAATCCCTGGGGGGGAATGACCAATAAGTGGCTGAGTTTAAGACATGGAGCAGCAGGGTTTTTGTCCAGGAGAAGGTCCCAGCCTGAAGGGCTACTGCCCTTACGGGGAGTGTAGCTGAAGTTTGCCCGAGTACGTTGAGGTTCCAGCTCTGTGGGAGTATGGGGGGGGGGGTGTATTTTCTGAAAGCAATTCAAGTCAAATCTAGGGGGTGGGTTCACTGAGTGAGGATCTGTCCTGGAGACTCACAGGAGACATGTCTGGTTAATATTGGATGGAGGTATCCAAGTATCTGGAGACATTGTGAGTAGAGGCCTGGAAGAAGGACCTAAGTGATTTCCGGCTGCTTTAACCTCTTGCGTGACTGCTCCAGTGTTGCTGGACTGGGACTCACAGGATTGCTTCTGCCCTTAGTATCTGCCAAAAGGGAGAAAAACCTGAAGAGAGTAGACGGGACAAAGAGTGTCCTCTGGTTACTCCATGCAATAAAGTTGGAGTATCCCAAACCCCCCCTTACACCACAACCAAGTTTAACAAGCAATAGGGCATAAAAAGATATGCCTTGTCTGGTCATTGAGTAGAGAAACTGTCCGAGTCTTCATATTGAAATCACTGCCCTCCTGAACCTTATTCACACCCTTCATGGATTTAAAAGTTTCTTCATGTACCCTATTTCTTTCCTCCAGACAGTACATATTAAAGCAGAAATCCAGACTAGCTCCTACCCCATCCGTAAAATGTCCCCTCTCCCCTCCTAACACCTATGCTAACTAACCTGTGTAAGAAAGATGTATATACTTATTTTCATTCCGCTCCAATACTGGTCACATGATCTCCCCGGTGTAAGCCGGTGCCGGTTGCAGAGGAGAGGGCACTCTACATGGTTAGCTATGCCTGGGAGTGGTGACATCACCCATAGGTTCTTATGGCCCATCTGTCGTCGGCGCTCCCTCTGGATCAAGTAACCGGACTGGAGCAGCCTAAAAATAGGTAAGTATACAGATCTTTATTTATGCAGGTTAGCCAGGGGCATTATTAGGCATAGTTAGGTAAGGCCCGGATTTCTACTTAAAGGCCATGCAGTCTCTCCCGATATGTTTTATCCCTCAGACCTTCCTATTTGTGTGGCTCCTCTCTGGAGTTGTTCTATTTTACCAATATTTCTATATAAGTGAGGTCTCCTGAAGTGGACACAGTATTATACATGAGGTCTAACTGAAGATCTATTTAGAGGGGTCACCTCTTTCTGGTGACCCCTCTAGTGACATAAAGGTCTATATAGAGGAATCGAGACCTCCTTCCTCCTGCTGGTGATCCCTCTAGTGATATAAAGATCTATATAGAGGAATCAGGACCCCTTTCCTCCTGCTGGTGATCCCTCTAGTGATATAAAGATCTATATAGAGGAATCAGGACCTCCTTCCTCCTGCTGGTGATCCCTCTAGTGATATAAAGATCTATATAGAGGAATCAGGACCTCTTTCCTCCTGCTGGTGATCCCTCTAGTGATATAAAGATCTATAAAGAGGAATCAGGACCCCTTTCCTCCTGCTGGTGATCCCTCTAGTGATATAAAGATCTATATAGAGGAATCAGGACCTCCTTCCTCCTGCTGGTGACCCCTCTAGTGATATAAAGATCTATATAGAGGAATCGAGACCTCCTTACTCCTCCTGGTGATCTCTCTAGTGATATAAAGATCTATATAGAGGAATCGGGACCTCCTTCCTCCTGCTGGTGATCCCTCTAGTGATATAAAGATCTATATAGAGGAATCAGGACCCCTTTCCTCCTGCTGGTGATCCCTCTAGTGATATAAAGATCTATATAGAGGAATCAGGACCTCCTTCCTCCTGCTGGTGATCCCTCTAGTGATATAAAGATCTATATAGAGGAATCGAGACCTCCTTCCTCCTCCTGGTGATCTCTCTAGTGATATAAAGATCTATATAGAGGAATCGGGACCTCCTTCCTCCTGCTGGTGACCCCTCTAGTGATATAAAGATCTATATAGAGGAATCAGGACCTCCTTCCTCCTGCTGGTGATCCCTCTAGTGATATAAAGATCTATATAGAGGAATCGAGACCTCCTTCCTCCTCCTGGTGATCTCTCTAGTGATATAAAGATCTATATAGAGGAATCGGGACCTCCTTCCTCCTCCTGGTGACCCCTCTAGTGATATAAAGATCTATATAGAGGAATCAGGACCTCCTTCCTCCTCCTGGTGATCCCTCTAGTGATATAAAGATCTATATAGAGGAATCAGAACCTCCTTCCTCCTGCTGGTGACCCCTCTAGTGATATAATGATCTATATAGAGGAATCAGGACGTCCTTCCTCCTGCTGGTGATCCCTCTAGTGATATAAAGATCTATATAGAGGAATCAGAACCTCCTTCCTCCTGCTGGTGACCCCTCTAGTGATATAATGATCTATATAGAGGAATCAGGACCTCCTTCCTCCTGCTGGTGATCCCTCTAGTGATATAAAGATCTATATAGAGGAATCAGGACGTCCTTCCTCCTGCTGGTGACCCCTCTAGTGATATAAAGATCTATATAGAGGAATCAGGACCTCCTTCCTCCTCCTGGTGATCCCTCTAGTGATATAAAGATCTATATAGAGGAATCAGAACCTCCTTCCTCCTGCTGGTGACCCCTCTAGTGATATAATGATCTATATAGAGGAATCAGGACCTCCTTCCTCCTGCTGGTGACCCCTCTAGTGATATAAAGATCTATATAGAGGAATCAGAACCTCCTTCCTCTTACTGGTGATCCCTCTAGTGATATAAAGATCTATATAGAGGAATCGGGAATCATGTACCCTATTTCTTTCCTCCAGACAGTACATATTAAAGCAGAAATCCAGACTAGCTCCTACCCCGTCCGTAAAATGTCCCCTCTCCCCTCCTAACACCTATGCTAACTAACCTGTGTAAGAAAGATGTATATACTTATGATATAAAGATCTATATAGAGGAATCAAGACCTCCTTCCTCCTCCTGGTGATCCCTCTAGTGATATAAAGATCTATATAGAGGAATCGGGACCTCCTTCCTCCTGCTGGTGATCCCTTTAGTGATATAAAGATCTATATAGAGGAATCAGGACCTCCTTCCTCCTGCTGGTGACCCCTCTAGTGATATAAAGATCTATATAGAGGAATCAGGACCTCCTTCCTCCTCCTGGTGATCCCTCTAGTGATATAAAGATCTATATAGAGGAATCAGAACCTCCTTCCTCTTACTGGTGACCCCTCTAGTGATATAATGATAATGGCAATAAAAAATGCCAGCCAGCCGTTATTGGAATGCATGCCACAAAGAGACTGCAGGAGAGATGTAACAAAGGATAAAAAAAAAAAGAGGTTAAAGTGTTTATTCGTTTTTACATTGTTCTTGTATATTATAAGAGCCTTTTATTGGGGGTTTAGTAGTCATCTGATACCATAACTTCTACAGATAAATCTTCCTTTATAAGGAGAAATTCCTTCAAAACTGTGCTGGAATATCCTCTCCCTATACTGTAGCCTTGCACGCGGCCCTCAGTGTATATGAATCAATTCAGTCACACACAATCCATTGTATATACATGGGGGATCTGCTTACACAATGATAGGGGTTTGGTTTATGTAGATCTGAGAAGCAGAATCAGCGTGATTAGAAACAAATGACAGTTAAGTGTAATCCTTTGTCATCCGCCAAGTAAACACGAGCACGCGGGAGGCACGCGGAATGTAAATTCCAGGACGCAGGCGAGAAGAACTCAGGTGGAAAGTTCTAATTTACGATGTCTTTTTTATTATTTTGAGGGAAGCAACTGCAAGAGAAGACGTAAGACGAACGCACAAAATACGCACAAAATACTTAGGGGTCTAAAATATGTTTCATCACAACTGACTTTTACCCCCCAACTGTTATTTTTTTTACTGAGTATTTAAATCTGACCTCCGACCTTCCCTTCAGTCTTGCACAGTTGTGTTGCTTCTCTCCTGAACTGTAATGGCTTCCTCTAATTTCACTGCAGCAAGTCAGATAGAGCCCCGCCTCATTTATTGGCTGGAGGACATCCAGTTATATAATTCAGGCCTTCGACAAAATCCAGGCTCCTGGTCGCAATTGCGACAAGAAATAGCGACCTGGCGCCCGGGGAAGCCTAGGCCTGCAGAAGGCCGCAAAGCTGCGGCCTCAATTACTGGCCGACGTGGGCCCCCAGCGATCATGTGGCGGGGGAGGTGGGAGCGCACGGAGACACAGGATACCCCATCCTGTGTCTCCGTGTGCCCCCACCACCCCCACCGCGCGATCACGGCGGGCTCGTGCCGGCCGATAATTAAGGCCGCGGCTTTGCGGCCTTCTGCAGGCCTAAGCCTTCCTTCTGTGATCTGGCGCCATCTTTTTTGGGAAAAAATACACTTTTTTTAATTTAAAAATAAAACAGTAAAGTTAGCCCAATTTTTTTTATATTGTGAAAGATAATGTTACGTTGAGTAAATTGATACCCAACATGTCACGCTTCAAAATTGCATCCGCTCGTGGAATGGTGACAAACTTTTACCCTTTAAAATCTCCATAGGCAATGTTTAAAAAATTCTACAGGTTGCATGTTTTGAGTTACAGAGGAGGTCTAGGACTAGAGTTATTGCTCTCGCTCTACCAATCGCAGCGATACCTCACATGTGTGGTTTAAATACCATTTACATATGCGGGCGCTACTCATGTATGCGTTCACTTCTGCACGCGAGCTCGGCGGGACGGGCGCGTTTTCTGGCTCCTAACTTTTTTAGCTGGCTCCTAGATTCCAAGCAAATTTGTCAAACCCTGTAACTATGTAACTATGATTAAGTAGATAAAAAAGCCTTCAATAAGTGTATTACCTCTAAAAAAGACAATTTATTAACATAATATTTGCTTACCTTTAAGTTCAGCAAGCTGCGCTTCAAACAAATAAAAACATCTGTATTTTTGGCCTCTTATGCCTCGTACACACGGCCGGACTTTTCGAGAAAAAAGTTCCGACCGTGTGTAGCCTTCATCTGACTTTTTTGGTCGGAAGTCCGACAGCCCGTAGGTAGAGATTCTGTTCTCTTTTTGTCCGTCGGACTTCCGACCGGCTCAAGGTGGACTTTTGCACGGTCAAAAGTCCGACCGTGTGTAGGAGGCTTTACATCACTTCCGTTCTGCCCTACGTGTTACGTCACGCCATGCGACGTCTTCTTTATATTATATATGCTTGTGAAGTTGAGAATTCATCAAGTATTGCATCCATTCTCCACAAAGTTATTTGGATATAATATATACTGTAGATGTTATTTTCCCATAGTAGTGCAGAGGATCACATATTACCTTATTTATTGCCCTATTACGCGCACCGGCGTATAGCACGCACCCCTAATTTAGCCTGACATTCCTGGAAAAAAATGTTTTAATACTTACAGTTTTGGTGTCTTGCCCGGCGTCCATCGGCGGCCTTGTCCGGTCCAGCGTCCGTCGTGGTGTCTCTGTGCCGATCGCCGCTTCCCGCGCTGTGTTTGAACGCCGCCAACGACATATACCGAGCGCAGTACACTCGGGTACACTCGGCCACGCTCGGCTCCCCTCGCGGTTATGCAAGAGAAGCCGAGCGTGGCCGGGTGTACCTGAGTGTACTGCGATCGGTATATGTCGGCGGACGCGTTCAAACACAATGCGGGAAGCGAGTATCATTCCCCGCTTCCCCTGCTTTGTTTGAATCCGCCGCCGACATATACCGAGCGCAGTACACTCAGGCGCGCTCGGCCATGCTCGGTTCCTCTCGGCTTCTCTCGCATTACCGCGAGGGGAGCCGAGCCTGGCCGAGTGTACCCGAGTGTACTGCGCTCAGTATATGTCGGCGGCGGATGCAAACACAGTGCGGGAAGCGGGAAGCGGCGTATATCGCGCGCCCGTGATTTCGCCCTGATTTTAAGGACAAAAAAGTGCGCAGTGTACGCCGATAAATACGGTATTCGTTTTAGCAACCATTTTTGTTCAGGCATCATCCAGGGTTACATCTATGTGCTGGACTGAGATAATAATTCAGAGATGGTACAACCGAGTAAATCTTGGTGCATGTGCAGTTCTTGGAAGATTCTATTTATGTGCTTTACATACTGTACATTCACATCAGTCCCAGCCCTCAAGGAGTTTCAATCTAATGTTCCTATCTCACATGCCTTCACATACTAGGTCCAGTTTAGACAGGAACCAATTAATCTGCCAGCATATTTTTGAAATGTGGGAACAAACACCCAGAGAATAGGGATGAGCTTCGAGTTCGAGTCATGTTCGACTCGAACGTTGCCTGTTCGTCGAACAGCGAACTAATTTGGATGTTCGCGGCAAATTCGAAAAGCCGCAGGACACCCTGGAAAAGTCTATGGGAGAAATCTAAAGTGATAATTTTAAAGGCTTATATGCAAGTTATTGTCATAAAAAAGTGTTTGGGGACCCGGGTCCTGCCCCAGGGGACATGTATCAATGCAAAAAAAGTTTTAAAAAAAAGTCAGTTTTTTCGGGAGCAGTGATTTTAATAATGCTTAAAGTGAAACAATAAAAGTGAAATATTCCTTTAAATTTCGTACCTGGGGGGGGGGTCTATAGTATGCCTGTAAAGCAGTACATTGGTCCCGTGCTTAGAACTGTCCCTGCACAAAGTGTCAGTTCTGAAGGGTAAAAACAGCTCTCCATGTTAGTCTATGGCCTCATGCCCACCATGAAGTTTTTGGGCTGCAGATGGCTCAGACGTTTTTAAGCTGCAAAAAAAACGCAGGACCAGTGCGTTCTGAAGCTCCAGCAATAGAGATGTAAAAACGCCAGACATTAAAAAACGCTCAAGCTCCAGCTCAAAAAAAAAAAAATGTTTTTCTAAAATAAACATTGACAGGCGTTTTTAAGCTGTAAAAAAGGCTCAGAAAATTGGCTGTAAAAACACCAGTGGAAATGAAGCCTTAAAATCATGGCTCTCGAAAAAACTGCAGTTTTTAAAACTTTTTTTTGCATTGATACATGTCCCCAGGAGCAGGAGCAGGACCCGGGTCCCCAAACACGTTTTAGGACAATAACTTGCATATTATCCTTTAAAATTAGCACTTTAGATTTCTGACGTTCGCGTCCCATAGACTTTAACGGGATTCTAAAGTTCACACAAACTTTTGGTCTGTTCGCAGGTTCTGGTGCGAACCGAACGGGGGGGTGTTCGGCTCATCCTTACCAGAGAACATGCAACCTCCATGCAGACACAGTCCTGGATGGGATTCTAACTTAGATCCCCAGTGCTGCAAGGCACTAAGTCACTGTACTGAATATTTATGTAGGCTCAGCCAATCCCTGGAGGAGAATGCCCAGTAGGTGGCTGAGGGGGGCATAAATAGTTTGGGGGCCTGGTGCAGCAGGGTTCTTGTCCAGGGGGGGGAAGGCCTCACAGAAATCTGACGCAGTTTCACCTTGCAACATCCAAAAAAACATCCAGGTCTCATGAGATTCCAATTCAAATTGGCAGCATATATTTTACTAGCAGTGAAACAAATCATTGCAAAAGCTTGGTTTCTTTCGCAAAAGTCCATTGCCGCATAGACAATTTCTTTATCATTGAAAAGCTTACTAGCTTTCCCCTAGATGCACATAAGAAATTCCTAGAAACCTGTGCCCCATGGATACAGTATGCCCACCTTTCCATGTCCCCATCAAGCTATACACTGCTATAGGCATTGAAGTTCAAGGCTTCTGGTCAGGGTGTACCCGACTCTCTTCTTTTGTTCTCTCCTACCTATTCTATTCTGTTCCACTTCCTTCTCTCTCCTTTTTCCTTTAGCCCCCTGGTTTGGGAGGCGTTTGTTAATATGTTTCCTGGCTTTCCTCAGCATCTAATTCAGGAGTGGCTCCTGGCTTACGGTTAACACACAATGCACCCTCCCTTTTCTTGTTGTTGTTTTGTGAATCGTTACTGTTATGCTTCGTACACACGATCGGAATTTCCGATGGAAAACGTCTGATGGATTTTTTCTATCGGAAATTCCGACCGTGTGTATGCCCCATCGGAAATTCCGATGAATTTCATCGGAGTTTACATAGAGAACATGTTCTCTTTTCCTCCGATGGAATTCCTTTGGAATTCCGATGTGAATTTGGTCGGACAAAGGTCCGATCGTGTGTACGGGGCATAACGCTAGTATGCAATACCCATTGACCTTTATTTTGTTTATTGTCTCTATTGTCCCTAATGACTTATGAACGCACTCTGGAATTCTTCCACATATTGGTCTCTTTTATACATTTGTATGGCTTATGCTACGTAGCCTACAAAATTTCAGTAAAAACATACTGAAAGTTAAAACTCATCCCGGCTGAGATAAAATAATATCATCTTAATACCTCTGATCCCTGTTGACCATATCAGTGATAAAAATCTGGATTACACTCATGGCCTTGGTCATTTCACCACAGGATCTGTCACTTTCTATTTAGTATGAAGCATCCACGAGAATTTCCATGGAATGCTCAGAACTAGGGTGATCTTATGTTACGTTGTGCGTCCCCAATTAATGTCCCTTAGGAACAGTCTTGGCAAAGTGCAGCCTCAAGAGAACGCAACAGACAGATTTAAGATTTACGCCACAGACTTTTTCCTGTGTAACTGATTAAGTCCAGACTGGTAGCTTTCCTTTCTAGGTAGATGGGATGTGATTGGTTGCAGTGGGTAACAGAAATATGGCAATGCGTTTTTCATCAAGGACACAAAACTAAGGGACATGTGTAAGCAGGTTCATTTAAAGCTCAACTCAAACCCAAACCCTTTTATTTTTTAAAGCTATGGACAAGTGTTCATTAACCAGAGCGCTATAGAACCCTAAGGTTCCCCCTAAGGTTGTGTAAAATTCCAAGGTTCCATAGAAACTTGAGACTCCTTCTGAGGTTCCATAGAATCTTAGGGTTCCTCCTGAGGTTTTATAGAATCTTAGGGTTCCTCCCAAAGTTGCACAGAATCCTTGGGTTCCTCCTGCAGTTTCATAGAATCTTAGGGTTCCTCCTGAAGTAGCAAAGAATCCTAGGGTTCTCCAGAGGTTTCATAAAATCCTAAGGTTCCTCCTGAGGTTGTGTAGCACCCTAGGGTTCCTCCTAAGGTTGCATAGAATCCTAGAATTCCTCCTGAGGTTTCGCAGAATCTTAGAATTCCTCCTAAAGTTGTGTATAATTCTAGAGTTTCTCCTGAGGCTAAGGGTAAAATTCTAGGATTCCTTCTGAGGTTCCATAGACTATTAGGGTTCCTCCTGATGTTGTATAGAATCCTAGGGTTCCTCCTGAGTCTGCATAGAATCCTAGGGCTCTTTGTGCAGTTCCAAAGAATCCTGGGGTCCCTCCTGAGGTTGAGGTAGAATTCTAGGGTTCCTCCTGAGGTTGTGTAGCATCCTAGTATTCCTCCTGCAGTAGCACAGAATCCTAGGGTTTTCCAGAGGTTTCATAAAATCCTATGGTTCCTTCTGAGATGGTGTAGCACCCTAGGGTTCCTCCTAAGGTTGCATAGAAGTATCCTAGGGTTCCTCCTGAGATTGCATAGATTCCCAGAATTCCTCCAGAATCTTAGAATTCCTCCTAAGGTTGCATAGAATTTAAGATTTCCTCCTGAGGCAGAGGTAGAATTTTAGGGTTCCTCCTGAGGTTTCATAAAATCCTAAGGTTCCTTCTGAGATGGTGTGGCACCCTAGGGTTCCTCCTAAGGTTGCATAGAATCCTAGGGTTCCTCCTGAGATTGCATAGATTCCCAGAATTCCAACTGAGGTTGCGCAGAATCTTAGAATTCCTCCTGAGGTTGCGTAGAATTCTAGAGTTCCTCCTGAGACAGAGGTAGAATTTTAGGGTTCCTCCTGAGGTTTCATAAAATCCTAAGGTTCCTTCTGAGATGGTGTGGCACCCTAGGGTTCCTCCTAAGGTTGCATAGAATCCTAGGGTTCCTCCTGAGGTTGCATAGCTACTCTTAAGCCTTGTACATACGTAAGGGTTTCCTGGTTGACTTTTTACCACCGGGAAACCCGAGGGGAAAACCGAGAACCTGCTTGGTTACTTTTTCCCCCTACACACGACCGGGTTTCCTGGCAGGAAAACTGCCATGAGAGCTTTGGTCGGGAAACCCAGCCGTGTGTATGCTCCACCCCAGTCTTTTCCCATAGGAAAACTGCCGGCTTAAAAACTGCGGGAGCTGGTTCTCTTTTTTTTCCCGGCAGTTTCCTGTCGGGAAAACTGAGATTGAGCACACACACGGGCGGGATTCCCGACCAAAAACTCTCATGGGAGTTTTCCCGACGGGAAACCCGTACGTGTGTAGAAGGCTTAAGAGATTTATTGCTTGTGGATTTAAGAAGTACAATTGAGTTACTAAACATGGCCTGCGAAGCCCTTTCCTCAAACGGCCAGCAGAGGGAATCCTCGGAAGGCCGTACAAAAGTCACCATAGGCGAACAGTTGCTGTATACTTTGACAATCATTCCTTAATAAAATCTTTTGTAGGGAAAGAAGCCCCCGCTTAGATAAACAAGACTTCTGCTGGAAGTGGGGACTCGAGGACCTGCAGCAGTGGTAAATCACATTTGATTTGTACCAGGCTGTCCATGCCAAAAATAAATGGTTATTTTTATTGGATGAGGCCAGATGGAAAGCTTTAAATTGTTTCTCATGCCGCGAAGCAAAAATATAGCACAGCAAGCGTCCGCAAGGAATGAAAAAACGAAAAGGGGGCCGGGAAATGATCGTATTAGACATATAGATTATCTGAGAAGGTTTTCCTGGAGAAGAGATTGTTTTCAGGGTGACAGCAGTTTGGGGGAAATGTAAAGGATGTTATTACCTGAATATGGAAGAGGTACAAAGTTTATATTAGAATTACAGTAAAACCTTGGTTTGAGAGCGTTTTGCAAGACAAGCAAAATGTTTTAATACATTTTGCCTTGATATACAAGCGATGTCTTGCTATAAGAGTAGCGTCATGTCACAACTGAGTATAAAAGAGGAGAGAGGAGACTCTAAATGTAGCAATACGGTTACATTTAATGAAGGTACAACATTTAGCAACTTCTTGCTACACTTAGAGGCGTCTCTCTTCTCTTTTATACCCTGTAAAAAATGCTTTGATATACAAGTACTTTAGATTACAAGCATGTTTCTGGAACTAATTATGCTTGCAAACCGAGGTTTTACTGTAAAAATACCCCCAGCAATAATCCACCGTAACAAAATACTCCTCCAGCCTCAATAGATCCACCCAGCAACAATAGACCCATTCAGGCCCAGACTGGGACAAAAAATAGGCCCAGGGGGAGGGGGGGACGTGGCGGTGGCGCTTTACGGCAGTGGTTAATGATGGGATGTGGGGTTCCAGCTCCTTGTACCTCTAGACCCTTTTACATTACACAGCCCCCCACAGTTTGTTACACAGACACCCCCCTACCAGTTCTGGACCCCCTTCCTACAGTACAGACCCCCTCTACAGTACAGACCCCCCTACATTACAGACCCCCTCTGTATTACAGACCCCCCTCTGCAATACAGACCCCCCTCTAATACAGACCCCCCTACATTTCAGACCCCCTACAATACAGAACCCCCTACATTACAGACCCCCCTACAATACAGACCCCCCTACAATACAGAACCCCCCTACATTTCAGACCCCCCTGCAATACAGAACCCCCTACATTACAGACCCCCCTACAATACAGACCCCCCTACAATACAGAACCCCCTACATTTCAGACCCCCCTAAAATACAGAACCCCCTACATTACAGACCCCCCTACAATACAGAACCCCCTACATTACAGACCCCTCTCACATTACAGACCCCCCCTAAAATACACACCCCCTTACATTTCAGACCCCACCTACAATACAGAACCCCCCTACATTACAGACCCCCCTACAATACAGAACCCCCCTACATTACAGACCCCACTACAATACAAAACCCCCCTACAATACAGAACCCCCCTACATTACAGACCCCCCCTACGATACAGAACCCTTCTACATTTCAGACCCCCCTACAATACAGAACCCCCTACATTACAGACCCCTCTACAATACAGAACCCCCTACATTACAGACCCCACTACAATACAGAACCCCCCTACATTTCAGACCCCCCTACAATACAGAACCCCCCTACATTACAGACCCCCCTACAATACAGAACCCTTCTACATTTCAGACCCCCCTACAATACAGAACCCCCCCTACATTTCAGACCACCCCTACAATACAGAACCCCCCTACATTACAGAAACCCCCCTACAACACAGACCCCCCCCTTCAGACCCATAATGTACCTCAGATCAGCGCGGGATTGCATGTCAGGTCCACTCCCCTCCCCCTGTGTGGACATAAAGTAGGAGGGGGGGGCGACTTCACTCTGCTCGGCTGTGTGAGACAGCTGAGCTGATACTGATTAGATCATCAGAGAGGGGATCGTTGTGGGTCCCGGCCCCCTGATGTGCCAACGGATGTCACTGTCACCCGAGTGCGGCTCCGGCTCGCAGCTGAGAGTGCACTGGGGGGAGACGTGACATGTGGGCCGCTGGCAGCCTGTGTGCCGATGTGTGCCATGGCCAGTCCGGGCCTGGAGCCATTCTTCAACAGTAGATCCCTCCCAGCAACAATTGACCACCCCAGCAACAGTAGATCCCCATACTACCGTGTTGGACCCCCTTTTGCCTTCAGAACTGCCTTAATTCTTCATGGAATAGATTTAACAAGGTGTTGGAAACGTTCCTCAGAGATTTTACTCCATAGTGACATGATGGCATTACACAGTTGCTGCAGATATGATATCCCAAAGGGTCTCTATTGGATGAGATGTGGGGAGTGTGGAGGCCATTGGAGGACAGGGACCTCATTGTCCAGTGGTGAGATGATTGGATCTTTGTGACATGGTGACATTATCCTGCTGGGAGGAGCCATCAGAAGATGGGGACACTGTAGTCATAAAGGGATGGACATGGTCAGCAACAATACTCAGGTAGGCCGTGGCGTTTATACAATGCTCAATTGGTACTAAGGGGTCCAAAGTGTGCCAAGAAAATATCCACCGCACCATCACACCCCCACCACCAGCCTGATCCGGGGATACCCCATCCCCCACACCATTACGCCTCCACCACCAGCCTGATCCGGTAATACAAGGCAGGATGGATCCATGTGCCAAATTCTGACCCCACCATCTGAATGTCGCAGCTGAAATCCAGGCTCATCAGACCAGGCAACATTTTTCCAATCTTCTATTGTCCAATTTTGGTGATCCTGTGCCAATTGTACCCTCAGTTTTCTGTTCTTAGCTGACAGGAGTGGCACCCAATGTGGCACCCAATGTGGTCTTCTGCTGCTGTCGCCCATCTGCTTCAAGGTTCAATATGTTGTGCATTCAGAGATGGTATTCTGCATACCTTGGGTGTAACAAGTGGTTATTCGAGCTACTGTTGCTTTTCTATCATCTGGAACCATTCTCCTCTGACATCAACAAGGCATTTACCTCCACACAACAACCGCTCACTGGATATTTTCTCTTTTTCAGACCATTCTCTGTGCACCCAAGAGATGGTTGTGTGTGAAAATTCCAGTAGATCAGCAGTTTGTGAAATACTCAGACCAGCCTGTTTGGCACCAACAACCATCCCACGTTCAAAGTCGCTTAAATCCCCTTTCTTCCCCATTCTGATGCTCGGTTTGAACTTCAGCAAGTCGTCTTCAGGACGTCTACATGCCTAAATGCATTGATTTTCTGCCATGTGATTGGCTGATTAGCAATTTGTGTTACCAAGCAATCGAACAGGTGTACCTAATAAAGTGGCCGGTGAGTATAAATTTTCGTTACCAATCCTAGGAGCCTAAGGCCCCTTTCACATTGAGGAGTTTTTCAGGCAGTACAGCGCTAAAAAAAACGCTGCTATACCGCCTGAAAAACTCCTGCCCCAGCAACCTCAATGTGAAAGCCCGAGGGCTTTCACACTGAGGTGATGCGCTGGCGGGAGAGAAAAAAATCTCCTGTCAGCAGTATCAGAGGAGCGGCGTGTGTACCGCTCCTTCCCATTGAAAACAATAGGAGACCGCGGCAATACCGCCCGCAATGCCCCTCTATAGACCCAATACGATGCTGTCCCGACATCCATACTTAACATTGGCTGTGCCTCAGATAGCAGGGGTAACTTTACGCCGGTCCGACGCCTTACGTAAACAACGCAAATAAATACGCCGGCCGCAACTACGTTCGTGAATTGGCGTATCTACCTAATTTACATATTCGACGCGTAAATCGACTAAAGCGACACCTTGCGGCCAGCGTAAATATGCAACTAAGATACAACGGCGTAAGAGACTTACGCCGCTCGTATCTTAGCTATATCCTGGCGTATCTGATTCTTTGAATCAGGCGCCGAGATACGACGGCGCTCATTCGGACTTACGATGCCGTATCTGGAGATACGCCGTCGTAAGTCTTTCTGAATCTGGCCCAGAGTCACTTGTACTAGTTACATTTTTAATTAGAATGTTTTTTTGGAATAAAATCATAGCTGCATTTCCTGCTTTTTTTTTTTTTGCTTAAGTTCAGCAGATAAAAAACAAAACAAAAAAAAAAACAAGTAATATTATTTGTCTTCATCAGTTTACATTTAACTTTTTGTTTTATCTTTGCTTCTGTAATTTTTTTCTGGATTTCCCATGTAGAGCTCCATTTTTTTAAAACAATTTTAAGGAGTACATTTTTATATTCAACTCAAGTAAAATATATTCTTTAAAAAAAAAAAAAAAAATGTTGCTCTACATGGGAAATCAGAAAAATTACGGAAGCAAAAAAAAAAAAAGCAATCGAGTAATATTATTTGTCTTCATCTGTTTACATTTAACTTTTTTTTCTTTCTCTTTGAGCACCATTCTTTTTTCTTTTAAGGAATATATTTTATATTCAATTTAAAGGAAAATGTATTCCTTCAAAGAAAAAAAAAATGGTGCTCTACATGGGAAATTAGAAAAATTACAGAATCAAAGATAAAAATAAATAAAAAAAAAGAGTTAAATGTAAACTGATGAAGACAAATAATGGAAGGACACGTTTTTATATTTGTAGAATGAGGCAGTATAAGCCGGGCTGCTGTCTGGGAACATGTATCATCGCAGAGAAAATGCTTTCCTAATATTTTATCCTTGTGTAATTAATTAAAAGTTGGCTGAGCCCCCTTGTTCCATGGGACAGGGAGAACGAAACGTAACGGCATTCTGAGGAATTTCTTTACTACCCGCTCCATGCACGATTCTCACCGATTGGTTCTCAGGGGCTCGGCCGGTGGGGGTGGGGGCCACAGGTCACAACCTATGCTAAATAAAAGGCCACAGTGGGGGTTGTCTTCTTATTTAAAGGGAATGTGTAGTCTATATATATATATTTTGTTCCTAGATATTACATTTAGGAGAGATCAGATAATATTAGAGGCTTCTCTCTCCCACTGATCACCAATGTAAGGGACATTCTTCCCACTGATCACCAATGTAAGGGACATTCTTCTCACTGATCACCAATGTAAGGGACATTCTTCCCACTGATCACCAATGTAAAGGACATTCTTCTCACTGATCACCAATGTAAGGGACATTCTTCCCACTGATCACCAATGTAAGGGACATTCTTCTCACTGATCACCAATGTAAGGGACATTCTTCCCACTGATCACCAATGTAAAGGACATTCTTCTCACTGATCACCAATGTAAGGGACATTCTTCCCACTGATCACCAATGTAAGGAGCATTCTTCCCACTGATCACCAATGTAAGGAACATTCTTCCCACTGATCCCCAATTTAAGGGACATTCTTCCCACTGATCACCAATGTAAGGGACATTCTTCTCACTGATCACCAATGTAAGGGACATTCTTCCCACTGATCACCAATGTAAGGAACATTCTTCTCACTGATCACCAATGTAAGGGACATTCTTCCCACTGATCACCAATGTAAGGGACATTCTTCCCACTGATCACCAATGTAAGGAACATTCTTCCCACTGATCACCAATGTAAGGAGCATTCTTCCCACTGATCCCCAATTTAAGGGACATTCTTCCCACTGATCACCAATGTAAGGAGCATTCTTCCCACTGATCACCAATGTAAGGAGCATTCTTCCCACTGATCCCCAATTTAAGGGACATTCTTCCCACTGATCACCAAAGTAAGGAACATTCTTCCCACTGATCACCAATGTAAGGAACATTCTTCCCACTGATCACCAATGTAAGGTGCATTCTTCCCACTGATCACCAATGTAAGGAGCATTCTTCCCACTGATCCCCAATTTAAGGGACATTCTTCCCACTGATCACCAATGTAAGGAGCATTCTTCCCACTGATCACCAATGTAAGGAGCATTCTTCCCACTGATCCCCAATTTAAGGGACATTCTTCCCACTGATCACCAAAGTAAGGAACATTCTTCCCACTGATCACCAATGTAAGGAACATTCTTCCCACTGATCACCAATGTAAGGAGCATTCTTCCCACTGATCACCAATGTAAGGAGCATTCTTCCCACTGATCCCCAATTTAAGGGACATTCTTCCCACTGATCACCAAAGTAAGGAACATTCTTCCCACTGATCACCAATGTAAGGGACATTCTTCCCACTGATCACCAAAGTAAGGAGCATTCTTCTCACTCATCACCAATGTAAGGGACATTCTTCCCACTGATCTCCAATGTAAGGGGCATTCTTTTTACTGATCACCAATATAAGGAACATTCTTCCCACTGATCACCAATGTAAGGGACATTCTTCCCACTGATCACCAATGTAAGGAGTATTCTTCTCACTGATCATCAATGTAAGGAACATTCTTCTCACTGATCACCAATGTAAGGGACATTCTTCTCACTGATCACCAATGTAAGGAGCATTCTTCTCACTGATCACCAATGTAAGGAACATTCTTCCCACTGATCACCAATGTAAGGAACATTCTTCCCACTGATCACCAATGTAAGGGACATTCTTCTCACTGATCACCAATGTAAGGAGAATTCTTCCCACTGATCACCAATGTAAGGAACATTCTTCCCACTGATCACCAATGTAAGGGACATTCTTCCCACTGATCACCAATGTAAGGGACATTCTTCCCACTGATCACCAATGTAAGGAACATTCTTCTCACTGATCACCAATGTAAGGAACATTCTTCCCACTGATCACCAATGTAAGGAACATTCTTCCCACTGATCGCCAATGTAAGGGACATTCTTCCCACTGATCACCAATGTAAGGGCAGCAAGTGAAGGAAATGTGTTGATAGGTTGGATCAGTGGGCATTATAAGTTATTTTGAGTCTTAACTAATTTCTGTAGCCAAATTTCTGGTTTTAATTTATTTATTGTACTATATATAATATAATTCGGCCCAAGAAAACTGTAGTCTAAGGCCCGGATTCACAAAGCACTTACGCCGACGTATCTCCAGATACGCCGCGTAAGTACAAATATGCGCCGTCATATCTGTGCTCCAAACCCACAAACTAAGATACGCCTAAAAACTGACTTTATCCCACGGACGTAACTTGCCTACGCCGGCGTAGAGTGGGCGCATAGTTACGCTGGACGCATGTGGCGCTCCTATTGATTTTCTATTCAAATATGCAAATGAGGGAGATACGCCGATTCACAAATGTACTTGCGCCCGGCGCATGATTTGAGCGGTTTGCGTAAGTTTTACATTCGGCGTAAAGTTATGCCCCATAGATGAGGCGCAACCCATGCAAAGGTATGGACCAGGGAACACAAGCTACGTATTGTACGTTGGACGTCTGTGAATATGGGCCGACGTGGGTCTGGCTGGGCGTAAGTTATGTTTACGGCGTACACAGTGATCCGGCGTATCTTAGGCAGTTGTTCAGGTTGTGAGCATGTGCACAGGCATATGTCTACGTCTCGACGCATGCGCAGTTCATTTTAAGTACTTGTCTGGTGCCCGGCCCATCATTTGCATGGGGTCACACTTCATTAGCATGGATTACGCCCACTTCCAGCCCACTTCCACCTACTTCCGCTTACGCCGGCTTACGCCTACGAAATATACGCTACGCCGGCGCAGAGTTGGGAGCATTTGTGAATTCCATGCTTGCCTCTCCGCGCTGCGCCGGGGTAGCGTAAAAGAGATATGCTACGTCGGCATAAATATGTGCCGATGTCTGTGAATCCGGGCCTATGTATTTAAGCTAAAAGTGTCCTACAACTTAGAATGTTTGGGCTAGATTCAGGTACATGTACATTTGCGCAGCGTATCCGAGATACGCTACGCAGTCGTATTTTACCAGGCTCTACAACGAATTCTGGTAGATTTTTGCCCGTACGATACGGCGGCGTAGTCTATTTCTCGCCGCGTAATCGAAATACGCGATTAGGGGGCTTGAAGCATTTAAATTAGGCGCGTCCCCGCGACTATCGAACTGCGCATGCTCCGTTCAGAAATTTCCCGCCGTGCATTGCGCGAAATAACATCGTTACGTCAACGGAAAACGTTGAAATTCGACGCGGGAACGATGGCCATACTTAACATGGGCTGGTATAACATTACGCAGTGAAAAGATGACTAAAGATGCCGTAAGAGATTGCGATTGAAGATCGTAATTTCGGGGATCGATGGCAAAAGCTCATTAGCATACCCCGACGCGAAAAATGACGGGAAGTCCACCCAGCGGCCGCAATTTTATTGCAGCGTAGATCCGAAGGCGTACGAACACGTAAGCCAGTCGGATTGAAGCGCAAAGCCGTCTTTTCATGGTTTGAGGTTTCAAACTAGTGAAAAAACGCGCGTAATTAGAAAGTACTCCAGTCTAACACCAGTTAGACAGGAGTTACGGCTCTGTGAATCTGGCCCTTTATTTCTAATACATATGCGCATCATGGAATTAAAAATGACCAAAACTCATTCAAATAATTTAGCCCCCCCACCCCCACCCCCATGTCAGATCCATATTAAGCTCTCTTCTCCCCTGGCGGTACTCCCAGGACGGTGAATACATTTTTTGGCCAAATGAAACATAATGAAAATAATTGCAATATTTATCAGGCTTGTCAGATAGTTGTTGACATTTCAAGCAGAGAATCGCTTATTTATTTTGAACTTTTGACTTGATGGAGTTTACTTGGATGCAATATACTGTGCATTCAGATTCCTCTCACATAGCCACAGCTGTGCTTAATTGCGAGATCATAGGTCTGCTGATAATTGTCGGACACATTTCATTCAGAGTGTTGTGTAAGTGAAACACATGAGCGGACTCTAATTGCCCGAGAACATTGTGTTTTGTTTTGTTTTCCTGTACATTTAATTATTTGGCATTTAAAAACCTGGCCAACTATGTCTCAGCTCCTTAAATATCCATGGGTGGGCATTTTCTCTCTGTTGTTAGTCTAAACCTTATGGCAAACATCATTTTTAAAATTATTATTCATTTAAAGATGTTAATAGTGTTAACTAAATCTCAGCTCCCTAGATGACAATGTGTGGGAACTCTCTGCCAAAAAATGTATACTGAAATGCTATTTTTAAAGTAGCCAGGGAAATCTGAAATCTTGGCAATTCTCAGTCCCTTTTTTTCCTGCCGGTACATAAAAAATACTGAGTGAAAATAATATGAATGAGTTTTATTTGCTTGATCGAGGTTGGTGAAAAAAAGTGTGAAAAGAATGTACCTGTGATAACTAATATCTTTGTATTTCTTATATACGCGCAAAAGTCTTAATTGTTTCACCTATGGTTATTTAGGAAGCTTAGTCAATACTGAGGCCCCGTACACACGACCGAGCTTCTCAGCAGAATCCAGCGAGAAGCTCACTGGGATCCATATTCTCGATCGTGTGTACGTTTTCGCTGAACAAACTAACGAGCGAGGCGTCGAGCCAAAATAGAGAGCAGGTTCTCTATTTCCTCGACGGACCATCGGGACTAATGGCTCGACGCCTTTTTCGACAGCCTGGTCGACGAACTCGACGGCCGCCCAAGAACCTCGTCGGGCGGAACGATGAGTTTAGCCCGACGAGGTTCTCGTACGTGTGTACGCGGCCTGAGAGATTTCCTCCAAATTCCCTTTGCATTACCCAATGACACAACAAACAACAAAAAACACAACATTGGATGCAACCACTAGATTATTCTAGCTTTGGCACAGATGTTTCATTTATAGTTATTTAGGTGTCTTACTCAATATTGACAGTAAAAAAACAAAAAACAAAAGAAAAACACATGGGCCCGGATCCACGTAGGGCGGCGTATCTTTAGAGCGGCATAGCGTATCTTTTTTACGGTACACCACCGCAACTTAGAGAGGCAAGTGCTGTATTCTCAAAGCACTTGCGTCCTAAGTTACGGTGGCGTAGCGTATATGGGCCGGCGTAAGCCCGCGTAATTCAAAGTAGGCAGGTAGGGGGCGTGTTGTATGCTAATGAAGCCTGACCCCATGTAGTTGCATGGCCGAACGAACGGAGCATGCGCCGTCCGTGAATGTATCCCTGTGCGCATTCTCCGAATTACGCCGGCTAGAATTCCTAAGATACGTCGAACACTGCATACGACGTGAGCGTAACTTACACCCAGGCGCATTCACGTACGCCTTACGTAAACTACGTAAAATTCGACGGCTGTTCCGACGTCCATACCTTAACATGGGCTGCGCCTCAAATAGCAGGGGTAACTTTACGCCGGACGTATGCCTTACGTAAACGGCGTATCTTAAAAGGACGGGCGCATCTACGTTCGTGATTTGGCGTATCTTGCTCATTTGCATATTTTTATTGAGAACGCCGAATGCGTCCAGCGTAACTATGCACCCACGATACGCCGGCGTAGGCAAGTTACGTCGGACGGCTGAAGCCATGTTTTTCGGCGTATCTTGCTTTGTGGATCGGCGTAAAGATGCGACGGCGCACATTCGAAATTACGGCGGCGTATCTGGAGATACGCCGGCGTAAAGCCTTTGTGGATCCGGGCCATTGGGTGCAACAGAATACTGACAGATAAGTCCTATAAAATATATAGGTTCTATAAACATAAAGATGTGTCTCTGTCTAGCTTTGGCAAGTTTGTTTCACCTGTGGGTATTTAGGAAGCTTAGCCATTATTGGGAAATTTCCTCCAAACTCCTTTTGCATTACCCAATGACACAACAAAAACACAAAATTGGATGCAACAGACTACAAATGAGCCCCATAAAATATACTGTATGGGTCAAATGAAAATTTAAGTGTGTGGGTTATTCTAGCTTTGGCACAGATGTTTTCATTTATAGTTATTAAGTGTCTTACTCAATATTGGGAGATTTCACTTACTGTTGCATATCCCTATGACAGTAAAAAAAAAAAAAAACTCATTGGGAGCAACAGATTACAGACATAGAAGTCCTAAAAAAAATATATAGGTCCTATAAAAATAAAGATGTGTCGCTGTCTAGCTTGGGCAAGGATGTTTCACCTGTGGGTATTTAGGAAGCTTAGTCATTATTGGTAGATTTTCTCTAACTTCCTATTGCATCTCTAAATAACATTAGAAAGAAAAAAGTATTGGGTACAACTGAATACTGACACATGAGTCCTATAAAATATATGGCATGGTGCCCATCCATTTTAGACAGTATAATAATAATAAAATAGGTGCAACATAATACTGAAAAAAATGAGTCCTATAAATACATGAGTCCTAGAAAATATAAATGTATGTCTTAGTCTAGTTTTGGCACAAATATTTCAACTATGTTTTTTTTTTTTTAGAAAGCTTAAGCCCCGTACACACGACCGGTTTTCTCGGCAGAATCCGGCAAGAAACTCGATGGGAGACGTATTCTGCCGAGAAAACCGGTTGTGTGTACACTTTTCACCAAGAAAACCATTGAGAAACTCGTCGAGCCAAAAAGAGAGCATGTTCTCTATTTCCTCGATGGGCAATGGGAAAATTTGGCTCGCCTAGTTTTTTGACAGCCGAACGGGAAACTCAACGAGAAAAAAACGATGAGTTTCACCCGACGAGTTTCTCGGTCGTGTGTACGCCGCCTTAATCATTATTTTGAAATGTCTTTTAACTTCCTAACCTACTCAATATTGGGAGATTTAATTTACTGTTGCATATCCCAATGACAGTAAAGAAAAAAAAAAAGCATGGGGTGCAACAAATTACTGACAGATAAGTCCTATAATATATATAGGTCCTATAAAAATAAAGATGTGTCTTTGTCTAGCTTTGGCAAGGATGTTTCACCTGTGGGTATTTAGGAAGCTTAATCATTATTGGGAGATTTTCTCTAACTTCCAGTTGCATCTCTAAGGCCTCATTTCCACTGACGTTTTTTTTTACAGCCACTTTTCTGAGCGTTTTTTGCAGCTTAAAAACACCTGTCCATGTTAATCTATGGCCTCATGCCCACCACGACGTTTTTGAGCTGTAGATGGCTAAGCTGCAAAAAAAACGCGGGACCAGTGCGTTCTGAAGCTCCAGCAATAGAGCCGTAAAAACTCCAGACATTAAAAAACGCTCAAAAACGCGCACAAACGCTCAAAAACGCGGCCGCTGCGTTTTTTGTTTTTTTTAATAAAATAAACATGGACAGGCGTTTTTAAGCTGTAAAAAACGTGGCTGTAAAAACGCCAGTGGAAATGAAGCCTAAATAACATTAGAAAAAAAGTATTGGGTGCAACTGAATTCTGACACATGAGTCCTATAAAATATATGGCATGGTGCCCCGAATGGCTGAGAAGTTGATCCAGTATTAGAAAAAATAAATAAAAAATAGGTGCAACATAATACTGAAAAAAAAATGAGTCCTATAAATATAAAATATAAATAAATGTATGTCTTAAGCCCCATACACACGGTCGGACTTTTGGCCAACCAACTTCAAAATTTGCAACTTTTCGAAATTGTCCGACTGTGTGTACGTTCCACCGGACCAACTTTTTCAGGTTTCATCGGACAAAAAGTTGGGCCTGCGAACGGACCAACTTTTCGGCAAACAAAAGTGTGACTTTTGGACAAATTACAAATGTGCATGCTCAGAACCAATGTTAAAATCAACCAACAATAGCAGAAGTTAACCAAAGGGTGGCAGTAAAGAGCACAAAACCATGTGATGATGGGAACGTTTTAGAAAAGTTTGCAGAAAAGTCTGACTGTGTGTATGCGTGACCGGACAAATCAATTAAGACAAAAATCCAAGGGAAATTTTGTTGGATGTCCGACCGTGTGTACGAGCCTTTAGTCTAGATTTGACAGGAATATTTCACCTATGGTTACTTAGGAAGCTTAGTCCTTATTTTGAAATGTCTTCTAACTTCCTGTTGTGTGCCAATGTTTGTAAAAAAATAAAATAAAAATGTGTGCAAAATAATATTGAAAAAAATTAGTCCTATAAATATCTGGGTCTTATAAAATATAAATGTATGTCGTAGTCTAGCTTTGACACAAATATTTCACCCACGGTTACTTAGGAAGCTTAGTCCTTTTTTTGAAATGTCTTCTAACTTCCTGTTGTGTGCCAATGATAGTAAAAATAAAATAAAAAATAAGTGCAAAATAATACTGAAAAAAAAAGCATTGGGCCAGATTCAGATACACTTAATATTGCGCTGCGTAATCGAAATACTCTACGCTGCCGTATTATACCAGGCTGTACACCGAATTCTGGTCGATTTTTGCCTGTGCGCTACGGCGGAGTAGTCTATTTCTCGCCGCGTAATCGAAATTCGCGATTAGGGGGCGTGAATCGAACTGCGCATGCTCCGTTCAGAAATTTCCCGCCGTGCATTGCGCGAAATCACGTCGTTACGTCATTCGTTGTTTGAGTAGCGTCGTTTACGAACATTCCTATTCCTGGACGACTTACGTCAAAAATAATAAAAGACTTCGGAAAACGTAGAAATTCGACGCGGGAACGACGGCCATACTTAACATGGGCTGTCTAATATTAGACCAGCAAAAAGCTGGTATAGTGTTACGCAAAAAAAAAAGATGACTAAAGGTGCCGTAAGAGATTGCGAATGAAGATCGTAATTTCGGGGATCGCCGGCAAAAGCTCATTAGCATACCCCGACGCGGAAAACGACGGGAAGTCCACCCAGTGGCCGCAATTTTATTGCAGTGTAGATCCGAAATGCGTACGAACACGTAATCCAGTCGGATTGAAGCCCGCAGCCGTCTATTCATGGTTTGAGGTTTCCGACTAGCTAGAAAACGCGCGTAATTTGAAATTACTCCAGTCTAACACCAGTTACACAGGACTTACGGCTCTCTGAATCTGGCCCATCGGGTGCAACAGAATACTGACAAATTAGTAATTTTAGAATATATGGCACTGTGCCTTGATTGGCTGAGAAGTTGCACCTAATTATTTTTCCTTATACTCTCTAAAATGGGTGGATCAACATAATATTGAAATATGAGTCCTATATTTAATATATGGGTCCTATAAAATACAAATGTATGTCTTAGGCCTCACACACGATCGGACATATCCGATGAAAACGGTCCGCGGACCATTTCCATCGGATATGTCCGATCGGGAGTTTGATCCGATGGCGGACGGCGCGGTGACGTGGCGGTGACCCGGCGGTGACGTTGACGCCGCCACGTCACCGCCACATCACCGCACCAGGAAGTTAAACACTTCCGCGCATGCGCCGAATCCATTCGGCGGCGGCGCGGCGGCGGTGGGGGACGACATGTCTGCTGGTAAGTGTACTAACCAGCAGACATGTCGGGCGGACAGATTCCCACCGGATAGATTTTAAAGCATGCTTTGAAATCTGTCGGGTGGAGAAATCTGTCCGCTAGCCCATACACACGAGCGGAGATGTCTGCTGAAACGGTCCATCGGACCGTTTTCAGCGGACATATCCCCTCGTGTGTACGAGGCCTTAGTCTACCTTTGGCAAGAATGTTTCACCTATGAGTGTTTAGGAAGCTTAGTCATTATTGGGAGATTTTCTCTAACTTCCTGTTGTGTTTCTAAGATTAGAAAAAAAAAAGTTTTGGGTGAAAAGTTGATCCATCAAACATTTTAGACAATAAGAAGTATTGGCTCAGCTAATTTGAAAACTTTCTGTTCCAGGGACACATGCTCTGGAAATGAGTGGCAGGGCTAAAACAGGAAGATGCAGACAGGAGTAAAAACCTAACCGAGATTCTAAGCTTATGCAAGACTATAAGAACAATAATGGCTGAAGTAGCAGTGTCATCACTTTCAGGCTAGGAGACATCCATAGTTGGATGTAGAGGATAAGTAATAATAATAATTACTGGTAGACAGGGGTTACTAAAAGGACTTGAACATTTTTATTATTTTTTTTTTAGACGGGGGTTCCCCTTTAAGGCTGAGAAGCACTGTGCTATGTATATATTTTCCAGTCAATGTCACGGGAAACTAGAGACTTCTCAAACCAATTCAGACTTTTTTTTATTTTTACAGAGAAGCCAGCCCTTGTGAAGTTGTTTTGGACAAAAGCCATTAGATACGTTTCTCATCCGCCCCAAGCATTGCCCGAGGAACACCGGCTGCCCACAGGAAGGGTCGGGCACATCTGTCTTATCTGGCTCCCCAAAGTAAAAGAAAAAAAAAAAAACAGTCATGCCAAATAACAAAGAAATGGACTTTCTCTCTCCTTTGTGAGCGATAGTAAACAAAATCATCATTGTCCCCCTGTTTGTGTTCTGGCTTCCTGAGTGGGAGTGGGCACAGCTATCATAACATCTATTTTTAACTGTCCCCTAGATTCCTCTTGGAGGAATGTTCCGCGGCTCGGTGGCACTTTTTGGGGAGGTCAGATCGCTCTGTGTCCAGAGAAGGACAGAGAAAAGCCTAGACCTGCTTTCTAGATGTTTAGGATTTCTAGAATTCGTTGGCTATTGAATAGAAAGTGCAGTTGGCAAATCAAGTAGATTTGCAAATGTAACCTTTCATGTTTTCGTGCCCGGTGACTTAGACATAAGAGGTGCATGGGGAGCTGAAATAAGGGTTTCCCATCCTTTCCAAGGGATTCTGGGTTCCATGGGCCGTCCTATCAAATCTCTCCCCAGGCGACTAACACAGGAGGAGACCCCAGACGGATTAAATCCGAAGTTAGTCCATAGTTTCAGTCCTTTAATGCCTGTACCCACACAGTACCCCAAACAAATTTTTCCAAACAGAGCTTTACTCACCCAGCCAACCTCTGCCTCTCTCATAAAACACACCTGCTGTTGGGGAGAAGTGCGGACTGGTCCCTCCCCCTGGAGTCCCTTTAGCCACAGGAGAGAAGACAGTGTGGCTGGGATCAGTCCGTCATGCTGTTGGGTATCTTGGCCGGCTTTCCAGCATCCCTGGGGTATACAGGTGGGACTGAAGTCCCATCCACCTTTACAGGAAATCGGTCCCCTGTTAGCTGAGGGCAGAGGCCAGCAGCACTCTGCCCTGTTGCCAGCCCGTCTGCTGGAAACCTTACATCATCTGCTTCGGCTAACTGTTGGGGAGGAAAGCAGACTCCCCCGGCTCCCTTGAACTCTGTAGTTGTTGCCAGTGCTGGGCAGAGATAGCACTCTACCCGGTTGCCAGCACTTCTGCTGGGTTTATGCTATTGGAGACAGCATCAAGCTGCAGTTTTGAAGTGCCGATTGCACTCTCTCCTTGGGTCCTGATCTGCTGCTCGGTAGTGACCACCACCTCCTCACCCTGGGCCTCCATAACTCCTGCAGGTGTGGGGCAGAAGTCTTGGACCTTCTGTCCAGTTGCCAGTGCTTCAGCTGGGTTGGTGTCATAATTCTGTGGCGCCGTCTGCTGCTGAAACTCCATTTCTCTGTTATTGTCTCCCAGGTTCACAAATCCTTGTTGGGGGGGGTGGCAACTTCCCCTCCCTGCCTCTCTGCAATCCACTGGGGAAAAAGAAACACCACCTTCTCACCTTGGGCCTTCGAAACTGCCACCGGTGTGGAGCAGGGGTCTGCAGTACTCTATACTGCTGCCAGCAGTTCTATTGGGCGTTTGCTAGGTGGTTCCTCCTCTACAGAAATGTCTATTAAATCCCCAGTCTCTGGAATTGCTAAAAGTGTGGGACAGAGGTATTGGTCAGCTGGAGAAGTTTGTTGTAACTCCATAGATGCTGCTGGCAAAAAAACATGTCCCTGTCAGTGTTGTGGGAGAACGGCAGACTACCTCTTCTCTCATGAAGGCTGAAGCCACTCTTGGTGCTGGGCAGAGGTTAGCAGAGCTCTGCCCTGTTGTTAGCACTTCAGGTTTGGAGAAGGCAATCTCCAGAGTTTCCACTGCCTATTCTCTGGCATGCTGCTGAACGCATTCTAGCAGTTTCCTGTATGCCCTTTTTTTTGTCTGTCCTAAATATCCCTGCTCTGTGTGCCATTGCAGAGTCCGATTATGATTGTCCAGCTCTATCTCCTGCTGGACCAGCCTGTCCAACTCAGTCACCCATTGCTCCTGGGGCCGCTCTCCCAGGAATGCCACCTGCAATGCCCTTTGGTCACTGGCCCATTGTTCTGGGGTTGGAAAGCACTTGCCCTATTTTATACCAGCGAGCTGGAGGGCTCCAATCCAGAGCCCCATTCGAATAAGCTGCCTGAGATTCAGGTATTCATCCTTAGACACAGTCCTGGTGTATGCTGAAAGGACGATCTGCGAATCCCCAGGAACTCTGATGCCAGGTCCATATCTCCACTGGGGTGACGAAAGTCTGCTGATCTTTAATCCAGGTGGAGATTTGGATGTCCCAGACTGCTTGCCACCAATGTAACAGAACGTCCCACACTCCGCTTGAGTGCTTTTGCCATATACAGTACCACTTCCTCCCAGTCTGAACCTAGATATCAAATATTCCAACTGCTGTCAACATCAAACAAGACCATACTTGCTGATTGCTGAACATGAACTGTTTATTAGCACTAGAATACAAGTCTTATATAGAGTAACATAGGAGGTAACCAGAACATAAATTAACATGAGCTAATTAACTAATCCCTTAAAGCAGCCTGCCTGGTTATTGGTATGATAAATCAGGATTTCACTACAGGTCAGACTTGTTACCGAGCTTCACACAGTAGATAATACATGATCATAAGTAATACACAGAACTCCTTCATACAATTGCAGGATCAGTTAGCACAAACAACAATGGGTGACAGAGAAGCCACACTAGACTCATTTATATTATAGAAGACAACCGACAGGCAGGTGGCTGGAGGTGATGACATTAGCATCTCCTTACAGTATATGTCCCAACAGTATGAATCAGTCACTCTTTCTAATATGGCATATACAGGGCTTTTTTTCAGGGGGAACTTGGGGGAACTCAGTTCCACCACTTCTGGCTCAGACCCTTTGGTGCCTGCTCACCACAATCAATTTTAAACACAGAAGTCTGGTTTTTGTCTTTACAAGTGATAGCTCTGCACTCTGTGTGTAACCCCCTGAACTCTGCACCCTTCAAAACCCTCCTACTGTTTGTGAAATCTGAATGGGATCGTGGTTGGGTTCCTGCACCTATTTTCTGAGAAAAAAAGCTATGGGCATATATCCTGGGAGATATTATGGATAAATATTACTGTCCCATTTTAACCATTTCTATACTGGGCACTTAAACACTTTGAATGACAATTACTCAGTCATGCAACACTGTACCCAAATGATTTTGTTGTCCTTTTTTTCCCACAAATAGAGCTTTCTTTTGGTGGTATTTGATCACCTCTGCGTTTTTTATTTTTTGGAAAAAAAATGATTTTTTCTTAGTTTCTGTGATAAAAACTTTCAAATTATTTTTTTTTCTTCATAAATTTTGGCCACAATGTATACTGCTACATGTCTTTGATAAAAATAACCCAACGTTTTTGGAAATTATTTGGTCTGTGTGGAAGTTTTAGAGTCTAAAAGCTATAGTGCAAATCATAAAAAATTATCACATCTGATCATGCCTGATGTACTGAAGGCCTATCTCAATTCTTGAGACCCTAACAAGCCAGGAAAGTACAAATGCCCACAGATGGCACTGATGAGGCGGCACAGATGGCACTGAGGCGGCACAGATGGCACTGAGATTGGTACTGATGAGATGGGTACTGATGTGCACAGATGAGGCCTGTGTTCTGGTGGACACAGGTGGGCACTGATGAGGCTGCACAGATGGCACTAATGAGGCGGCACAGATGGCACTAATGAGGCGGGACAGATGGCACTAATGAGGCGGCACAGATGGCACTGAGATGGGTACTGATGAGATGGGTACTGATGTGCACTGATTGACTGCGGCACAGGTGGGCACTGATGAGGTGGCACAGGTGGGCACTGATTGCAGATGTGCACTGAGGTGTCATATGGACACAGGTGGTACTGGTGGCACAGGTGGGCACAGTGGTACTGATGGGCACGGCGGTACTGGTGGGCACGGTGGGCACAGGTGGGCACTGTGGTGCTGGTGGGCACGGTGGTACTGGTGGGCGCACAGTGGTACTGGTGGGCGCACAGTGGTACTGGTGGGCGCACAGTGGTACTGGTGGGCAACGTGGTACTGGTGGGCACGGTGGTACTGGTGTGCACGGTGGTACTGGTGGGCACAGGTGGTACTGGTGGGCACAGGTGGGCACGGTGGTACTGGTGGGGGCACGGTGGTACTGGTGGGCACACAGTGGTACTGGTGGGCACGGTGGTACTGGTGGGCACTGTGGTACTGGTGGGCACTGTGGTACTGGGAGGCGCTGAGGTACTGGGGGGCATAGGTGGTTCTGGGGGCACTGATTGGTCACTGGTTACTCACAGTTCTCTCTCCCTCCTCACACGCGGTGTCTGTGTGAGGAGGGGAGTGCCGGCAATGAGAGATGATCTCATATGTTTACATATGAGATCATCTCTCATTGGCCGCACAGATCGCGCTGTAAATAGCCGCTGTTATTGGCTATTTACAGCGATCTGTGTTTGGCTGTGTCCGAGGGAGCGCGCGCGGGGAACGAGGAAAGGGGCGGCCGTAAAAACACGGCCTCCCAGAGATGTAGAGCCGCACTGCAGCCGTACATAGTCGTACGGCCGTCAGATAGTGGTTAAGTAATCCAAGATTCTGGGTTCCATGGGTCCTCCCGTCACACATATAGTTCTGCTTTAAGAATGCCATTCTGATGACCACTGTGAGGATGGCACTCTTCTTGCTGACCACCATCCTAAAGGACTTTTGTTCTACTGACCCCAAATACATTTGTTTTAGCAGGGGTTCCCCAAGACTAAAATAATGTAAGGGTTTTTCAGGGGTATAGAATTTGAGAAAGCTAAAAGGTTGTTGACTTTCGCAAATTACCATGGCAATTTTGGTAAATATTTCACAAGTTTGGTCACCAGGTCTTTGGTCAACCCTTACCAACGGCTCGGCTTGGGACTGGGCATGCAGAACGCAATAACAGATGTGTATAGCTAATTTGAACACACATACTAGGACCAATTTACACCGGAGCCAATTAACCTACCAGCATGTGTTTGGAATGAGGGAGGAAATCCTTGGAGTGCTTGGAGGAAACCCACATGAACACAAGAAGAACATGTAGACAATGTCCTGGCCAAGATTCAAACAAAGAACCCAAGCGTTGCAAGGTGTTAACACTAAGCCCCTGTGCTGCCCATTTCATAGTACTGGCTAAAATAATTTATCTAAAAGTTTTTCTTTATTTTGCCCATAATATACCACAACATAAACCATGTACAAAACCACTTTCATGCTGTAAAAAAGCATATGTTTAACCACTTAAGCCCCGGACCATTATGCAGGTTAAGGACCTTGCCCCTTTTTGCGATTCGGCACTGCGTTGTTTTAACTGACAATTGCGCGGTCGTGCGGCGCAGCTCCCAAACAAAATTGACGTCCTTTTTTTCCCTACAAATAGAGCTTTCATTTGGTGTTATTTGATCACCTCTGCGACTTTTATTTTTTCGATATAAACACAAATAGATTGACAATTTTGAAAAAAAATGCAATAAGTTTTACTTTTTGCTATAATAAATATCCCCAAAAATATATATACATTTTTTTTCCCTCAGTTTAGGCCGATAAGTATTCTTCTACCTATGTTTGGTAAAAAAAATTGCAATAAGCGTTTATCGATTGGTTTGCGCACAATTTATAGTGTTTACAAAATAGGGGATAGTTTTATTGCATTTTTATTTACTACTAATGGCGGCGATCAGCGTTTTTTTTTTTTTGGTTACTGGCGGACACATCGGACAATTTTGACACATTTTTGGGACCATTGTCATTTTCACAGCAAAAAGTGCTATAAAAATGCATTGTTTACTGTGAAAATGACAATTGCAGCAGTTTAGGAGTTAACCACTAGGGGCACTGTGGGGGCTAAGTGTGACCTCATGTGTTTCTAAATGTAGGGGGGCGGGACGTGTGATGTCATTGATCGTCTTTCCCTATATCAGGGAACAGACGATCACTGCCATAGAGAAGAACGGGGAAGGTGTGTCTTCAGCTCCGGTGACCGATCGCGGGACACCGGCAGCAATCGGGTCCGCGGGTCCCGTTCACGGAGCTTAGCGACCCCCACGGCTGGGCTTAAAGAGACACGTACAGGTATGTGATTGTGCGCAGCCGTGCCATTCTGCGGACGTATATCGGCGTGAATGGGTCCTTAACTGCTTGCCGACCGCCCACCGCAGTTATACGGCGGGACGATGGCACTGCTGGGTGAGAGCATGTAGCTCTACGTCCTACCTTTAGCGGCCGCTAGTCTCCGCTCGTCCCCCGAGTCCCGAGCGCGTGCCCGGCGGGTGTGATCGCCGCCGGGCATGTGCGCTCGTTCGTTACAGAGCGGGGAACGAGAGCTATGTGTGTAAACACATAGCTCTCATTCCTGTCAGCCGGGGAAACGCTGATCTCCTGTTCATACAATGTATGAACAGAAGATCAGTGATTTCCCCTAGTGAGTCCACCCCCCCATACAGTTAGAACACACCCAGGAACATACTTAACCCCTTCCCTGCCCCCTAGTGTTAACCCTTTCACTGCCAGTGGTATTTTTATAGTAATCCAATGCATTTTTATAGCATTGATCGCTATAAAAATGCCAATGGTCCCAAAAATGTGTCAAAAGTGTCCGAAGTGTCCGCCATAAGGTCGCAGTACTGAAAAAAAGCGCTGATCGCCGCCGTTACTAGTAAAAAAAATATTACTAAAAATGCTACAAAACTACCCCCTTTTTTGTAAACGCTAAAAAAAATTGCGCAAACCAATCAATAAACGCTAATTTCGATTTTTTTTTTACGAAAAATATGTAGAAGAATACGTATTGGCCTAAACTGAGGGAAAAAAATGTTTTAATATCTTTTTTGTGGATATTTATTATAGCAAAATGTAAAAAATATTGCATTTTTTTCAAAATTGTCGCTTTATTTTTGTTTATAGCGCAAATAATAAAAAACGCAGAGATGATCAAATACCACCAAAAGAAAGCTCTATTTGTGGGAAAAAAAGGACGCCAATTTTGTTTGGGAGCCACGTCGCACAACCACGCAATTGTCAGTTAAAGCGACGCAGTGCCGAATCACAAAAAGTGCTCTGGTCTTTGACCAGCAATATGGTCCGGGGTTTAAGTGGTTAAGTAGTTAAATTGTTTATTAACCCCAAAATTGTGATCCACTAAATGCCAGGCATCGTTTTGAAATGAGATATGAGCGGGCTTTTAATTTTTATTTATTTTTTAAAATAAAAAAAAATTCACCTTCTTGAGTAAGGCTATCCATACAGACTTATGCCGCGTACACACAACCGTTATTAATGGAAAAAAAAAAAAGTTTTTCTCAACGTGATTCCTCTCAAGCCTGCCTTGCCTACACACGATCGTGATAAAAAATGCTCGAGCACAGCGCGGTGACGTACAACACGTACGACGGCACTATAAAGGGGAAGTTCCATTCGAATGGCGCCACCCTTTGGGCTGATTGTGCTAATTTCCCGTCTCACAACTTGCTTCTGAGCATGCACGTTTTTTCCCCCTCGTTAAAGCGCACACACGACCGTTTTTCACGATGAGAAAAACGACGACCTGAAAAACGACAAGAAAAAATAGAGCAGGATCTACACTTTTCATAACTATTTTTCTTGTCTAGAAAAATGCTCTGGAGCCCACACAAGACCAATTTAAAAAATTGCATTTTTCTCGTCATGAAAAACGGTCGTGTGTACGGGGCATTAGAATAAGGCTGAATGAGAGAATTTGGGCAATCCATGGTAAACAGCGTGGATGGAGGAATCTTTACTGCAGGCTAAAGTATTCTGATTACTACCAGTGGCTGCCTGAACACCCAAACAGTGACTGTATCTGATGCCATGCTGTCAGGTGCCGTACACACGGCAGAGAACCTCGACGGGCAGAACACATCGTTCCGCCCGTCGAGGTTCTCTCCCGGCCGTCGGATTCGGCGACCCGCCCGTCGGGAATGGCAACCAGCCATTCTTCCAGGCGGGCCGTCGAGGAAATAGAGAGCGTGCTCTCTATTTCGGCTCGACGGGCTTCCCGACGGGAAGCTCGCTGAGACCGTACACACGGCCGAGGTCCTCGCTGGAATGTGCATTCCAGCGAGGTTCTCGCTGATTTTCAGCGAGAACCTCGGCCGTGTGTACGGCGCCTCACTGTCAAAACCATTTTCCACCTGACTCCTTGAATTTTGAAATGTAACCAGTTGTCTGTCCCAGACAGATATAAAATCAATCGAGATTTAAGAATGAATCAATAGAATACACTAATTAACCGCTTGCCGACCAGCTGCCGCAGTTGACTCGGGGTTGAACCACACCCCAGGTACGACAGAACGAGCCCACAGCACAGCCAAGCTGAAACAGAGAGCCCTACTATAATCAGAATTGAGATCAGAGTCACTTACACTCCGATCAATCCCACTAAATTTCAATAGCACCCGTACTTGAAAGTACATGGGCGCTACAGGAAGGATGAGGTAAGTGAAGGAGGACTGCACTAAGGTAAAGGAAGCTATTTACGGGGGGAAAATTGTACCTTTACAACCCCTTTATGTTTTATACGGAGACAGACATGTGGCCGGTTTGGAATGCCAAGTTCTGCACTGACTTCTTCTCCATGAAAGACCCCCCCCCCCACCCCACAAGCGAATGGGGTCCAAACAATGTTTCCAGACCAAAAGCAGATAGGAACCTGAAATTTACTAAATTTCCTTTCCTGCGGACCAAAGTTGGAGATTTGCTCTGATCTAGGAAGCGTAGGATTTTTGTGTATTTTTTTTTTAAACAATCGTCTTCAGATGTAGTGTATACATGTTTAGCATGACTTGTGTTTATTATAACACATGGAGGAGGACAGGCTGGGATACCACGGGGGCTGCATATAAACAGATAAGGCCCTTCAACAAACAATGAAACACGGGGGACGGAATTATGCAGAATTTAGCATCTGGTCAGTCACTTCAAGAAGATTTGTTATCCAGACATCACTGACCGATCCCCGAAGGAGACTCCACAGGGAGCAACTGGGGACAGCCTTCTACTTCTTTTCTATAAGAATGATCTATAAGGAGCAACTATAAAAGATTATTCGTTTTTGTTTTTCAAGCTTATACATTTTTTAATGGGAAATTCCAGGTGTAGCGCCCTGCTCCCAATTACTGGGGCGCTATTCTAATTTTAGAGGATGTCTGAGCCAGTAGTGGGCTTTGTTGAATTCTATTGAAATTAGCCATGGTTATGGCTATGACTGTGCTTGATAAGATTTTCCCCTGTTGTCTGTAGGTGGCGTTATCAACTCAGGCCCATGTTGGAATACAAGTGAACCATGGTGTGTTAAATGACCCTTCTCAGCAGTGGTGCCCCACTGTGCATGCTGGAAAGGGATACTTAAGGGGCAGACACCGTTTCCCAGGGTCCTTCACCTCGTGGCCCTCCTGGCATGAGGCATGTGTGTGTGATCTCGACCTTGGGACCACGTTGGCCTGAGGTCCGTTAAGTTGTGCTGGCTGGGGCCTACGATTCAAAAGAGTATCCCAAGCTGTCCATCCAAGTGGGGGAAGCTGCTTAACAAAGGAAACCGGGGGAGGACCTGCCCTGGAGGAGATCAAGCAAGGCAACCTAATGTCTCGGGACAGGCCTGGTGACTTTGTTAAAAAAGGATCCATTACTCTATTGGTCTTACAGTGCGCCGGGTCAGCTTAAAGGTTCTTTTACTGTGACCAGACATCACCGGCTTCAGGGAACAGTCCCTGGATTGAGGACACTGTCCCCGGAAAAAGTCTGTCCCCGGTTTTGTCCCTGGATTGGATTTCAAAGACAGTCAGTGCAGAATAAAAAAAAAATCTGAATTACACCCCCCCGCTCCACCGCTCCTACTAGCTTAGGGGGGGGGGGGGTATATTTTTTTCCATTATCTGTGCCCCTTTCTGATGATCATGTGTTGGTCGGAGTGGAGGGAATATTTCTTCAGTTTCGGGTGCATGCCCATTCAGCTCCGCTCGCATGTTCTTCTGCCTTGGCTCAAGTCCCGGCCAGCCGCCTGCCTATCTCCTTGCCTGCCCTGGTGCAGTAATCTTCCTCCGCTTCCCACCCAGTAGTAGCCGGGCCCGGAGAGTAAGACTTGACAGGCTGTGAGGTGGGCGGCGACGGGCAGAGAGTCGCTGATTGCCGCCATTACTAGTAAAGAAAAAAAAATATGTCGCCGTATTTCATTTAAAAAATCTGGTCACCTTACTGTAAGGCCTCGTACACACGGGCAAGAAAACCCATCGTTTTCCCTGACGAGATTCTTGGCAAGAATCTCTTGCTGCCCGAGTGTACACACTGACCTTTCAAAAGAACTGCGGTTCTCTTGAAAGGCAAGAACGGGGTGACATCATCGCGTACGACGGGCATGCGCTCGTCACATTCGATGCCGTCGCCGCCATCTTGCTTCACCCTACCTATGCCGTGGAAGCTACTGCACATGCGTCTAAGTCATTTCGAGCATGCGCGGGTTTCCACGGCGACAGGTAAGTATACACACTCTCGGGTTTCTCGTCGGGAAACAGGCCGACAAGAATCTCGACGAGAAAAAAGAGAGCAGGATCTCTATTTTTCTCATCGAGATTCTGGCCAGATTTCTAGACGAGAAACCTGAAAGCCTCTTGCTGGTTTTTGCAGAGAAAACCGGTCGTGTGTACGAGGCTTTAGGCTGGAAGTTTGGGACTCAAATCCTGTGGCAGAGGATTCCTGACTATCCATATTTTCGTTCTCACACGGTCTGTGGCAGAGACTGTTCTCATACTGTCTGTACATCATTCCGGCTGCTAAGCCATGTGAAAGCACTGTCTCTTGGCTCCACCCCCTACCCACCTCCCAGTATCCCCCCTTTAAGAGAATACAGAACTAAGTATAATGTTGTGCTACTAAGTAATTTGTATGGAATTGGATAGACCCCCCACCAGCAACAATATACCCCACCACAGCAACAATAGATCCTGCACACAACAGACCTCTCCCCCAGCAACAATGAACCCCCCCCCACAACAAAATACCACCCAAGCAATAATAGATTTCCCACACAACAACATACCCCACCACAGCAACAATAGATCCCCACACAACAACAGACCTCTCCCCCCAGCAACAATGGACCAGCGGCAACAAAATAACACCCATGCAACAATAGACCACCCACACAACAACAGACCTCTCCCCCAGCAACAATGGACCCCCCCCCCCAACAAAATACCACCCAAGCAACAATAGATTTCCCACACAACAACATACCCCACCATAGCAACAATAGATCCCACACAACAACAGACCTCTCCCCCAGCAACAATGGACCCCCCGCAACAAAATACCACCTAAGTAACAAAAGATCCCCCACACAATAGACCTCTCCCCCAGCAACAAAATACCCCCCAGCAACAATGGACCCCCCTGCAACATAATACCACCTAAGTAACAAAAGATCACCCACACAATAACAGACCCCTCCCCTAGCAACAATGGACCCCCCCCCGCAACAAAATACCACCCAAGCAACAATAGACTCCCCCAGTAACAACATACCCCACCACAGCAATAGATCCCGCACACATGTGATGCATACTAGCACATTATGACTTTTGGAATAATTTTTTTCTTTTTTGTGTAAATCTCCTGCGGTTTACAACTGCTTTAAAATGTGTCTGTTTCTAAAAAAAAAACCTGTAAGGCCGCGTACACACGATCGGTCAAAAACGGACTGAAGGTGACTGAAGGTCCGTTTCATCGGTCCAAACTGATCGTGTGTGGGCCCCATCGGTCAGTTATCCTTCTATCAAAAAAAAGAGAACTTGCTTTAAAATTTGACAGATGGACGCCTGACCGATGGGTCAAAACCGATCGTTAGTATGCAAAAGCATCGGTTAACGGGCCGCGCATGCTCAGAATCAAGTTGACGCATGCTTGGAAGCATTGAACTTCGTTTTTTTCAGCACGTCGTTGTGTTTTACGCCACCGCGTTCTGACACGATCGGTTTTTTTAACTGATGGTGTGTAGGCACATCAGACCATCAGTCAGCTTCATCGGTTAACCGATAAAAACACTGCGTCGCTTTAAATGACAATTGCGCGGTCGTGCGCCGTGGCTCCCAAACAAAATTGGTGTCCTTTTTATCCCACAAATAGAGCTTTCTTTTGGTGGTATTTGATCACCTCTGCGTTTTTTATTTTTTGCGCTATAAACAAAAATAGAGCGACAATTTTGAAAAAAAAATTATATTTTTTTCTTTTTGCTGTAATAAATATCCCCCAAAATATATATTTAAAAAAAAAAAATCCTCAGTTTAGGCCGATACGTATTCTGCAATAAGCGTTTATCGATTGGTTTTGCGCAAAATGTATAGCGTTTACAAAATAGGGGATAGTTTTATTGCATTTTTATTATTATTATTTTTTTACTAGTAATGGCGGTTTTTTTATTGGGACTGCGACATTATAGCGGACACATCGGACACTTTTGTGACATTTTTGGGACCAATCACATTCATACAGTGAACAGTGCTATAAATATGCACTGATAACTGTATAAATGTGACTGGCAGGGAAGGGGTTAACCACTAGGGGGCGGGGAAGGGGTTAAATGTGTAGCCTAGTTTGTGTTCTGACTGTAGGGGGAGGGGGGTGACTGGGGGAGGTGATCGATGCTGTGTCCCTATGTACAAAGAACACAGATCGGTCTCCTCTCTCCCTGACAGGACGTGGAGCTCTGTGTTTACACACAGAGCTCCATGTCCCTGCCCAGTTACTGGGCAATTGTGGGTGCCCGGTGGCGATCGTTGCGCATCGTGATCCCAGCAAAGAGCCAGGTGCACATGCGCGCTGCTGGCGATGCGCGCGCGCCCCTTAGCGGCTTTAAAAGACAGGACGTCATATGACGTCCTGTCAGAACAATGGATTCTTCCGCCCGCCGTCATTTGACGGCAGGCGAAGGACAAGTGGTTAAAGAGAACAAAATCAAGAGCTAGCTGAGGAACGATCATTTTCAAAACAAGAATATACAAAAATTCAAGCCGGCATGATAGATAAAGGAAGGCCACCATTTTTGGCCACCATTATTGGCCACCTCTGAAGATGGTCCTCGCCACGCCTAATCCTTTGACTTTATCAGTTTAAAGCCACTGATCTAGAAGAAGAAGCATGTATCCAGTGAAGTCAGAATCTCCTATTTGTATATTTTTCTGGGTCAGTCACTCTTATGCTACGTACACACGATCGGAAATTCCGTCAAGAAAAGTTTGATGTAAGCTTTTTGTCGGACCGTATGTAGGCCCCATCGGACTTCGCTAGTCAGGATTTCCACCAACAAAAGATTGAGAGTTGGTTTTCTATTTTTCCTGACGGAAAAAGTTCTTGTCGGAAATTGCGATCGTCTGTATGCAATTCAGACGCGCAAAAAAAAACATACGCATGCTCAGAATCACGCAGAAGAGCCGAACTGCCTATTGAACTTCATTGATCCCGGCTCGTCGTACGTGTTGCACGTCACCGCGTCCTTGATGGTTGGCATTTCCGACAAGATTTGTGTGACCGTGTGTATGCAACACAAGTTTGAGACAACATTGCGTCAGGAAAAAAAAAAAATGTTCTTGTCGGAATTTCCGATCGTGTGTACACCGCATTACACTGCACTGACATATGTGAGCATTCGTGCCATAATCAGGGTAAAATACTGGCTATCTGTTGGGTATCATTTACCTGTAGTACCTGTCTACAACCTGCAGATGGCAGGCTAGCATTTCGCTTCACTAAGGAGCATGGGAAAGCATTGCAGCTGCACAGTCCTACCTGCAGCCTACAGGACCATCTAGGTGGAAGGTGAGGATTGCAGCTACAGGAGAAGGTGAGAGACTGAGGACATGCTGGAGATGTTGTATACATTTTATGAAGATGTATTTAATATGTATTGTCATTGTCTAAAGAGCTAACTGGGGAAGACTGACGCTGGTTGAGTCCCGTCTGGTCGTGGAAAACTTCCTGAGGTTGGAGAGAGGTGTTTGCAGAGTGGGGATAAATCTTCCAGTGAAGGGCCCCTGTGCATAGCACAGAACGTTTGTCTGGGGGGCATATGTTGACTCTGCAAAGACATTATCGGTTATAAGCGGATGTACGCTTGTGTCACCCCTGTGTGCTTGATCAACACATTTGTGGGGGCCACGGCGTGCCACTGCAGAAAATTTCCCATCCACAGGAACGGTAGTATAATCAGGGTATGCGTTGTTCTCTGAACAACACAGAATAACGATTCATGTCACTGGTAAAAATGGGAGCCTTTGAATTGTTAGGGTCAAGGAGACACCAGCCATGAGGCTCCCTTTGTCTAGTTGAAGATAAAGGCTTTTAGGTACAGGGGGTGGGAAATCATACACACTGTCCCTGCCCAGACACGCCCATAAGACTCCCCTACTCATTGTTTATTGGTTGTTGTAGAAACTCCTCCTGTTGGAAGGATCGCCTTTGCTTGTCATCCATTTCCTGTGTTGACATTCATATCCTGTGAGGTCATATGCTGTGAACTCATATCCTGTGAGGTTATATCCTGTGAGGTCATTTCCCATGGAGGAAGCAATTGGCTGTTGGGGCCATGACTTCCGGTTTGTCAGCCCTTTTGTTGTGGATGAATAAAAACCTGTGCTGTGCTCGGTAGAGGCAGAAGAGGATGTTATGAGGACGTAATCTGTGGTCATGTCTGTTTACTTGGGGATATGCGGGAAATAGAGTAAGTAGTAAGATAGGCCTCGACAAAATCCGGACACACGGTCCCAATTGCGACAAAAAATTGTGACCTGGCGCCCGGGGAAGCTTAGGCCTGCAGAAGGCCGCAAAGCTGTGACCTCAATTACCGGCAGGTGGGGGGCGCACAGAGACTCCGTGCGCCACCACCTCCCCCGCCGCGCCCACCGGTAATTGAGGCCACGGCTTTGCGGCCTTCTGCAGGCCTAAGCTTCCTTCTGTGATTTGGCGCCATCTTGTGGTGGCCGTTGGCATTACAAGTAAAACAGCAGTTCTATTTCTATCTGTTTTTTCACTGCCATCTCCTTCCCTTTAAATAGAACCCCCCAAACGTTATATATATTTTTTATTCTAACACCCTAGAGAATAAAATGGCGGTTGTTGCAATACTTTCTGTCACACCGTATTCGTGCAGCGGTCTTACTTGCGCACTTTTTTGGGGGAAAAATACACTTTTTTAAATTAAAAAATAAGACAACAGTAAAGTCAGCCCAATTGTTTTATATTGTGAAAGATAATGTTACGCCGAGTAAATTGATACCCAACATGTCACGCTTCAAAATTGCGTCCGCTCGTGGAATGGCGACAAACTTTTACCCTTTAAAATCTCCTTAGGCGACATTGAAAAAATTCTACAGGTTGCATGTTTTGAGTTACAGAGGAGGTCTAGGGCTAGAATTATTGCTCTTGCTCTACCAATCACGGCAAAACCTCACACGTGTGGTTTGAATTCCGTTTACATATGCAGGCACTACTTACGTATGCGTTCGCTTCTGCGCGCAAGCTCAGCAGGACGGGACACGTTCCTGGCTCCTAACTTTTTTAGCTGGCTCCTAGATTCCAAGCAAATTTGTCAAATCCTGCATTAGTACAGTGACAGTGCATATTTTTAGCACTGAACACTGTATTGGTGTCACTGGTTCCCACAAAACAGTCCTGCTATAAGTCGCTGATCACTAATTGTGAGAAGCTCACAGTGTTCAGGAAAATCAGAAAAATACAAAAGTCTCACAAGAAAAATAATTATATTGAACCTTTCTGTCTTCGGAGGTCTCGCCGCGCTCCTCGCACACACACGTGTGTCGTGAGGAAAGCGGAATCCTCCGACATCCCGCCATGTCTCTGTGTATACACACTGGAGGGATATGGAGAGATCTGGGCGACTTTTCTGTTTTTTTTTCACATAAATATTTTGCTCTGTATTCCTAACATCTAATGTCTGTGTACAAATCCCGTCTTGTCACTTCTTTCATCGGCTTCAAAACGCGCCAGGAGTTTATTTTTCTTGTCGCAGTGTAAGAACGCTTTCATCTCGCACAGCTATTCATCAACACTGCTGATGGCGGCAATTCTATCACTTATAGTGCCGAAATATATACAATGTATCATGTCAGGTGAAAGATATCTATCTATCTATATATATATATATATATATATATATATATATATATATATATATATATCTATCTATCTATCTATATATATATATATATATATATATATATATATATATATATATATATATACACATGTTTTATGTAGTTTATGTATACATTGGGAAAGCTGCGACCTGGCTGAATTAAAAGCACCAGCACAAGCCACGCCCACTCGTACTGTAAGGTACAGAAGTGCCTGGTGTAATTCCCCAAATTGACCACTAGGTGTCCCCATAGGTAGGGTCAGGAACCCTTGTAGTAAACCGTAGGCAAAGTAGTTGCCTAAGTAGCTGCCAGAGTAGAGGTTGTCAATTACGGTAATAGAGCATAAGGGGCTTACTGGATGAAATGGTCAGAGACTGAGGATTTACTGTAGGAAATGGTCAGAGACTGAGGACTTACTGGAGGGAATGGTCAGAGACTGAGGACTTACTGGAGGAAATGGTTAGAGTCTGAGGACTTACTGGAGGAAATGGTCAGAAGCTGAGGAATTACTGGAGGAAGGGGTGATAGACTGAGGACTTACTGGAGGAAATGGTCAGAGGCTGAGGACTTACTGGAGGTAATGGTCAGAGACTGAGGACTTACTGGAAGAAATATTCATAGACTGAGGACTTACTGGAGGTAATGGTCAGAGACTGAGGACTTACTGGAGGTAATGGTCAGAGACTGAGGACTTACTGGAAGAAATATTCATAGACTGAGGACTTACTGGAGGTAATGGTCAGAGACTGAGGACTTACTGGAGGTAATGGTCAGAGACTGAGGACTTACTGGAAGAAATATTCATAGACTGAGGACTTACTGGAGGATATGGTCAGAGACTGAAGACTTACTGGAGGGATTGGTCAGAGGTTGAGGACTTACTGGAGGAAATGGTCAGAGGCGGAGGACTTACTGAAAGAAATGGTCAGAGACTGAGGACTTACTGAAGGGAATGGTCAGAGACTGAGGACTTACTGGAGGGAATGGTCAGAAATTGAGGACTTACTGGAGGAAATTGTCAGAGACTGAGGACTCACTGGAGGAAATGGTCAGAGACTGAGGTCTTACTGGAGGAAATGGTCATAGACTGAAGACTTACTGGAGGAAATGGTCATAGACTGAGGACTTACTGGAGCAAATGGTCATAGACTGAAGACTTACTGGAGCAAATGGTCATAGACTGAGGACTTACTGGAGGAAATGGTCAGAGTCTGAGGACTTACTGGAGGAAATGGTCAGAGGCTGAGGAATTACTGGAGGAAATGGTCAGAGGCTGAAGACTTACTGGAGGGATTGGTCAGAGGTTGAGGACTTACTGGAGGAAATGGTGAGAGGCTGAGGACTTACTGAAGGAAATGGTCAGAGACTGAGGACTTACTGAAGGGAATGGTCAGAGACTGAGGACTTACTGGAGGGAATGGTCAGAAATTGAGGTCTTACTGGAGGAAATGGTCAGAGACTGAGGACTTACTGGAGGAAATGGTCAGAGACTGAGGACTTACTGTAGGAAATGGTCATAGACTGAAGACTTACTGGAGGAAATGGTCAGAGACTGAGGACTTACTGGAGGAAATGGTCATAGACTGAAGACTTACTGGAGGAAATGGTCATAGACTGAGGACTTACTGGAGGAAATGGTCAGAGTCTGAGGACTTACTGGAGGAAATGGTCAGAGGCTGAGGAATTACTGGAGGAAAGGGTGATAGACTAAGTACTAACTGGGGGAAATGGTCAGAGACTGAGGACTTACTGGAGGAAATGGTCAGAGACTCAGGACTTACTGGAGGAAATGGTCATAGACTGAGGACTTACTGGAGGAAATGGTCATAGACTGAGTACTTACTGGAGGAAATGGTCAGAGACTGAGGACTTACTGGAGGAAATGGTCATAGACTGAGTACTTACTGGAGGAAATGATGGGCACAGTGTCAGCAATTGAAGGGCACAGTGGCAGCAATTTATGGGCACAGTTGCTGCATTTGATGGGCAAAGAACACTCAGATGTGAACATGGGCCATTGAAATGAATGAGATTTGTCTTGTTATAGCACTGATTTGCCATTGTGCGGGAGCGTGCCCATCGTGCGCTCCGTGAGCGTGCACGTGGGTCCCGCGGACTCAATATCTGCCTGTGTCCCGCAAATTGTGTCACGGAGAGGCAGAAGTAGGAGAGGCCTATGTAAACAAGGCATTTCCCTGTTCTGCCTAGTGACAGGACAGTGATCTACACTTAACCCCTTCCTCACCCCCTAGTGGTTAACCCGTTCCCTGCCAGTGTCATTTACACAGTAATCAGTGCATTTTTATAGCACTGATAGCTGTATAAATTACATTGGTCCCAAAATAGTGTCAAAAATCGCAGAGTGCCATCATTACTGATAAGAATTAGTTATAATAAAAATGCCATAAAACGTCCCCCTATTTTGTAGACGCTATAACTTTTGCGCAGACCAATCAATAAACGCTTATTGCGATTTTTTTTTTAACAAAAATATGTAGAAGAATACGTATCGGCCTAAATTGAGGAAAACAAATGTTTTTTTATATATTTTTGGGGGATATTTATTATAGCAAAAGGTAAAAAATATTGCGATCGGTCACCGGAGCTGAAGAACGGGGAGAGGTGAGTGTAAACAAACCTTCCCCGTTCTTCGTTGTGGCAGTGTTATTGATTGTCCGTTCCCTGATATAGGCAAAGGCGATCAATGACATCACACATCCAGCCCCGCCCCCCTACAGTTAGAAACACATATGAGGTCACACTTAACCCCTACAGCGCCCCCTAGTGGTAAACTCCTAAACTGCAATTGTAATTTTCACAGTAATCAGTGCATTTTAAAGCATTTTTCGCTGTGAAAATGACAATGGTCCCAGAAATGTGTCAAAATTGTCCGATGTGTCTGCCGTAATGTCGCAGTCACGGAAAAAAAAACGCTGATCGGCGCCATTACTAGTAAAAAAAAAATAGTAATAAAAATGCCATACAACTATCCTCTATTTTGTAAACGCTATAACTTTTGCACAAACCAATCGTAAAATTGGGTAGGAGAATACGTATCGTCCTAAACTGAGGAAAAATAAAGTTTTTTTTATATATTTTTTGGGGATATTTTTTATACCAAAAAGTAAAAAATATTGCATTTTTTTCAAAAATGTCGCTCTATTTTTTTTTATAGCGCAAAATATAATAACCGCAGAGGTGATCAAATACCACAAAAAGAAAGCTCTATTTGTGGGAAAAAAAGGACGCCAATTTTGTTTGGGCGCCACGTCGCACGACCGCGCAATTGTCAGTTAAAGCGACGCAGTGCCGAATCGCAAAAAGGGACCTGGTCCGGGTCTTAAGTGGTTGAATTTCTGACAAATTTCTACTCTAATAACAAATCTGGAACCTTCCTGGTCATTTTGGAAATATACAGATCAGGGGACAGCCCTGTCCTCCAGACTCTAAATTACAGGGAATGCTGGGAGTTGTAGTTCGTTTGCAGCTGTATGGTTGTCTATGGAAAAATAAACTGTAACCCGAAAGCCTTCAAATTCCTTCTTACTGATTATCATCACCAGCAAATGTTCTGATTACTTCTTCCCCGAGTGCCCAGACCGAAATCTTCCAATATTACATTTATATGATTAATAATCAATAATATCTTTTTAGAGTTATCTTACAAAATATCACTGTTGGAGTGAAAGAAGATCTGCAAGGATTACAGGATTTGTGGAAAGACAAAGAAATGTCACATTTGTTCTACAGATCTATAGATAATCTCTCTTCATACAAAGATAAAAAACATCCGATCTGCAGACAGTACCAGTCTGATAGAGGGATAGAGACACATTGCAGCATAGAGAAATATATATATATATATATATATATATATATATATATATATATATATATATATATATATATATATATATACAGAGCTTTTTTTCTCAGAAAATAGGTGCAGGAACTCAACCACGACCTGTTCAGATTTCACAAACAGTAGAAGGGTCTTAAAGGGGCATTAAATACCAGAATTGCATTACATACAGTGTGCAGAGTTCAGGGGGTTACAAAGCAGTCACTTGTAAACACAGAAACCAGACTTCTGTGTTCACAAGTGATTGTGGTGAGCGGGCACCAAAGGGTCTGAGCCAAAGGTGGTGGAACTGAGTTCCACCAAGTTCCCCCAGAAAAAAAGCCCTGTATATATATATATATATATATATATATATATATATATATATATAGAAAGATAGATAGATAGATAGATAAATAGATAGAGATATAACGAGAGATATATAGAGAGAGATATATATAGAGAGATATATAGAGGGAGATATAGAGAGATAGATATAGAGAGAGAGAGACAGATAGAGAGAGAGATGGATAGATAAAAAGATAGATAAAGAGATAAATATAGATAGATAGATTTCTGGTCACGTGGGACTGGGAGACCATATAGTGTTCTGTTTCTGGAAATTATCCAATTACTTTTATAAATATAGATAGATAAAAACATAGATATATAGACGACACATTGTTGAATAGATAGATAAATGGAAGGATGGATAAATGGATTGATAGATAAATAGGAGACACGTGGTTACATCGATAGATACTGTAGATAGAAGCATTGATGGATGGATAGATAAATAAATAGATAGATAAAAGGGTGACACATTGTTCGATAGATGGATAGGTAAATAGGAGATTGATTGTTAGATAGATAAATAGATAGATAGAAAGATACCTAGAACAATGTTGGATAGATAGATAGATAGATAGATAGATAGATAGATAGATAGATAGATAGATGGATAAATAGAAGGCAGATTGTTACATCGATATATACTTTTTTTTCTCCTTTTTTATATATATATATACGATAGATAGATAGATAGATAGATAGATAGATAGATAGATAGATAGATAGATAGATAGATAGATAGATAGATAGATAGATAGATAGATAGATAGAAGACACATTGTTGGATAGATAGATGGAAAAATGGATGAACTGATAGATAAAAGGGAGACACGTTGTTACATCGATAGATACTGTAAATAGCAGCATTGTTGTATATATAGATAGAGAGATAGAGAGAGAGAGAGAGAGAGAACATTGTTAGATGGATAGATAGATGACAAATTGCTGGATAGATAGATAGGTGGATAAATGGATGGATTGATGGATAAATAGAAGATGCTGTAAATAGAAGCATTGTTGGATGAATAGATAGATGGATAGGTAGACATATTGTTGGATAGATAGATGCATTAATGGATATTGTTACATCGATAGATACTGTGGATAGATAGATAGATAGATAGATAGATAGATAGATAGATAGATAGATAGATAGATAGATAGATAGATAGATAGATAGATAGATAATATTTTTGGATGGATTGATAGATAGATAGATAGATAGATAGATAGATAAATAGGAGACTGATGGTTAGATAGATAGAATGGTGACACATTGCTGGATGGATCAATGGATTCATAGATAAATAGGAGGCATATTGTTACATTGATAAATACTGTGGATAGAAGCATTGTTGGATAGATAGATAGATAGATAGATAGATAGATAATATTATTGGATGGATTGATAGATAAATAAATAAATAGGAGACTGATTGTTAGATAGATAGATAGATAGAACATTGTTGTATAAATAGATGAATGGATGGATGGATAAATGGATTAATAGATAAATAGGAGACACATTGCTACATCAAATGATACTGTAGAGAGAAGCATTGTTGGATGTATAGATAGATGGATAAATAGATAGATAACACAACATTGGATGGATGGATAGATAGATGAATAGGCGGATCAATAGATAGATAGATAAGACATTGTTGGATGGATGTATGGATGAATAAGTGAATCAATAGATAGATAGATAGATAGATAGATAGATAGATAGATAGATAGATAGATAGATAGATAGATAGATAGATAGATAGATAGAGATATAGATAGAGATATAGATAGAGATATAGATAGAGAGATAGATAGAGAGATAGATAAGACATTGTTGGATGGATAGATGAATAGGCGGATCAATAGATAAATAGATAGATAGATAGATAGATAGATAAGACATTAATGGATGGTTGGATCAATAGATAGATAGATAACATATTGATTGATGAATGAATAGGCGGATCAATAGATAGATCAGACATTATTGGATGGACACGATGACACCACAGACACGTGTCCTGCTCTCTCAGCTCCCACACAGCTCTGTATAGAAATCAATCATCTCATATAAAACAATCGATCCTAACATTCCATAATAATGGGATTTGGGGACAATTATATTTAATGGGGATGAACCCCCCTGTCCCCGGATTCCCAGCATTCCATGTACAGCAGAGCTCAGGCTCAGTGTGGTACTTACAGAGGGTGAGGAGGACGGGGGTCTCAGCCACAGAAGTCGGAGAATGCGGAGTGACGGGACGTTCTCCAGGCTGGGAGAATCTCTGCGATTCAGGAACCGGCCCTCAGTTTACTTTGACTTTGACGTCAGCCGTTCCTCTCCTCGCATCCTCTCTGCTAACTTTGGCTAAAGGAGGTCCTAAAATAATATCTGTGTCTGGATTTCACCACATCAGACTGACGAGTGCCTCTGTCCCCACCGAGAGACTGCCAGAGAGACTGCCCGAGAGACTGCCGGAGAGACCGCCGAGAGACTGCCTGAGAGACTGCCCGAGAGACTGCCGGAGAGACTGCCCGAGAGACTGCCGGAGAGACCGCCGAGAGACTGCCGGAGAGACCGCCGGAGAGACCGCTGGAGAGACCGCCCGAGAGACTGCCGGAGAGACCGCCGGAGAGACCGCTGGAGAACGGCTTCTATGTGTATTCACCACTTCATAATATAGTGTACATTATCCGAGACTCGTCACCTGTGTCCTTCACTCCCACATTATATACACCCCCCCCCCCCCAAAATACACCACCCCCCAAATACTGTGTGCCCCGACCTCAATAACTCTCCTCTCCTGAAATACTCTGCTCTGCTGGAGGACTCTGCTCCTTCTGCTATAACTCTCCTCTCCTGAAATACTCTGCACTGCTGGAGGACTCTGCTGCTTCCTCTGTAACTCTCCTCTCCTAACATACTCACTGTAGGACTCTGCTCCCTTTTCCTATAACTCTCCTCTCCTGAAATGCTCTGCTGGAGGACTCTGCTCCTTCCTCTATAACTCTCCTCTCTTGAAATGCTCTGCTGGAGGACTCTGCTCCTTCCTCTATAACTCTCCTCTCCTGAAATACTCTGCACTGCTGGAGGACTCTGCTCCTTCCTCTATAACTCTCCTCTCCTGAAATACTCTGCACTGCTGGAGGACTCTGCTCCTTCCTCTATAACTCTCCTCTCCTGAAATACTCTGCACTGCTGGAGGACTCTGCTCCTTCCTCTATGACTCTCCTCTCCTGAAATACTCTGCACTGCTGGAGGACTCTGCTCCTTCCTCTATAACTCTCCTGAAATGCTCTGCACTGCTGGAGGACTCTGCTCCTTCCTCTATAACTCTCCTCTCCTGAAATATTCTGCACTGCTGGAGGACTCTGCTCCGTCCTCTATAACTCTCCTCTCCTGAAATACTCTGCTCTGCTGGAGGACTCTGCTCCATCCTCTATAACTCTCCTCTCCTGAAATACTCTGCACTGCTGGAGGACTCTGCTGCTTCCTCTATAACTCTCCTCTCCTGAAATACTCTGCACTGCTGGAGGACTCTTCTCCTTCCCCTATAGAACTCTCCTCTCCTGAAATACTCTGCACTGCTGGAGGACTCTGCAGCTTCCTCTATAACTCTCCTCTCCTAAAATACTCTGCTCTGCTGGAGGACTCTGCTCCTTCCTCTATAACTCTCCTGAAATGCTCTGCACTGCTGGAGGACTCTGCTCTTTCCTCTATAACTCTCCTCTCCTGAAATATTCTGCTCTGCTGGAGGACTCTGCTCCGTCCTCTATAACTCTACTCTTCTGAAATACTCTGCACTGCTGGAGGACTCTGCTCGTTCCTCTATAACTCTCCTCTCCTGAAATATTCTGCACTGCTGGAGGACTCTGCTGCTTCCTCTATAACTCTCCTCTCCTGAAATACTCTGCTCTGCTGGAGGACTCTGCTCCTTCCTCTATAACTCTCCTCTTCTGAAATACTCTGCACTGCTGGAGGACTCTGCTGCTTCCTCTATAACTCTCCTCTCCTGAAATACTCTGCACTGCTGGAGGACTCTGCTCTTTCCCCTATAGAACTCTCCTCTCCTGAAATACTCTGCACTGCTGGAGGACTCTGCAGCTTCCTCTATAACTCTCCTCTCCTAAAATACTCACTGGCGGACTCTGCTCCTTCCTCTATCTAATGCTCCTCTCCTGAAATACTCTGCTCTGCTGGAGGACTCTGCTCCTCCCTCTATAACTCTCCTCTCCTGAAATACTCTGCTCTGCTGGAGGACTCTGCTCCTCCCTCTATAACTCTCCTCTCCTGAAATACTCTGCACTGCTGGAGGACTCTGCTCCGTCCTCTATAACTCTCCTCTCCTGAAATACTCTGCACTGCTGGAGGACTCTGCTCCTTCCTCTATGACTCTCCTCTCCTGAAATACTCTGCTCTGCTGGAGGACTCTGCTCCTTCCTCTATAACTCTTCTGAAATACTCTGCTCGTTCCTCTATAACTCTCCTCTCCTGAAATATTCTGCACTGCTGGAGGACTCTGCTGCTTCCTCTATAACTCTCCTCTCCTGAAATACTCTGCTCTGCTGGAGGACTCTGCTCCTTCCTCTATAACTCTCCTCTCCTGAAATACTCTGCACTGCTGGAGGACTCTGCTCGTTCCTCTATAACTCTCCTCTCCTGAAATATTCTGCACTGCTGGAGGACTCTGCTCCGTCCTCTATAACTCTCCTCTCCTGAAATACTCTGCACTGCTGGAGGACTCTGCTGCTTCCTCTATAACTCTCCTCTCCTGAAATACTTTGCTCTGCTGGAGGACTCTGCTCCATCCTCTATAACTCTCCTCTTCTGAAATACTCTGCACTGCTGGAGGACTCTGCTGCTTCCTCTATAACTCTCCACTCCTGAAATACTCTGCACTGTTGGAGGACTCTGCTCTTTCCCCTATAGAACTCTCCTCTCCTGAAATACTCTGCTCTTTCCCCTATAGAACTCTCCTCTCCTAAAATACTCTGCACTGCTGGAGGACTCTGCTGCTTCCTCTATAACTCGCCTCTCCTGAAATACTCTGCTCTGCTGGAGGACTCTGCTCCATCCTCTATAACTCTCCTCTTCTGAAATACTCTGCACTGCTGGAGGACTCTGCTCCGTCCTCTATAACTCTCCTCTACTGAAATACTCTGCTCTGCTGGAGGACTCTGCTCCTTCCTCTATAACTCTCCTCTCCTGAAATACTCTGCACTGCTGGAGGACTCTGCTCGTTCCTCTGTAAATCTCCTCTCCTGAAATATTCTGCACTGCTGGAGGACTCTGCTCCGTCCTCTATAACTCTCCTCTCCTGAAATACTCTGCACTGCTGGAGGACTCTGCTGCTTCCTCTGTAACTCTCCTCTCCTGAAATATTCTGCACTGCTGGAGGACTCTGCTCCGTCCTCTATAACTCTCCTCTCCTGAAATACTCTGCTCTGCTGGAGGACTCTGCTCCTCCCTCTATAACTCTCCTCTCCTGAAATACTCTGCTCTGCTGGAGGACTCTGCTCCTCCCTCTATAACTCTCCTCTCCTGAAATACTCTGCACTGCTGGAGGACTCTGCTCCGTCCTCTATAACTCTCCTCTCCTGAAATACTCTGCACTGCTGGAGGACTCTGCTCCTTCCTCTATGACTCTCCTCTCCTGAAATACTCTGCTCTGCTGGAGGACTCTGCTCCTTCCTCTATAACTCTTCTGAAATACTCTGCTCGTTCCTCTATAACTCTCCTCTCCTGAAATATTCTGCACTGCTGGAGGACTCTGCTGCTTCCTCTATAACTCTCCTCTCCTGAAATACTCTGCTCTGCTGGAGGACTCTGCTCCTTCCTCTATAACTCTCCTCTCCTGAAATACTCTGCACTGCTGGAGGACTCTGCTCGTTCCTCTATAACTCTCCTCTCCTGAAATATTCTGCACTGCTGGAGGACTCTGCTCCGTCCTCTATAACTCTCCTCTCCTGAAATACTCTGCACTGCTGGAGGACTCTGCTGCTTCCTCTATAACTCTCCTCTCCTGAAATACTTTGCTCTGCTGGAGGACTCTGCTCCATCCTCTATAACTCTCCTCTTCTGAAATACTCTGCACTGCTGGAGGACTCTGCTGCTTCCTCTATAACTCTCCACTCCTGAAATACTCTGCACTGTTGGAGGACTCTGCTCTTTCCCCTATAGAACTCTCCTCTCCTGAAATACTCTGCTCTTTCCCCTATAGAACTCTCCTCTCCTAAAATACTCTGCACTGCTGGAGGACTCTGCTGCTTCCTCTATAACTCGCCTCTCCTGAAATACTCTGCTCTGCTGGAGGACTCTGCTCCATCCTCTATAACTCTCCTCTTCTGAAATACTCTGCACTGCTGGAGGACTCTGCTCCGTCCTCTATAACTCTCCTCTACTGAAATACTCTGCTCTGCTGGAGGACTCTGCTCCTTCCTCTATAACTCTCCTCTCCTGAAATACTCTGCACTGCTGGAGGACTCTGCTCGTTCCTCTGTAAATCTCCTCTCCTGAAATATTCTGCACTGCTGGAGGACTCTGCTCCGTCCTCTATAACTCTCCTCTCCTGAAATACTCTGCACTGCTGGAGGACTCTGCTGCTTCCTCTGTAACTCTCCTCTCCTGAAATATTCTGCACTGCTGGAGGACTCTGCTCCGTCCTCTATAACTCTCCTCTCCTGAAATACTCTGCACTGCTGGAGGACTCTGCTGCTTCCTCTATAACTCTCCTCTCCTGAAATACTTTGCTCTGCTGGAGGACTCTGCTCCATCCTCTATAACTCTCCTCTTCTGAAATACTCTGCACTGCTGGAGGACTCTGCTGCTTCCTCTATAACTCTCCACTCCTGAAATACTCTGCACTGCTGGAGGACTCTGCTCTTTCCCCTATAGAACTCTCCTCTCCTAAAATACTCTGCACTGCTGGAGGACTCTGCTGCTTCCTCTATAACTCGCCTCTCCTGAAATACTCTGCTCTGCTGGAGGACTCTGGTCCATCCTCTATAACTCTCCTCTTCTGAAATACTCTGCACTGCTGGAGGACTCTGCTCCGTCCTCTATATCTCTCCTCTCCTGAAATACTCTGCACTGCTGGAGGACTCTGCTCCGTCCTCTATAACTCTCCTCTCCTGAAATACTCTGCACTGCTGGAGGACTCTGCTCTTTCCCCTATAGAACTCTCCTCTCCTGAAATACTCTGCACTGCTGGAGGACTCTGCTCCTTATTGGAATAGATGAGCATCTCATCCAAAATACAGCATTGGTATACCCATGGGCATATCTGCCATGAGGCAAACAAGGCTTTTGCCTTGGGCGGCATTTTTCAGGAGGGATAGCGGCGCCACACGCAGACAGAAGGACAAAGGTGACTCTTTAATTAAGCCTTGCAACAGCCTAATTTCCCTAATTAAAAACCCAGCTCTGCCCCCCCACCCCAAAGCACCTTGTCCCCATGTTGATGGGGACAAGGGCCTCTTGCCCAAAACCCTGGGTGGTGGTTGTGGGGGTCTGCGGGCGGGGGACTTATTGGAATCAGGAAGCCCCTTTAACAAGGATCCCCCACTTGTACCCCTACTTATTCACCAAAAAATAGTGTCACAAATAAATAAAACCACACAGTTTTTGACAATTATTAAAAATGTAAAAAAAGTCCCCCAAAGTAGATCCAACTTCTATCATGATGCCCGCCGCACCGCCAGACCCCAAAAAAATAAAACTCTGGCCCTGATGAAGGCTCCAGGAGCATGCTTGGGTGGTGACGTCAGAGGGTGACTCTTCCCCTTGGTTACTTAAGAACTGTCAGGTGCTGGTGGAGAAGACGGTCGGTGGGAGCCTTTATCAGGGGCCATTGTTTTTTTGGGGGGCTCTGACGGTCTGCTTTCCCAGGGCTTTTTTTTTTTTTTCTTTAATAAAAGAATTGTCAAACTCTGTGTGTGTGTTTTTTGACACTTGTTATGGTGAAAGAATGGGGGTAAAAAGTAACCCACACTCATTTACATAGGGGGGGCAGAATCTGAGGGCCCCCTTGTTAAAGAAGGGTTCCAGAACCCAATAAGTCCCCTGCCTGCAGACCCCGAAAACTACCACCCAGGGTTGTGGGAAAGAGACCCACGCCGTTTTTTCTTTTTCAGATTTATTTTCATATTTTTTTCATAATTTTCACAATTTACCATAATTTTCCATAATTTTTTTCATAATTTTTATAATTGTCGGCATGTTTTTTTTTTTTACATTCAGCTGTCAGTGGGGAACCCGCTGACAGGTGATGAGTCATTCGTTGTTAAGGATGTTTTGTTGATAAGGTTTCCCTGCCCTCTCCTTAGCAACCAGCTCAATGCGATAAATTACCCCATGAAAATATGCGGTAATTACCGCATTATCGAAACTTTACCGCAGTAGTTATTTACCGCTAGACATGTGCATTTAGTTTTTTTTTACGAATTCGAATTCAGACAAATTTTTCATTATTCGGAAATTCGGATGCATCCGAATTTCCGAATTACAAAATTAAAGAATTTAACCACTTGCTTACTGGGCACATAAGCCCCCTTCGTGCCCAGGCGAAATTTCACCTTCCGGCACTGCGTCGCTTTACCTGACAATTGCGCGGTCGTGCGACGTGGCTCCCAAACAAAATTGGCGTCCTTTTTTTCCCCACAAATAGAGCTTTCTTTTGTTGGTATTTGATCGCCCGTGCGTTTTTTATTTTTTTTGCGTTATAAACAAAAAAAGAGCGACAATTTAAAAATATATATATATTTTTTACTTGTTGCTATAATAAATATCCCAATTTTTTTAAAGGCCGATACGTATTCTTCTATGTATTTTTGTAAAAAAATAAAAATCACAATAAGTGACTGGTTTGCGCAAAAGTTATAGCGCCTACAAAATAGGGGACAGAATTATGATTTTTTTTTTATATTTTTTTTTTTACTAGTAATGGCGGCGATCTGCGATTTTTATTGGGACTGCGATATTGCGGCGGACACATCGGACACTTTTGACACATTTTTGGCGCCATTCACATTTATACAGCGACCAGTGCTATAAATATGCACAAATTACTGTATAAATGTGACTGGCAGGGAAGGGATTAACATTAGGGGGTGAGGAAGGGGTTAAATGTATTGCCTGGGTGTGTTCTAACTGTGTGGGGGGAGGGGGGTGACTGGAGGAGGTGACCGATGCTGTGTCCCTATGTACAAGGGAAACAGCATCTGTCTCCTTTCCCTGACAGGACACAGAGCTCCACGTCCCTGCTCTGTCACCGCCGATCGCGTGTACGTGGACGGACATCGCGGCCGCCGGGTACACGCATCGAATCCTCGGTGATGCGTCGGGACTGTTTTTCCCCACCGCGCGCCACCCTGTGGCGCGCGCGGGGAATTACAAATACATCACTTCCAAAGACGTGACCCCGGCACCTCAGGTCCGCGCTGTTGACGTATTCTGTCAATAGCGCGGACCTCTAGTGGTTAAACAAATTTGAAAAAACGCGAACGAAATTCAAATTCGAAAAAAAATTGAAAGCAAATTTAAATCAAAATCTAAAAATTATAAATCGATTTCTAAAAAAGAATACAATAAAATAGAATATAAAATAATAAAACAATAGAATGAAAATCAAAGAATAGTAAGGCTGCATTCACACCTTTGCGTAGGCGATTTGCGGCGACAAAAAATAGGCGTTTTGTCCCGCGATTTGCGGCGACAAAATGCGTCGTATTTAACCGCGTTTTTTTTTACATTCATTGTCGGGTATGCCGAACGCCGAAGCCGTCCGGGACTTGTTTGAAAGTTGTCTTTCGGCGTTCTATCGACGTACGGCGTTCTGCGTTAGGAGATGTGAACAGTCTCCATAGAGAATAATGTAAATTCGACCCTCCGGCGTATTGTAGCGTCGCGCTTCAGACGTAAAAACGCCTAGGTGTGAATGGAGCCTAAAGAACAGAATAGAATTTAATAGAATGTAATCAAATACAATCAGTGGCGGCCTGTCCATAGGGGGAGCCCGGGCGCCGCCCCCCATCCCCCAGTCAGTAAAAAAAAAATGTTTCATTTAAACCTGTCCCTTTAAGAAGGAAAACAATTCCAGAAAAGGGCCTTATGTGCACTGTGTCCGCGCGCCGGGCGCCGGGCACAGTGCATTAGGAGTAGCGCCACGTCTGTGCAATCACGGGATCGCAGACGCGGCTCTACATTACATAGTTAGTCAGGTTGAAAAAAAGACACAAGTCCATCCAGTTCAACCATAAAAAAATAAATAAATAAAACAAAGTAAAACACAGTACATCCTCCCATACACCCAACTCCATACCCACAGTTGATCCAGAGGAAGGCAAAAAACCCCAGCAGAGCGATGATCCAATTTGCTACCGGAGGGGAAAAAATTCCTTCCTGATCCCCCGAAAGGCAATCGGATTTACCCCGGATCAACTTTACCTACAAAACTTAGTACTCAGTTATATTATGTGCATTTAGGAAAGAATCCAGGCCTCTCTTAAAGCAATCTACTGAGCTGGCCAGAACCACCTCTGGAGGGAGTCTGTTCCACATTTTCACAGCTCTTACTGTGAAGAAACCTTTCCGTATTTGGAGGTGAAATCTCTTTTCCTCCAGACGTAAAGAGTGCCCCCTTGTCGTCAGTGTTGACCTTAAAGTGAATAACTCAACACCAAGTTCACTATATGGACCTCTTATATATTTGTACATGTTGATCATATCCCCCCTTATTCTCCTCTTCTCAAGAGTGAATAAATTCAGTTCCTCTAATCTTTCCTCATAGCTGAGCTCCTCCATGCCTCTTATCAGTTTGGTTGCCCTTCTCTGCACTTTCTCCAGTTCTCCGATATCCTTTTTGAGAACTGGTGCCCAAAACTGGACTGCATATTCCAGATGAGGTCTTACTAATGATTTGTACAGGGGGGGCAAAATGATATCTCTGGAGTCCATACCTCTCTTATACAAGAAAGGACTTTGCTCGCTTTGGAAACCGCAGCTTGGCATTGCATGCCATTATTGAGCTTATGATCAACTAAAACCCCCAGATCCTTCTCCACTACAGATCCCCCCAGTTGTACTCCCCCTAGCATGTATGATGCATGAATATTCTTAGCCCCCAAGTGCATAACTTTACATTTATCAACATTAAACCTCATCTGCCACTTAGTCGCCCAATTAGACAGAGCATTGAGGTCGGCTTGTAAATTGGAGACATCCTGCAAGGACATTATTCCACTGCATAGCTTGGTGTCATCTGCAAAGACAGAAATGTTACTTTTGATCTCAGACCCAATATCATTTATAAATATATTGAAAAGTAAGGGACCCAACACTGAACCTTGGGGTACACCGCTGATAACCTTGGACCATTCAGAGTAAGAATCATTAACCACAACTCTCTGAATTCTGTCTTTCAGCCAGTTTTCTATCCATTTACAAACTGATATATCTAATCCTGTAGACCTTACCTTACACATGAGCCGTGTGTGGGGAACTGTATCGAACGCTTTTGCAAAATCCAAGTATACCACGTCCACTGCCACGCCTCTGTCCAGGGTTTTACTTACCTCTTCATAAAAGGAAATCAGGTTTGTCTGACAACTTCTGTCCTTCATGAATCCATGCTGTCTGCTGCTTAAATAGTTTGTTTCCAGCAAGAACTCATCCATGTGGTCTTTTATTAAACGTTCCAGTATCTTCCCAACTATAGAAGTTAAACTAACAGGTCTATAGTTACTAGGTAAAGACTTTGTTCCCTTTTTAAATATGGGCACCACATTGGCTTTATGCCAATCCAGTGGTACTATTCCTGTCTTTAATGAGTCCCTAAATATTAGATACAGTGGCTTTGAAATTGCAGAGCTCAATTCTTTTAGGATCCGTGGGTGGATGCCATCTGGTCCAGGTGCTTTATCCACCTTTATTCTGTCTAAATATTTCTGGACCATATCACTTTTGAGCCATTGTGGATTTGGGGCTGTGTCACTCCCACCCCCTATATCGACATGAGCTCCCCCCATTCTCCATTGTATACACAGAGCTGAAGAAAGCATTTAATACATTTGCCTTCTCTATGTCCTCAGTCACCCACTCTAGATTATTTTGTAAAGGGCATACATGCTCAGACTTCACCTTTTTACTATTAATATATTTAAAGAATTTTTTGGGGTTTGTCCTACTATCTTTTGCAATCTGTCGTTCATTTTGAATTTTTGCATCCTTGATTTCCTTTTTACATATTCTATTATATTCTTTGTAACATTTAAACGACACTAGTGTTCCTTCATTTTTATATTTTTTAAAAGCTATTTTCTTATTGTTTATAGCTTTTTTAACTTTAACCGTGAGCCACATAGGTTTTATCTTTAGCCTTTTAAACTTATTGCCCATGGGAATATACTTTGCAGTGAGGTTCCAAAGAGTCTTTTTGAAGAATTCCCATTTCTGTTCTGTGTTCATCGGGGCCAATATTCCCTCCCAGTCCAAGCCCTGGAGAGCAGTCCTCATGCTTTGAAAATTTGCTCTCTTGAAATTAAGGGCCAGATTCTCGTAGATGCGCGGCTAATTATGCAGGCGTTGCGCATCTCAGATGCACTACGCCGACGTAACACGGAGTGGCAAGTACCGTATTCCCTAAGTAAATGCGCTCCAAGATGCGCCTGCGTCGCGTAAAATCATGGGCGTAATCCGGCGCAACTCCAAAGTAGGAGGGAAGTGGGCGTGTTGCATTATAATGAAGCGTGACCCCATGCAAATGCAGGCCGGGACGAACGGAGCATGCGCCGTGACATGGATGACCCGCGCCATGACGTGGTTGACCCGCGCCGTGACGTGGATGCCTTCTGCGCATGCGCAAAGCCTCCCTACGATGCGCCGGCGCAGGGTATATAATGCGCCCACACATGCGCCCGTGCAGCGCAAACGTCTCCCATTTTTTAGAGAGTGACGGCGAAAGTTTGTGCTGGACAAGATGGCAACTGCTGTTAAGGAGAGGAGGAAGAAGAATTTCTCCCCAGAGGAGAGGGCCATTGTCATACGGGCCATGGAGAAGTATGACTCGCGGCTCCATGGTGCTGACAGTGCCCGGACCAGCAAGTCCCGGAGGGATCAGATATTAATGAGGGTGGCGTGCCAGGTCAATGCCCTCTCTCATGAGGTCCGGACACCGCAGGACATTCAAAAGAAAATGAATGACCTGCGGCGTCATGTGAAGGGCAAGCTGGCTGCCATAGCTCGGCATGCCAGGGGCACTGGAGGGGGCCCACCCTGCCCTGTCCGCCTGACTGAGGAGGAGAAGGTGGTTGCCCGCTGCCTGCAGACGGAGCAGGTAGAGGGAGTTGGGGGCTATGAGTCCCAGAAGCCAGCCGTGAGGACAGGTAAGTGTGTTTTCTATTCTATCTGTTGTGTACATGTATGGGGGTGGAAGGGAACATGTGCCAAGTGTGTGGCTCCACCAACATGGGCATCTTTTGTGTCATCCACAGATGTGCAGGAGGGAGCGGGGCCATCTGTTGATGCCAGGGCCCATCAGGATCCATCCCCTGAAGATACAGTCCCTCTGGCTGCCCCCCTGGAACAGGACTTGGAGGGAAGTGGGCACACCTCAACGGAGGAGGTGGTTGAGGAGGGTGTGGTAGTCCAGGACCAGGCCCTCTATGTTGTTGTGGAGGAGGATGGTGGGTTGGCCGGACCAGCCCAGGCTATTCCTCTACCTGTAGCAAACCCCTCAGTGTCCCCCTCCAACCTCTCCAGTCCCTCTCTTTCCCCCCCCCTCATCTCCGGCCCCTCAACATCCTCCCCTTATGCCCGGTCCCCTGCCACTCCCCGCAAGGCAACGTCAAAGACCAGGGGTGTATCCCAGGTCCTGCCGGAACAGCTGGTCAGACAGCAGGACCAGCAAAATAAACACCTGGCCGAGGTCGTGGAGGAGATGAGGCGCCTGGCCGACAGCCTGGCATCCTCGGACAATATAACAGATGCCATCCAGGATGTTGCTGTTAACAGCGCAGCAACGCTGACCAGCTTGGGGGAGCTGCAGGAAAACACCTCAGAACTTGTGGGGGAGGTTCAGGCCCTGCGCCTTGCTATCGAGGCGCAGACTGCTGTGCAGACCCGCATAGCGGTTGCCCTGGAGGGCATGCAGGCAGCCAGGGAGGGACGTGGGGATGTTCCTCCTCAACCTGCTCCCCCCCCCCCCATCTAGGGCTGCCCCCAGGCAAGTGAGGGGCAGGACCCGTGGCACCAGGCAGAGCCCCCGCCAGGCCCATTAATTTGACTTTTCTTTAGTATTATGCTCTGGATAAGAGCTTATTTATTTTTTGTTATGCTCTGGATAAGAGCTTATTTATTTTTTGTTATGCTCTGGATAAGAGCTTATTTATTTTTTGTTATGCTCTGGATAAGAGCTTATTTATTTTTTGTTATGCTCTGGATAAGAGCTTTTTTTATATATTTTTGGATACTGCACACGGTGCAGTGTGAATGGTGTGTGAATGTGAGAGGGTGGCACTCCTGAAAGTAAGGGGTGTCACCCTCGGCCGTGGTGGTGAAGTTAACCCCACGGCTGTATGAATGATGTGTGAAAGGTGTATGAATGGACAGCAACATCATTGGGGCCTTGACGTGGCGTTGCTGCTCCCAAGTCCTACATGCTGGACTTGGGCTAATCCAATGCGATGTGCATGTGGTGTGTGTGATCTAGGGACATCAGTGGTGTACACGCGTGCATTGTCTGTGTGCCATGCTGTATGTGTGTGTTTAAAGGTCAAAGATTCGTAACACGAGGACACTCCTGACTGCTCTTCCATCAGCTGACGGGGTCTCCTCTGGCGGGGGGGGGGCTGTGTGGTTGGGGGGTCAGGTCATCACGTAGGGCAATATGCAGGCCCTTTCGCATGGCAAAGTTGTGCAGAATACAACATGCACCAATGATCTGACCCACAAAGTTGGGGGAATACAATAGGGCCCCCCCAGACTTATCCAGGCAGCGGAAACGGGACTTCAGGAGGCCAAATGTGCGCTCCACCACTGCACGGGTTTTGATGTGTGCTTCATTGTATCTTCTCTCTCCTCTGGTTTGGGGGTTCCGGAAAGGAGTCATGAGATGGGGTCCCAGTGTATATGCAGAGTCACCTGTAAGGGAAAACACAGGAGGATGGTAGTCATGCATGTGCCACTTCTGTTGTGCATCATGGGAGGGGATAGTCATGGCTGCCACCCATGTCACTCACCAACCAGCCAGCTGTCCCCATACATGTCCTGCTCAAAATCTTCGGGGATGTTGCTTTGACGGTAGATGTAGCTGTCATGGCTGGACCCGGGGTCTTTGGCACGGACGTGCCATATGAGGTATTTGGCATCGGCTATCACCTGTACGTTGATGGAATGCCAATGCTTCCGATTGCGGTATATGTGCTCTGTGGCACTGGGGGGCTGGAGTGCCACATGTGTGCAATCAATGGCCCCGATGGTGCGTGGGAATCCGTCAATTCTGTAGAAATCTGTCATTGCCTTCTGCCGCAGGTGCACAGTGGTGGGTCTGATGAACTGGTTGGACATGCGTCTGAGGATTGCGGGGACAACCTGGTGCACACATCTGCTTATGCTGGTTTGTGACATCCCAGCCACCACTCCACTTGTACGCTGGAATGATCCACTGGCCAGGAAATGGAGTGTTGCCAGGACCTTCACCAGTGGCTGCAGTGCACGTGAGCGGTATGTCTGGCTGGTGATGTCATCCTGCAGGGCTGTGGTTATTTCCAGGATGGCAGCAGGGCTGAATCTGAAGATGCGATACACCTCCTCATCACCCATGCCAAAGAGGCTCATGCGCGCTCGGTAGATCCTCTCACGTGCCCCCGTCCTCCTACTCCTCCTTCTATGCTCCTCTTCCTCTGCATACCTTAGTATTGATAAGACCATGGCTGGCCCTGGCATCATTGGCATATGAATGTCTTGTCCAGTAAGTGTGATTGCTCAGCTAGTCCGTTACGGTGCTGCTGTAGTTGCTCTCCAGCTGACTTGCACACGGCCTTGAGCAAAGTTACCCGTGCTTTTATGAGGGGTATGTTTACTCAAGGCTTTCGAGTTACGCGCACCACGAGTAGCCAACGCCGGATGCGCGTACTTTCGGGAATACGCGCATCTCCCTCATTTGCATATTTGCATGCTAATTCAATGGGAACTGAATATTTTTGATGCGTAACTATGCGCCTACGCCGCGCTAGCTTAATGCATTTTCGCCGCCCAGACGGAAAAAAAAATCGCGCGTATGTGGTTCTGTGTTTACCGCGCATCGATACGCAGGCGCACATTTACTATTACGCCGCGCATATACATTTACGCAGGCGTAGCGCCGCTGAGAATCTGGCCCTAAGTGTTTTTATCTTTCCTGTATGTATTTCTTGCTTATAGTTTACATTAAACGAAATCATGTTATGATCACTGCTACCCAGGTGTTCCTTTATCTGAACATTAGTAATGAGCTCTGCATGGTTTGAGATTACCAGGTCCAACAGAGCATCATTCCTAGTTGGGGCCAGAATAAACTGGACCATAAAATTGTCCTGCAATAGGTTTTTAAATTTTTGTCCTTTAACTGTCCCAGAAATTCCATTATTCCAGTCAATTTCTGGGTAGTTAAAATCCCCCATTATTATCATCGTCCCTGCCCTTGCAGCCCTTTCCATCTGTGCAAGGAGCCGAGTCTCCACCTCCTCATTAACATTGGGTGGTCTATAACAAACTCCAATGATTAGCTTTGAACTACGCACATCTGTATGCAGTTCCACCCATAATGCTTCAACTTCATCACACTCTCCATCAACCAGGTCCTCTTTCACGCTTGCTTTGAGGTCACTTCTCACATAGAGACAGACCCCTCCACCTTTCCTTTTTACCCTGTCTTTCCGAAAGAGAGCATAGCCAGGAATATTAATAGCCCAGTCATGTGAGGATTGAAGCCAAGTTTCAGCAATACCGATTACATCATAGCTCTCCTCATGCACCAGAGCTTCCAACTCACCTGTTTTGCTTGGAAGGCTTCTGGCATTGGTGAACAAACACTTAAATGTATTGTTACATTTTTCGCTGGTGTTTTTCATATGATTCATATAATTTTTAGTAGTGCAAATGGCACTATAATTTCCAATGGCTGTTTGCAACATGGGAACTTTCTTGTCACCTGCCATAACCCCACCTCCATCTATCCCCATTCCACTCTCCATTAATGTCTGACCCCTAACTGACCTGTGTGCCCGATGTAATTCACGTTCACCCTCCCCCCTCAAGTCTAGTTTAAATACTCCTCCAGCATTCCCCTAAACCTCTCCCCCAGCACAGCAGACCCCCTTCCATTCAAACCGTGCAAACCATCTTTAGCATATAGGAAAAGTCATCCCAGTGCTCTAGAAACCCAAATCCCTCCTTCCTACACCAGGTCTTTAGCCATGCATTCAGCTCTCTAATCTCCCCCTGCCTTTCCTGTGTTGCGCATGGCACAGGCAATATTTCAGAGAATATCACCTTGGAGGTCCTTCCCTTCATCTTGCAGCCTAGTTCTTTAAATTGATTCTTAAGGAACCTCCACCTTCCATGTATACTGTCATTGGTTCCAACATGGACCAAGACAGCTGGGTCATGCCCAGCCCCATCCAGTAATTTATCCACCCGGTCCACCACATGCCGAACCCTGGCACCAGGGAGACAGCAAACCATTCGGTTGAGGCGATCCTGGCGACAAATTATTCTATCAGTCCTTCTGATTATAGAATCCCCTATTACCACCAACTGTCTAGGCCTACCTGCACTCCCCTCACCACTTCTACTAGATGGGTTGCTCTCCCGGCTGTTAGGGGTAGCAGTAACATCTAGGGCTGCCACCTCTGTGTTAGCCACCTCCACATCTTCACCCAACTTGGCAAATTTGTTTTTATGCACAAACACAGGATTGGCCTTCCTTGTCTGCAAGCCCCTTCCACTCCCTCTAACTACATTAACCCATCTTCCTATCTGATAATCCTGACTTGCCCCTCCACCCTCCACATTAATCCTACTGACCACCTGCTCAGCGAGCAGAGGACCCCTTTCAAGGTTGTCCTTTCTGCCCAGTGTTGCAACTTGCTCCTCCAGATCTCTAATGCGAGCTTCCAGAAGGGCAACCTGCTCACATCTGTCACAGCGGTATCCATCCTGGAGCTGTTGCACCAATTTTGTATACATGTGACACACTGTGCACTGAGCAAAATCTTCAACCCTGCTAGCACACATTTCCCAGTTACAATATAATTACTTGTAGGAAGTTTTAGATGTTACTTACAGTTTAGAAGACTCCTGTCTTAACTTCTGTTTTCAACTCCTGTTTTTTAACTCTTCCCACTTGTGTTTAAAAATCACACTTCTGTTTAGAAAATCACTTAAGCCAGCAACATGAACTGGGAGCCAGCTCCTTATGGGAGTTTGGCAGCCAAAAATATGCCTTTGTGGCGCTCTCCATCGCGCCACTGTTTCCGGTGCGATGGAGAGCGTAATGTTGTGGCCGGGCGGGTGCATACACTTTCTTGTGTGCACCCGCCGGTCTCTGTGCTCGTTCCGACGTCACTGGAAAAACAGGAAGTCCCCCACCCCCCCCCCACTCGTTGTATTTTTTTTTTGATGCCCATCCCGGGTGGAATGGCGGCCGTCAGCTGCAAACCCCCCCCCCCCCCTGCTTATTGCAAATGTTTTTTGAATGCATATTGTCTCCGAAATTGCGGCCGTCAGACCCCCCCTCCCCCCTTTTTGAAAAAGTTTTATAAATGCATATTGTGGCTGGTAGCAGCAATCACCACCCCTCCCCCCCCTTATTGTTTTTTTTAAATGCACATTCACTGCCTGATCCCCACCCATCCACCTCGGAGCCTGTTATTGTAGTTAGACTGCTGGAACTTGTAGTTCTCCATCTTCTCCTGGGGCTCATGGAGATTGGAGAACTACAAGTCCCAGCAGATTATAATATAAGGCTCCTAGGTGGATGGGTGTCCGGACATCCACCTTATATTATAACCTGCTGGGACTTGTAGTTCTCCATCGTCTCCTGGGGCTCAGGTGCATGCAATCCACATCTATGGGACTACAAGTCCCAGCAGTGAGAAAAACTGAACAAAGATGGTGGATTGCATTCACCTGAGCCCTAGGAGACCTTGGAGAACTACAAGTCCCAGCAGGTTATAATATAAAGCTCTGAGGTGGATGGATGTCTGGACAGTGACACAGTGGGGACAATTGGCACAGCGGCATGAATGGGCACAGTGGCGACAATTGGCACAGTGGCTGTGTTTGATGGCATGGCACAGTGGCTGCGTTTAATGGCATGGCACAGTAACTGCGTTTGATGGCACAGTGGCTGCGTTTGATGGCATGGCACAGTGGTGACAATTGATGGCACAGTGGCTGAGTTTGATGGCATGGCACAGTGACTGCGTTTGATGGCATGGCGCAGTGACTGCGTTTTATGGCACAGCAGCTGCGTTTGATGGCATGGCACAGTGGTGACAATTGATGGCACAGTGGCTGCATTGGATGGCATGGCACAGTGGCTGTGTTTGATGGCATGGCACAGTGGGTGCGTTTGATGGCATGGCACAGTGACTGCATTTTATGGCATGGTACAGTGGCTGCTTTTGATGGCACAGTGGCTGCGTTTGATGGCATGGCACAGTGATTGCATTTGATGGCATGGCACAGTGGCTGCGTTTGATGGCATGGCACAGTGGCTGCGTTTGATGGCATGGCACAGTGATTGCATTTGATGGCATGGCACAGTGGCTGCGTTTGATGGCACAGTGGTGCGAATTGATGGCACAGTGGCTGCATTTGATGGGCACAGTGAGGCTGCGATTTTATTTTATTTTTTTTGCGCCCCCCCAAAAATTTGGAGCACCAGCCGCCACTGTATTATACAAATACAAATACATACAATCAAATTTGGTTGAAATCATTTCCAATCCGGTGGAAATAATTTCAAATTTGGTGGAAATAATTTAAAATCCGGTTGAAATAATTTCCAATCCAGGTTGAAATATAATCGAATTTGGTTGAAATATTAACGATAGCGGATGAAATATTATTGAATTCTGTTGAAATATTTTCAAATCCGATAAAATATGATTGAATTCGAATCCGGTAGAAATTTTATCGAATCCGGTAGAAATGTTTTCGAATTCGACCGGGTTTTCTTTTTAATTTGGGCGAAAACTTTTAAATTTTCGAAAACAAATTTAACAAATTTAACTTAACAAAATTAATTAAACTTACGAATTAAAACGAAACAATTTTTTTCCTTTTGCACATGTCTATTTACCGCACAATTCTTAGACCCCTTTCACACTAAAGCGTTTTTACAGCGTGTTAGCATTAAAAATAACGCTATTAAAACGCTCATAAAACACTCTCCATGCATCTCAATGGACCCTTTCACACTGAGTCCTGCAAGCAGCATCTTTGGAGCAGCCTTTGGGTGCTGAAAAAAAAACGCTCCAAAAACGCCCCTCTCCATTGAAATGAATTGAAAAGCGCTGTAAAAACGCCTTGCCCTTTCACACCGAGGCACTGCAAAAACGCTGTAAAATGTTAAGGTCTTAGTGGTGCTTTACCAGCACATTGGGATTGCAGATGAGGCTTCGCTCGAAAAACGCTTGAATAACGCTCAAAAAACGATTGCATAACGCTCGAAAAAAGTTTGACTAGCGCTCTAAAAAATGCCCCAGTGTGAAAGGAGCCTTAGTAAATTGAACATTTACACATTTGTTTCGGCATGAGTTATTTCACCACATTTTTTTCAGTGTTATTTAACTCTCATGCCCCATTCACATAATCGGAATTTCCGATGGCCTAAAATCCGATGGAATTTTTCGGCGGAATTCCGTTCAAGCTGTCTTGCCTACACACTGCCAGGCTAAATTCCGACCGTCCAAAACTCGGTGACGTAAAACACTACGACGAGTCGAGAAAAATTAAGTTCAATGCTTCAATGCATCCGTCGACTTGATTCTGAGCATGCATGTGTTTTTTCTCCGTCGGAGTTGCACACAGACGATAGGAATTTTCTATAGTTTTTTTTCCATCTCAAAAAAATTGAGGGGGGGGGTGCAGATACCTGTATAATACAGGTATTTGCACTCACTTCTGGGAATAGACTCCCCCCGGGGGCACGCCCCTTCCCCTCCCTCCCACTGTCTTCTAGGAAACACAGAGGTCCTAGGAGACAGCAGGGTAGGGTGACCACGTGTCCCGGATTGCCCGGGACAGTCCCGCATTTTTCAGGTCTGTCCCGGTCAAGTTCATTCCAGGACAATACAGTGTCCCGGATTGAAACTGACACAGCCACCCCCTAAGCCAAACTTCCCCCAAAAAAGGGTGCCACATCACCGCTTTACTCACTGACAGTATTTGTCCTGGCGCGGGAATGCCTGGAGGAGCACAATCCCTGCCCCCTGCTTGCGATTGGAGAAATCATAAATCCCGCCTCTTGTGTCCAATCACTGTGCTGTGATTTGTTACAGAACAAGCTGATTTTTGGGAAGGGGGTGTCCCTGAATGGTAGTTTGGAAATGTGGTCACTAGGGACGAAACATCTGAGGGTTTCACAGAACAGCTGTATTTTATATTGAGATTAAATTACACACAGGTGGACTCTATTCACTGATGTAGTGATGGTGGACTATAATCCTAATACAGTATGTTTCCTCGTCATTCCCTACCTGTAGTTGTCTCTTTAATGCTGGGCGCTATTGACTGTTGTCATATTGGTGAGCCCAACCCAATAGATTGTGGGATTAGTAGTCCTTCTGACCATACACCGGGACTACACATCCCAGGGATCCCTGCTGCCAGTCGAGACTTCTGGGAAAGCCTATAAAGGAGACCGGAGATCTGCCCCACACTCCCTTCTTAATAAGCCTTGCAGAATGCACACCTCTCCGTGCAGGGATGGACTATCCATCGGGACTACAGGGAATTTACTGGTGGGCCGATGGCTCAGTGGGCTGGCTTCAGTGACAACGGACCGCCAACCCCTCCGCTCCTCTGTCTCTCCCTTCTCGCAGCGCTCACCTCCTCTCGTTCCTCACAGCGCTTACCTCCTCTCCCTTCCCGCAGTGTTTACCTCCTCTCCCTTCCCGCAGTGTTTACCTCCTCTCCCTTACCGCAGTGTTCACCTCCTCTCCCTTCCTGCAGTGTTTACCTCCTCTCCCTTACCGCAGTGTTCACCTCCTCTCCCTCCTCACAGCGCTCACCTCCTCTCCCTCCTCACAGCATTTACCTCCTCTCCCTCCTCACAGCGCTCAACCCCTCTCCCTCCACACAGCGCTCACCTCCTCTCCCTCCTGACAGCGCTCACCTCCTCTCCCTCCTCACAGCGCTCACCTCCTCTTCCTCCTCACAGCGCTCACCTCCTCTCCCTCCTCAAAGCGCTCACCTCCTCTCCCTCCTCACAGCGCTCACCTCCTCTCCCTTCCCGTAGTGTTCACCTTCTCTCCCTCCTCACAGCACTCACCTCCTCTTCCTCCCTGCAGCATTCACCTCCTCTCCCTTCCCGCAGTGTTTACCTCCTTTTCCTTCCCGCAGTGTTCACCTTCTTTCCCTCCTCACAGCGCTCACCTCCTCTTCCTCCCTGCAGTGTTCACCTCCTCTCCCTCCCTGCAGCATTCACCTCCTCTCCCTTCTCATAGCGCTCACCTCCTCTCCCTCCTCACAGCGCTCACCTCCTCTCCCTCCTCACAGCGCTCACCTCCTCTCCCTCCTCACAGCACTCACCTCCTCTCCCTCCTCACAGTGCTCACCTCCTCTCCCTTCCCGCAGCGCTCACCTCCTCTCCCTCCTCACAGTGCTCACCTCCTCTCCCACCTCACAGCACTCACCTCCTCTCCCTCCTCACAGCGCTCACCTCTTCCTCCTCACAGTGCTCACCTCCTCTCCCACCTCACAGCGCTCACCTCCTCTCCCTCCTCACAGCGCTCACCTCTTCCTCCTCACAGCACTCACCTCCTCTCCCTGGCTAGTTAACTTCAGCATGACTGAATACAGACATGCTCCTCGGAAGTCGCACTGAGAAGCTCATCATACCATCCAAAAGGACAGTGGCCACACACAGCTGTGACATAAGCTTCCTCTGCACTCTCCTGGTCTTTCCTTCCCCCGCTCTCCATATAGATTCTCCGCGGCAGCAGACAAGTTGGAGAGCGGGGAAGGAAAGACCAGGAGAGGGAGTGCCGAGGAAGCTTATGTCACAGCTGTGTGTAGCCGCCATCCTTCCGGATCGTATAATGAGCTTCTTAGTGCGACTCCAGAGGAGCATGTCAGTCACACTGAAGTTAACTAGCCAGGGAGAGGAGGTGAGCGATGCGGGGAATCAGAGCATCATGGGGGGGATAGAGGTGCATGGGGGACCAGAACATCATAGGGGGAAGGATAGAAGTGCATGGGGGACCAGAGCATCATGGGGGGGAGTATAGAGGCGCATGGGGGACCAGAGCATCATGTGGGGGATAGAGGTGCATGGGGGACCAGAACATCATAGGGGGAGGATAGAGGTGCATTGGGGACCAGAGCATCATGAGGGGGATAGAGGAGCATGGGGGACCAGAGCATCATGGGGGGAGGATAGAGGCGCATGGGGACCAGAGCATCATGGGGGATAGAGGTGCATGGGGGACCAGAGAATCATGGGGGGATAGAGGAGCATGGGGGACCAGAGAATCATGGGGGGATAGAGGCGCATGGGGGACCAAAGCATCATGGGGGATAGAGGTGCATGGGGGACCAGAGAATCATGGGGGGGTAGAGGAGCATGCAGGACCAGAGCATCATGGGGGGATAGAGGAGCATGGGGGACCAGAGAATCATGGGGGGATAGAGGCGCATGGGGGCCAGAGCATCATGGGGGATAGAGGTGCATGGGGGACCAGAGAATCATGGGGGGATAGAGGAGCATGGGGGACCAGAGAATCATGGGGGGATAGAGGCGCATGGGGGACCAGAGCATCATGGGGGGATAGAGGCGCATGGGGGACCAGAGGATCATGTGGGGATAGAGAAGCATGGGGGACCAGAGAATCATGGAGGGATAGAGGAGCATGAGGGACCAGAGCATCATGGGGGATAGAGGAGCATGGGGGACCAGAGCATCATGTAATAAAGTAGACCGGCTGATGACTAGTGAAGGGGGAGGGGGGCTTGGGTGGCCATCGGGGTTGGCCGGCCGGGGGGGGGGGTGTTTGTCCCGCTGCCGTGGGAGATACCTGTCAAAGTGGGCTGGTCTGGATGAAGTCCAGGGCCAAATTTTTGTCCCAGTCCAGCCCTGTCTCCATGACGGGTAGAGAGAAGTTGTGGCCTACCGCGCTGTGTCCAAGTGATTACAGCCTGGTCTTTGGAGGCCCAACTCTGCTTGCTGTCCATCAGATATAGCTGTAAGCAGCTCAAACTCAGCAGCTCAACATCACATTCATCCACGCTCCACACCCGTAAGTCATCGCTGGCGGTTCCATTGACAGACATCTTTTCCCAGATCGCTGTCTGCAAGGCATCTAGTTCACTCGGTGAGAAGGCAATTGCCCAGCTTCTGCAATCTTTCCTCGGTTACTTTATTTGAACACTGTATACAGACACCTTTACCTTGGGAACATTTTACTGCAAATTATGAGAGCATCTTTGCTCCAGAGTAACGCTTCTCATTTACGTTACTCTGACGACCCTTTCAGCGCAAGTACTGTTATTCACATAGCAGTTGCGCGTAAACTTGCGCCAGAGTAATGATAATGCGCTGGCGTAACCCGACGCAAGGGGAAGTGGGTGTGATCATATGTAAATGATGGGCGGAGCCCAGCGCAGAGGCTTACGTTCAGCGCATCAACCACGGAGCATGCGCAGTGAGTGAGGCTCCACTCACCCCCTTTGTGCGCATGCTCACAACTTCTGTCGGCACCACTTCACGGGAAACGTCAGCGCAATGCCTTCCGTTGGGTGTTTAAATGCGCCCGTAGAAGCGCCATTCCGGCACTAAAGTATATCCTGCTCCCCCTCCCCGCAGTGATGTTACTTTTTTTCTGAGATGGCTGCTCCCGTTCCCCGCAAACACACAGGAGAAAGCTGAACTTTAATGGCCAGGAGCTGTCAGCCGTCATCTCGGCTATGGAGACCTATGATGTCTTCCTCCATGGCTGTAAAATTTGACAGACAAGCATGGACAGAGGTGTTGTCCTGCAGGTGGGGGTGCTCAGCTAGCTCTTATCGTCGGTAACGCTGCTGTAGCTGCTCTCCTGCTGACCTGTGGCCGTCTGGAGTAAAGATAAAGCAGCTATTTGTAGAAATAACTTTGCGCTGGACGGACGAGATACGCGCGGCGCATGTAGCCAGCGTATGGTGCTAATCCGTTCGTGAATTGGGAAAAATCCCTCATTTGCATATTTGCAGGGGAAATCAATAGGCGCGACTGATGCGCCAAGCGAAATTAAGCGCTGACGATACTCTGGCGTCGGAACGTTCCGCCGGTCGCAAATGGCCCGTTATTGGGCGCATCTAGTTTGGTGGGTACGGGCACATAGAAACGACGGCGCATCTTCACAGTTACGCGGCGCATATCGAAATACTCCAGCGCAAGTGTTGCTGAATCTGGCCCATATAGTTACATAGTTAGTCAGGTTGAAAAAAGACACAAGTCCATCCAGTTCAACCATAAAAACAATAAACAAAACAAAATAAATAAAACAGTACATCACAAATACCCAACTCCATACCCACAGTTGATCCAGAGGAAGGCAAAAAAAAAACAGCAGAGCGATGATCCAATTTGCTATACAGCAGGGGAAAAAAATTCCTTCCTGATCCCCCGAGAGGCAATCGGATTTACCCTGGATCAACTTACCTACACATCTTAGTACTCAGTTATATTATGGACATTTAGGAAAGTATCCATACCTTTCATAAAGCAATCTACTGAGCTGGCCAAAACCACGTCTAGAGGGTGTCTGTTCCACATTTTCACAGCTCTTACTGTGAAGAAACCTTTCTGTATTTGGAGCTGAAATCTTTTTTTCTTCTAGATGTAGAGTGCCCCCTTGTCCTCAGTGATGACCGTAAAGTGAATAACTCAACACCAAGTTCACTATATGGACCTCTTATGTATTTGTACATGTTGATCATATCCCCCCTTATTCTCCTCTTCTCCAGAGTGAATAAATTCAGTTCCTCTAATCTTTCCTCATAGCTGAGCTCCTCCATGCCTCTTATCAGTTTGGTTGCCCTTCTCTGCACTTTCTCCAGTTCTCCGATATCCTTTTTGAGAACTGGGGCCCAAAACTGGACTGCATATTCCAGATGAGGTCTTACTAATGATTTGTACAGGGGGGCAAAATGATATCTCTCTCTCTGGAGTCCATACCTCTCTTAATACAAGAAAGGACTTTGCTCGCTTTGAAAACGCAGCTTGGCATTACATGTTATTATTGAGCTTATGATCAACGAAATCCCCCAGATCCTTCTCCACTACAGATCCCCCCAGTTGTACTCCCCCTAGCATGTATGATGCATGCATATTCTTAGCCCCTAAGTGCATAACTTTACATTTATCAACATTAAACCTCATCTGCCACATAGTCGCCCAATTAGACAGAGCATTGAGGTCGGCTTGTAAATTGGAGACATCCTGCAAGGACATTATTCCACTGCATAGCTTGGTGTCATCTGCAAAGACAGAAATGTTACTTTTGATCTCAGACCCAATATCATTTATAAATATATTAAAAAGTAAGGGACCGAACCTTGGGGTACACCGCTGATAACCTTGGACTATTCAGAGTAAGAATCATTAACCACGACTCTCTGAATTCTGTCATCCAGCCAATTTTCTATCCATTTACAAACTGATATATCTAATCCTGTAGACCTTACCTTACACATAAGCCGTGTGTGGGGAACTGTATCCAACGCTTTAGCAAAATCCAAGTATACCACGTCCACTGCTACGCCTCTGTCCAGGGTTTTACTTACCTCTTCATAAAAGGAAATCAGGTTTGTCTGACAACTTCTGTCTTTCATGAATCCATGCTGTCTGCTGCTTAAATAGTTTGTTTCCAGCAAGAACTTATCCATGTGGTCTTTTATTAAATGTTCCAGTACCTTCGCAACTATAGAAGTTAAACTAACAGGTCTAAAGACTTTGTTCCCTTTTTAAATATAGGCACTACATTGGCCCTGCGCCAATCCAGTGGTACTATTCCTATCATTAATGAGTCCCTAAATATTAGATACAGTGGCTTTGAAATTTTAGAGCTCAATTCTTTTAGGATCCGTGGGTGGATGCCATCTGGTCCAGGTGCTTTATCCACCTTTATTCTGTCTAAATATTTCTGGACCATATCACTTTTTAGCCTTTGTGGATTTGGGTCACTCCCACCCCCATTATGGATAGTGTTGCTCACGAATATTCGCATTGCGAATATTCGCTACGAATATTGCATATTCGAGTATTCGCGAATATCGCGAATATCGCGGCGAATATTCGCTATTTCGAATATTCGAATGTTTTCAATTTTTTTTTAGAACAGATCACATCCTAGAGATCCCCATCGACGTCTAAAAGCATTGCTGGTATGATTAGAGACCTTGGGCCGAGTAGCTGCAGCGCTCATTTTATATTGCCGAAAAAATCGCAATGCGATTATTCGGCAATAGCGATATCGCGCGATTATTTTATATTGTAATATATCACGAATATTCTGAGCCAATCAGAGTGCTCCATTCCGCATTTCTCGAAATTTCGAAATTATTTTGTATTGTAATATATCACGAATATTCTGAGCCAATCACAGTGCTCCATTCCGCATTTCTCGAATATTCGCAATTATTGTGTATTGTAATATATCGCGAATATTCTGAGCCAATCAGAGTGCTCCTTCCGCATTTGCCGAATATTCGCAATTATTGTGTATTGTAATATATCGCGAATATTCTGAGCCAATCAGAGTGCTCCTTCCGCATTTCTCGAATATTCGCAATTATTGTGTATTGTAATATATCGCGAATATTCTGAGCCAATCAGAGTGCTCCATTCCGCATTTCTCGAATATTCGCAATTATTGTGTATTGTAATATATCACGAATATTCTGAGCCAATCAGAGTGCTCCTTCCGCATTTGCCGAATATTCGCAATTATTGTGTATTGTAATATATCACGAATATTCTGAGCCAATCAGAGTGCTCCATTCCGCATTTCTCGAATATTCGCAATTATTTTATATTGCAATATATCACGAATATTCTGTGCCAATCAGAATGCTCCATTCCGCATTTCTCGAATATTCGCAATTCGCAATTCGCAATTCGCAATTTGCGATAGCGAAAATTCGCAATCATTTCATTTCCAAAAAATATCACGAATATTCGTATTTAGCGAATATATGTCGAATATTCGACTATATATTCGAGATATATCGCGAATTCGAATATGGCATATTCTGCTCAACACTAATTATGGACATGAGCTCCCCCATGCTCCATTGTATACACAGAGCTGAAGAAAGCATTTAATACATTTGCCTTCTCTTTGTCTTCAGTCACCCACTCTAGATTATTTTGCAAAGGGCCTACATGCTCAGACTTCACCTTTTTACTATTAATATATTTAAAGAATTTTTGGGGGTTTGTCCTACTATGTTTTGTAATCTGTCGTTCATTTTGAATTTTTGCATCCTTGATTTCCTTTTTACATATTCTATTATGTTCTTTGTAACATTTAAACGACACTAATGTTCCTTCATTTTTATATTTTTTAAAGGCTATTTTCTTATTATTTATAGTTTTTTTAACTTTGACCGTGAACCACATAGGTTTTATTTTTAGCCTTTTAAACTTATTGCCAATGGGAATATACTTTGCAGTGAGGTCCCAAAGAGTCTTTTTGAAGAATTTTGGGCGTACTGGTGGGCACACTGTGGTACTGGTGGGCACACTGTGGTACTGGTGGGAACACTGTGGTACTGGTGGGAACTTTGGTACTGGGGGGCACAGGTGATCCTGGGGCACTAATTTGTTACCTTTTTTTTTTTCCAAGTCGCTCAGTTCTCCGTTCTCTCTCCCTCCTCACGTGCGCTGTCTGTGTGAGGAGCGGAGAGTCGGCAATGAGAGATGATCTCATATGTTTACATATGAGATCATCTCCCATTGGCCGCACAGATCGCGCTGTAAATAGCCACTGTAATTGGCTATTTACCGCGATCTGTGTTTGGCTGTGTCCGAGGGACATGGCCAGCACAGGAGTTCCCCGCTGCGCGCTCAGGAGCGCGCGCTGGGGATTCAGGGCTGCGCTGCGGCCGTTCAAAGTCGTACGGCCGTCAGCAAGTAGTTAAACGAGTCCCCCTTTACGGAACCTCGCGGCCCCCCTGGGGGGCGCACCCCACTATTTGAGAAGCACTGCTTTATCTGAACATTAGTAATAAGCTCTGCATGGTTTGAGATTACCAGGTCCAACAGAGCATCATTCCTAGTTGGGGCCTCAATAAACTGGACCACAAAATTGTCCTGCAATAGGTTTTTAAATTTTTGCCCTTTAACTGTCCCAGCAGTGCCATTAATCAAGTCAATTTCTGGGTAGTTAAAATCCCCCATTATTATCACCGTCCCAGCCCTTGAAGCCCTTTCCATCTGTGCAAGGAGCCGAGTCTCCATCTTCTCGTTAACATTGGGTGGTCTATAACAAACTCCAATGAACTTAACTTTGAACTACGCACATCTGTATGCAGTTCCACCCATAATGCTTCAGCTTCATCACACTCTCCATCAACCAGATGGACCTTTATCTACAACCATTTTGAGGAGTACCATTAGCCTGTTTAAGCCGGTCAGTCTGTTAATGCATCACTGTGCCTTATTAGATATAATCGAATGCCGAGGGAGACTATCATGCATGCACCTCGAAAATTGCTGTTGCCATTTAAAGGGCCCTACACTGTCCTTAATCTGTGTGACCTCTCATTAGGATTCAAAGGTTTATTAGGCCGGCCCGGGATTCCCCTTTAGAGTCTAACTGAATTCAACATTTAACCCTTTTATTGTTCTACGGGTCATGTTTCAGGTGGCATCTCATTGTACATACGTGTGTATTGTATCCTCCCACTGTTAAACTGTTCTTATGCTGTCTTTGGGTGAATTTCTCTACCGAGTCTGGGCTGTTATCCAGAACTTGATTGATCTATTGCTCTTCCCTTTTGTAAATTAATGCTACTTTGCTTATTCTGGTAAAAGCTGAGATAATACAAATAGATTGAGTGTGACGTGTCATTTAAAGGTGCTTGTAAAAGATGTCTTAACCAAGAGTGTCAGGTGGGTTGGAAAGTTCACAGGGTCATGGTGGGGCAGATGAGCAGGTAAATTCAAGCAGTCCTCAATGGGACCGTGTTACACTATATTGGTGACTTTTGAAGGCAATCGGGTCCACTAAATTTTTAGTTGGGGGAATCAGAATAAAGGGGGCTGAATACAAATGCACATCGCTTTTTTCAGATATTTATTTGTAAAAATATTTGAAAACCATTTCCCATTTTCCCTCCACCTCACAATTGTGTGCCACTTTGTGTTGGTCTATCACATAAAATCCCAATAAAATACTTTTACCTTTTTGGTTGTAACATGACAAAATGTGGAAAATTCAAGGGGTATGAATACTTTTTCAAGGCACTGTATATATTGATATGTTGTTATCTCTGTCAGGTATGTGATGTCTGCTTTACCTTCACTCCCTGTCCCAGAGACCAGTTTTGGCTGGAGTTCAAACTTAATGTTTATTATTAGTGTTGCTCACGAATATTCGAATTGCGAATATTCGCAACGAATATTGCATATTCGAGTATTCGCGAATATCTCGAATATCGCGGCGAATATTCGCTATTTCGAATATTCGTATTTTTCAAATTTCGCAATAAATTTCGCAAAAAAATCGCAATCAATTTCGCATTCGCGAATTTCGCAATAGCGAAATTTCGCAATTTTTTTTTTTTTTCAAATATAGCGAATATTCGTAAATATCGAATATTCGTGATATTTTATCCAAAAAAAAAATAGCGAAATTTCGCAATCATTTTCGCTTTCGCAATAGCGAAAATTCCCAATTTATTATTTTTTTTAAATATCACGAATATTCGATATTAACGAATATTCGCGAATATTCTTCGAAATATTCGCAAAATATCGCGAAATCGAATATGGCGTATTCCGCTCATCACTATTTATTATCAGCTACCTTCATGGAATATAATTTTTACATCCCTGGTTAACAATGACACGTCTCAGCCAATCAGGTTCACCGGGTCTACTTACCAGTAACCTGATTGGCTGAAGCGACATCGAGGGCGGGACTCGGGAGAAGACATCGGGGAAGCGTGGGCGTGGAGGCAGGTTGACTGACCCGAGAAAGTGCTGTGTGATGGGGGGGAGGGAGCAATCTGGCGGTTATAGAGGGGGCAAACTGGCGGCAATTGATGGGCACAGTGGCGACAATTGATGGGCACAGTGGCTGCATTTGATGGCATGGCACAGTGGCTGCGTTTGATGGCATGGCACAGTGGCTGCGTTTGATGGCACAGTGGCGACAATTGATGGCACAGTGGCGACAATTGATGGCATGGCACAGTGGCAGCAATTGATGTGATGGCACAGTGGCAAAATTTGCTGGCACAGTGGCAACAATTGATGGGCACAGTGGTGACAATTGATGGGCACAGTGGCTGCGTTTGATGGGCACAATGGCACCAATTGATGAGCACAGTAGCGACAATTGATGGCACAGTGGCTGCGTTTGATGGCATGGCACAGTGGCTGCGTTTGATGGCATGGCACAGTGGCTGCGTTTGATGGCACAGTGCCGACAATCGATGGCATGGCACAGTGGCGACAATTGATGGCATGGCACAGTGACGACAATTGCTGGTACAGTGGCTGCGTTTGATGGGCACAGTGGCTGCATTTGATGGGCACAGTGGCTGCGTTTGATGGCACAGTGGCGACAATTGATGGGCACAGTGGCGACAATTGATGGCCACAGTGGCGACAATTGATGTTTGTTTGCGCCCCCCAAAAATGTTGAGCACCAGCCACCACTGATAGAGCCCCTTCCAGCCTGGCAAATGTGGCCTGTGCATCCAAGTGGTAATAACCCCCGGTCACAAAAGGATTAAATAAAAGAAGAAGCAATTCAAATGTAAATATACCACATTTTTATTGTGTGTTTATGAAAGTATAATTATGGACCTATACACATTTTTTCCTTTTCCAACTATAAAACCAAGAGTCCTTTGGTAAAATCAATTGGCCAGAAGTGAAGATCTAATTATCCTCTCGCCCATTCGCTGACACACTTTTGACCAAGAGATTCCAAGCCTGCCCACCACGGCAAGGTAGACTCTTCTAGGGCAGGACCTACACTAACTACACTAAGCTTCCCTACTGGAATGTAAATAAATGTTAGTCTTGTGTTTACCCCAGTGTGAAAGGGGCAAATCAAATATAATAAAACATAGTACAAATAAAACATTTTTTAACGCAATCTGTGCCTAAAAAATATATGCCGGAGCATGGGGGCAATCCGCCCCTAATGTTGGGGTCAAATCCCCCCTTCACCCCTGCCCCATTTCTGACCTTTTAAGACGATTGGATACACCCTGAATCAGCGATATAAGGTGCTGATCCAGAGGAAGGCGAAAAACCCTATGAAAGCGTTTGTCTAATTTTCTCCCACAGGGAAAAATTCCTACCTGACCCCTTGGAAGGCCGATACCCAGCATGAGACCTAATGGTGGTCAATATGGGCCCCACTATGCTCTAGATTTTAGAGCAGTTTACAATCCTTATCAGACCATGTCCTCCCAATAAGAAGGTTTCCTTCCAAGACATGTTCCCTACAGTTCAAATGTTCCTCTTCTGACTAACAAGGAAAAACCGAACCCAAACCTAATAATCCTAACCCTTGACCCTAATTCCTAACCCTAGCTGTACACCTAGGCCTATTCCTAAACCCCTACCCACCTACCCTTTACCCTCCAACAAACCTTAACTCATAAGCCTAAACCCTACCCAACCCCTGACCCCTAACCTTGGCCCCTACCCAAATCCTAACCACAACCTCTAACCCTAACATCCTAACCCCTTTCCCGAACCCCCTAAGCCCTAAGTCACCCCGAAGTGAAAGGCTGCAACCACCACAACACCCCCAGGTGATAGGCTGCATCCTTCCCCCCCACAAGGTGACGGGCTGCAACCCGCACCTCCCCCAAGGTGACAGGCTCCAACCACCACAAATGACTCTAACCTCAAATCTAACTCCCTAACCCCATCTCTAAGCCCTTAACTCTAAACCCATCCCTAACCCTCTAACCCCCTATTCCCAACCCCCTATTTCCAACCCTGAACCCTAACTAGGGGTGACTGGTGTCTTCTTCTTCTTCTGAACCTTTTTTCTCAAATACTGGATGGTATTTTGGAGGAAACCTTTCTTCTTCTGCGGAGTTTGGATGGCCTCCACCTTGTTGCTCCTGTTACAAAAAGAAGATATGAGTTTAGACTTTACTATGGTACTTTATCATAGCCGACATTTTTTATAACATTTCACACCTAACGCCTATGTGATGGGCACCAATTGTATGGAGAATTGTAAAGGAATTTCCCTGCCTCTGTCCATTGACTGGGTCACAGGAAGCTTTTTGTGAGGCTAAAACCCATGACCCCAATGGAATAGGCAAGACTGCCGATCACACAGGTCACTCTGGTTGGCACAGGTGCTTTATTTTCTTAGAGGAGACCTTCACCCGAAAAGGACACTAAAGCTGGGAATACACATATAGAAATTTCGGGCTGTGTGTGCCCCTCTCTGCTCAACAGAAGCCGATCGTTAGACTGGATGGAGGGGGAATCCCCACTGTCAGGATACAATAGTGCAGCAGGGGAGATCCCTTCATTCACATTGCTTGTGTCCATGCAGGAATCTGAGTTTTTATCTATTCAACAGCAAAAAAATCTCAAAGTGTTTACCCAGCTTAAGCATTATTCCCCCCCCCCCCGACCTTTTACACAAAAAAGGTACTCTCTCCCACTTCCTCATTCCACACCTAGGTGACAAGGAGGTACCCTCGGCCCGCCCAGATCACATGTAGACTCCTGGGATACACATCACACATCCCAGGGGGCTACAGGTCAAGTCTCCCTGCAAGCGATGATATTGTGCATGCTCAGTAGGGGCACCGGCTGTGAGTGAACAACCAGATTCCAAATGCAAGATGGCAGTGCAGAAGGTTCGAAGTCCCCAAAGAATCAAATTTTGTTTCCTGATACTTACTTTACAAAAAGTTGACGTAGGAGTGGCGTATTTGATGTATTTCTTGGTACAGCAGGAGGTTCTGGTGTCTTCGGCTTTCTGGTAATGAAAACAATAAGGTAAGTACAGAAGTAAAACACAATAATAAATACAGTGATATAATAGTAATGTACTTATGCTCCCGGTACTGCCGTGTTCAGAAACAGACACGTGAAGAGTACCGTATTAAGCATCTTTATAGAAGAATAATATACTCACTCAAATTTCTTGCTGTAACTATCCACCAGTGATTGGCGGCCAGGGAGAACCCATCGAATTTCAGCGCGTTCTGCAGGCCTAGAAGATAAAAACAATTGGAGGTTATTTCATTGCTCTGCTATGATAATACTAATACATTTTTTTACTCATTTATTCCTGTGTAATGTGTTTTCAGAATGTTGGTGCCGGTGTCTTGTCAATCTAGTTCCCCTATCAATCTGGTTCCCTGCTTGACTGCGCAAATGAAGCCCACGGAAATCTCTGAACCTCGGGCGGCATCCAGAATCATTCCTTAACGTCCCTGTGGATTGGAGGATGTTAAAAAAAGAGCCAGGAGGCCGAGCGAGGCGAGGACGTGAGGCCGACTGGCCACCTACAGCAAATTCCATGTCGCCATGGACCTCTTGCTACAGCTGCTCAGGTTCGGTGATTTCCGTTGGCTCAGATTGCGCCTGCGCAGTCAAGACCGGAACCATATCGATAGGAGGAACCATATCGGCAGATCACCGGCACATATCCTAAGTGACTTTCCAGAGTGCCCAGGAAATATTTATATATATATGCTCCTTACATTGGTGATCAGTGGGAAGAATGTCCCTTACATTTGTGATCAGTGGGAAGAATGTTCCTTACATTGGTGATCAGTGGGAAGAATGCTTCTTACATTGGTGATCAGTGGGAAGAATGTTCCTTACATTGGTGATCAGTGGGAAGAATGTTCCTTACATTGGTGATCAGTGGGAAGAATGTTCCTTACATTGGTGATCAGTGAGAAGAATGTCCCTTACATTGGTGATCAGTGAGAAGAATGTCCCTTACATTGGTGATCAGTGGGAAGAATGTCCCTTACATTGGTGATCAGTGAGAAGAATGTTCCTTACATCGGTTGGCAGTGGGAAGAATGTTCTTTATATTGGTGATCAGTGAGAAGAATGTTCCTTACATTGGTGATCAGTGGGAAGAATGTCCCTTACATTGGTGATCAGTGGGAAGAATGTCCCTTACATTGGTGTTCAGTGGGAAGAATGCTTCTTACATTGGTGATCAGTGGGAAGAATGTTCCTTACATTGGTGATCAGTGGGAAGAATGTTCCTTACATTGGTGATCAGTGGGAAGAATGTTCCTTACATTGGTGATCAGTGAGAAGAATATCCCTTACATTGGTGATCAGTGGGAAGAATGTCCCTTACATTGGTGATCAGTGAGAAGAATGTTCCTTACATTGGTTGGCAGTGGGAAGAATGTTCTTTATATTGGTGATCAGTGAGAAGAATTTTCCTTACATTGGTGGCCAGAGGAAAGAAGGTCCCTTATTGGTCAGTGGGAAGAATACAACCGTGGTCATCAGAATGATACCCTTACAGCTAAAAAGTTGGTGTCTTGCTGCTGTCTCTGCCAAGCGGCATTGGTCCCAAACCATGTGGGAACCATCAATTGGGAGATCAGTCATCCAAAGCTCAAAGAACCCCCAGCCTAACCTCTGAAGAAACCCTAGAGTTCCACCAAATCCTAGTTGAGAATGGCTGCTGTAGAAAATTCTGTCTGCTTAACAGAAAATATATTTTTTTTTCGATAAAAAGAATAAAAAGAAAGACACGTACACACAGAATTCAACCTGTTATTGAAATGTTTATTAAGATCGAACTGTTGAACAACGTTTCACTGAAATTCACTGTATACGGTGTGCAGGATTTGACAATCCAAAACTGTTTTTAATTACATTTTTAAAATCAATTTTAAATTAAATCAGATCATACAAGTAAAACAGAAATTACAGAGCATGGCTTGAAAAAAAAAATTGTCATGCAAATGATCATACTCCAAAAACAGGAAAAAAAATAATAACAAGCAAAACAGTGTACAAATCAAAAGAAAAAAGAAAAAAAAAAGTTATACAGCTTAACCAAATCATTCAAAGATCAATCACGTGTGACGTCACTCTTAATCCCCTTTTCCTCTTTAAAATTTTTTTTTTTTCATGTGTTTAACACACATCATCAGGAGGGATGAGCCGAACACCCCCGGGTTTGGTTTGCACCAAAACCTGCGAACACACCAAAAGTTCAAGTGAACTTTAGAACCCCCGTTAAAGTCTATGGGACTCGAACATTTGAAATCTAAAGTGCTAATTTTAAAGGCTAATATGCAAGTTATTGTCCTAAAAAGTGTTTGGGGACCTGGGTCCTGCCAGAGAGGACATGTATCACTGCAAAAAAAGTTTTAAAAACAGCAGTTTTTTCAGGAGCAGTGATTTTAATAATGCTTAAAGTGAAACAATAAAAGTGAAATATTTGTTTAAATTTCGAACCTAGGGGGGTGTATAGTATGCCTGTAAAGTAGCGCTTGTTTTCTGTGCTTAGAACTGTCCCTGCACAAAATGTAATTTCTGAAGGAAAAAAGTCATTTAAAATCACTCGTGGCTATAATGAATTGTCAGCTACCAGCAATACAGAGAAAAGTCATTCATAGAAAAAAATGTGTGGGGGTCCCCCCTAATTCAATTACCAGACCCTTCAGGTCTGGTATGGATATTATCAGGAACCCCGCCACCAATTAAAAAAAAAAAAAAAATTATGTGGGGTTCCCCCCAAATATCCATTCCAGACCCTTCAGGTCTGGTGTGGATTTTAAGGGAAATTCCACCCCAAATGAAAAAAAAAATGGTGTGCAGTTCTCCACAAAAATTCACACCAGACCCTAACTGAATGTGGGGGGATGCCCACACATTTTTTTTTATAAATGACTTTTCTCTGTATTGCCGGGAGCCGACAATTCATTATAGCCGCGAGTGATTTTAAATTACTCTTTTTCCTTCAGAAATTACACTTTGTGCAGGGACAGTTCTAAGCATGGGAAACACGCACTACTTTACAGGCACACTATACACCTCCCAGGTATGAAATTTAAAGGAATATTTTACATTTATTGTTTCACTTTAAGCATTATTAAAATCACTGCTCCCCAAACTTTTTTTTTTTGCATTGATACATGTCCCCTGGGGCAGGACCCAGATCCCCAAACACTTTTTATGACAATAACTTGTATATTAGCCTTTAAAATTAGCACTTAAGATTTCAAACGTTCGAGTCCCATAGATTTTAACGAGGTTCTAAAGTTCACACGAACTTGCCTCGAACACCCCAACATGAGTTTGACTCGAACTCGAAACTCATCCCTAGTGGTCATCCTACAGCAGGGACCAGTGACGGCACGCCGCCCAACTTGCTCGTGCGCCGTAGGGAAATGGGCAGTGAAGCTGCAACGCTTCACTTCCTGATTCCCTCACCGAGGATGGCAGCGGGGGGAACTGAGACACAAGCCATTGATTGGCTTCAGCTGCCGACATTGCGGGCGCCCTGGACAGGTAAGTGTCCATTTATTTAAAGTCAGCAGCTGCAGTATATGTAGCTGCTGGCTTGTAATATTTTTTTTTTTTAGGTGGACCTTCCGCTTTAAGGCAGTTCCTTGACTCATACATGAGCCACTTGTGTGTAGTTATATTTTACAGAGTTCCTCTATAAGACGTTTCTGTCCCATGTTACTGTACACTTGTGAGTGATGTATGTGTTGCATTCGGAGGGATGAGCAGAGACTTTTTCCACCAGTCAACTTCTGTTATCTCACCCTCAGTAACAGCACATAGCGGGTCCCATGCTAAGGGCTGCTGTTACCATAATGCAGCTTAAGCAGCCGCGTTAGGGCACCAGATTGGGGGGGGGGGTGTCAAATCCAAATGCCCAGCCACTTGATTCGGATTTACAGTGCTGCACACATGTTTTTTTACACTCTCCTGGCTGCCTTAGCTTATCACTTTTACAACGATGTGTAACCTTTTCCCTCTGCACGACCCCCTCTGCCAAGTTTACCAGGCTCCGCTGTCTCACCTGCAGGCCCGGTGCTGTCATGGCAGATGTAGCTGGGAAGGGTGATGGGAGCTAAGCGAACCTCTGTCTGCTCAGCTTTCTTCCTGTACACAGATCAGGAAGTGATGTGTATGACGTCACTTCCTGGACCGAAGCTGTCATTATCTGGGATCAGTGTTAGGCGACCAATGTTCCATCAGCTTCTTCCCCTATGTAATAGCAAAAAAAGTTATTTAGAAAGAAATAAAAGTTAAGCCAAAAACGTTTTAAGCACATAAGGAGACGTGAAAAAGTAAAAGGAAAAGTGTGGGTGCACGCAGGTTTGACATGGGTATCTATTTAACTCTATCTAACTGTGGCTGCCCAAGGTTACAGGTGAAGTCTGTATGGGAAAGGTAATTTTTTTGTCAAGACTCGATGGAAGAGGTCCATGTCCTTGGGGTGTCCTGATAAGTGGACTACAGGTCCCAGCCAGCCTCTGGAGGACGTGTCTTGTCTTTTCTTAAGCCCCTAGGATCTAGACCTCTTCCTTTTTATATGTAGCACTACCCCCGAAGCATTTTGATTGGCTATTAAAGGTAACCATCCTCACATGTGATCTGTTTGCTTGTAATTAGTGTGTGTGTATTAAAGGTCAATGAGTTTCTGGACTCCTGACAGACCCTTCCCTCTTCCATCCAGTGCTGCACTGATGTTTCTGGATTCTGAGTGATAGGGAAAGCAAAAGAATTGTCAAAGGTAGTTGAACTGTATAAAACAGGAAAGGGATAGAAAAAGATATCCAAGGAATTGAGAATGCCAATTAGCAGTGTTCAAACTCAAAGCTCCCGGTCCCCGCTCTGTAACGAACGAGCGCGTGTGGGACTCGGGGGACGAGCGGGGTCGCCCGCGCGGGCCGCCGGCGGCGCACACACGCCCCCTAGCGGCCGCTAAAGGGAGGACGTAGAGCTACGTGCTCTCGCCCAGCAGTGCCACTGTCCTGCCGTATAATGACGGTGGGCGGTCGGCATCTGGTTAAAGGCACCTATTTAGAAAATAAAATACAAACCTTTACAACCCCCTTAAGGGTCTGTTTTGGGATTTGGTTTAAATGTTCAGGCAGGAAGTAGTTAGCCCTGTTCGCCCAACCCTAACCCAACTCTAACCCTAACCCAACCCTAACCCAACCCAACCCAACCCAACCCCAACCCAACCCTAACCCAACCCTAACCTAACCCAACCCAACCCAACCCAACCCCAACCCAACCCTAACCCAACCCTAGCCCAACCCTAACCCAATCCTAACCCAACCCAACCCTAACCCAACACAACCCTAAATATGAACCTAGCCATTAACCCTTGTAAAGAACTCAGTTTATAACCTGAATATATCATCGTGCTCAAAAACCAATGCTGATTTTTTTGTGCACAATATACAACCCTTTGGGATTGGCAGACTTTCTTCTCTCACAAGGTGAACTTGCTCTTTATAGGAACATAACAAAAGGGCGAAAATAGCAATTTGCAGCTTTCCTGAGTGAAAGTTATCATGAACCTGAGCCAAGGCCCAAACCTTTCTCTGGAAAGTGTAAGAAGAACAATTTCTGGCACTTCCTCCGGTGAAGGGCGCTCTGAGGTTTCCTCGCAGTGAAGTTTCCAGAGGCAGCCGGAGTTAAGGAAGACGTATGATTGGGAGGAAATCAGGAGAAGAGAGATAAATATGGAAGGAGAGAAGGAAGCAAAGACAATGAGACTGAGAGACAGAATAGGAGAGAGATAGAGAGACAGAAGGAGATGGAGAGAGAGAAACAGAGGGAGTGAGAGAGAGGGAGACAGAGAATATGGGAGACATGGAGAAAACAGAGACAGAAGGGGAATAGAGGTAGAGAAAGACAGAGAATATGAGAGACATAGAGAAGACAGAGGCAGAAGGGGAATAGAGATAGAGAGGGACCGAGAATAGGAGAGACACGGAGCAGGACAGAGACAGAAGGGTAATAGAGAGGGACCGAGAATAGGAGAGACATGGATTGGGACAGAGACAGAAGGCTAATAAAAGAGACAGAGAATAGGAGAGACATGGAAAAGACAGAGACAGAAGGAGAATAGAGGTAGAGTGAGACAGAGAATAGGAGAGACGGAGAAGACAGAGACAGATGGAGAATAGAGGTAGGGAGAGACAGAGAATATGGAGAAAACAGAGACAGAAGGGGAATAGAGGTAGGGAGAGACAGAGAATATGAGAGACACAGAGAAGACAGAGACAGAAGTAGAATAGAGGTAGAGAGAGACAGAGAATAGCAGAGACATGGAGCGGGACAGAGACAGAAGGGTAATAGAGAGGGACCGAGAATAGGAAAGACATAGAGCAGGACAGAGACAGAAGGGTAATAGAGAGAGGCAGAGAATAGGACAGAGATAGAGAGACAGAAGGAGACGGAGAGAGAGAGAAACAGAGGGAGACAGAGAATATGAGAGATGGAGAAGACAGAGACAGAAGGGGAATAGAGGTAGAGAGAGAGACAGAGAATATGAGAGACAGAGAAGACAGAGACAGAAGGACAGTTTGTCCGTAGAGACATGGAGGGGAGACAGAAAAGAAGCAGAGAATGGGAGATACATGTAATGGGGGACAGAGACAGAAGGGGAAGTGGCGAGAGACAGATAATAGGAGATACACGGAGGGGCGACAGAGAGATAGAGTCAGCAAGGAAGGGTTGAAGAGACATTAAGAGACAGAGAATATGAGAGACCTGAAGAGGAGGTAGAGAGACAGAAGAGTAGATAGATAGATGGTTAGATAGATGCTCAGCGTTACCCCCAGTGAAGCTGCTGGATTTTTTGGGGCGGCGTGTTACCTCGTGGCTCCTCCGAAATTCCTAGGGGTAACTGATGCGTATCGCATTTGGTAGAAGTAAACATATGTCCAGACAGGTGCTCTTTGCTGTGCTCTTTATTACCCAGCCGGGTAAAAACAGTAAACCTGTGGTGAGAAAAGTAAAGCTGAAGAAGATCGAGGATTAGCAGATTCAGGCGTAATGATAGGAAACAGTCCTGCTCCCAAACGTAACACTTCTTAGCACCACTCTCGCGGGAATGGGTTTAGTGTACCCGGACAAGCCTCTCTCATTGACCTGGAAGCCAGAGTATCACTCAGACAATTAGGATAAATTCTCTGCCACAGACCCTCCTTGGTGAACTTAAACTTGGGAGAAAGTCTCTGCCACAGACCCCTCTCAAAAAGCCTCAGAAGATACCTCTGCCACAGGTACCCCCTAGGTTTGATCCTTGGAGATGTGCCTCCTTAAATGAGTTATGTCTGGATCTCCTTCAGCTTGTCGCCCAGGTACCGACCGACAGGTGATCAATCCTTCAGTGTCCGGCTACCTCGCTCCCTGGTGGTTTGTCCAGGCCTGCCAGCCTCTCAATGGCGCTTCTCAGAATGACTCCCCACCGAACAGCAGTACAGCTTAGGATCCTCAAAGTGGGAACCCAGTCACTCACTGGGTCTCTGTCGCTGTTTAGATGTTCCCGGTCAGCATGGCCCCGGAACCAGGAACACCGCGTGGCTTGCGCGCCCACGGCCAGCTAGGCCATAACGCCGGGGCGCCGTGATGTGGCCACCCTAACGGTGGGTGCCACACTGGACAAAGTAGCCCCTGAACCAATGGCGTCTGCCCCATAAATACCCCTCCCAGCATGCACAGTGAGGACAAACCCTCGTGATTGGCTGCTGGGAAAGAGCACCCAAACCTTGACTCCACTGCTGCCACCTGCAGCACCGGGGCTGGAACAACACCCCAGTACAGCATAATGGGCTCACAGCACAGCCAAGCTGGGGCAGAGACCGCATTTTGCTACTAACAATAAATTTAACTAACACCGGTACTGTAAAGTACATAGGCGCTACAGATAGATAGACAGTTCGATGGTCCGATTAAGAGAACCGTTTTTTATCATTAAGGCCCCTTTCACACTGGGGCGGGGGGCAGCGTCGGCAGTAAAGCGCCGCTATTTTTAACCACGCTTTACTGTCAATTTTGCGTCGCTATTCGGCCGATAGCGAGGCGCTTTTACCCCCGCTAGCGGCCGAGAAAGGGTTAAGCCACTGCAAAGTGGCGATTTGCCAGCGATATAGCCGCGGTGACCATTTATTTCAATGGGCAGGAGCAATGAAGGAGCGGTATACACACCGTTCCAAAGATGCTGCTAGGAGGACTTTTTTTTACTGTCCTGCTAGCCAGGGATGTATTCTGGCCTAGGCCAACAAGGCCCAGGCCTAGGGCGGCACTTTGCGGGGGGGTGGCCGGCCGGTCCTCTTCCCATGGCGTCCCTGTGTCCTCTTCCCATGGCGTCCCTGTGTCCTCTTCCCACGGCGTCCCTCTGTCCGTCACTCATGGCAACCCTCTGTCCTTCTCCCAGGGCATCCCTCTGTCCTCTTCCCATGAATATGACAGGGGTGTGGCTTTGACAGGAAGGGGTGGGTCATATTTAAATTAGGGGGTGCGCAAGTTTAGTCAGGCCTAGGGCAGCACAAAACCTAAATACACCTCTGCTGCTAGCGCACCGCTCCAGTGTGAAAGCCCTCTGGGATTTCACACTGGAGAGACAGTAGCGTCTCTTTCAGGGAGCTTTACAGGCACAATTTTTTGTGTTATATATCGCCTGCAAAGCGCCTCATTGTAAAAGGGGTCTTAAAGAGTCCGTGCCAGCACAGGGTCACTAGTAGGGAGTGGGGACGAGCGAGTGCCCCCCCCTGAGCCATACCAGGCAGCTAGCCCTCAGCATGGGGGGACGTGGGTGCTCTGGGCCCAGGGCCGATCCTAGGGTCACAGGCGCCTGGGTTCAGAAATATTTCTGGCGCCCCCACAAAGGGGGCGTGGTCATCTTACCAACTCCTCCCCTTTACACATTTTTCTATGGCAATGACTCAAACACAGAGATGCTCCTCTAAGAAGTCTTTGTTGCCCTGGGATCCTCCCATGATCTTTTAACAATAAAGAAAATACTGGAAGAGCGTACACTAATGAGACCTGGAGGGGAACCTCTCTGATACTGTTAGAAAGTGCCCCAAAACATAGTACAGGAGATGGTCAGACTGTAGACATGATACAAGCAATGGTCAGAGACTGCAATCATAGTACAGGAGATGGTCAGAGAGTGTAGACATATTACAGGAGACAGTCAGGGACTGGAGAAATAATACAGGAGACAGTCAGAGACTGCAGATATAATACAGGAGATGGTCAGAGACTGCAGTTCCTATTGACATAAGTAGATAATGGCCGATCGGCTCTCACCTGACCAACAACAACAGTTCCTCTGATCAGGAGTTAGCTCATTCTGAATTGCCCATGGATACTCCACTGGGTAGAGCCCAGATCTGTATCCTGGCAATGACTCCATTCCTTTCTCCGCCAGGGATGGCACTAGGCTGTGTGGCTTTCCATCTGGTGGCGCGCGGCAGCGGGGTTCTCTCTCAGCACTGTCCTCTCCCTCTGGAGTCCTGGGTACACTTCCCTGAAAGCTTTCCTGGGGTCCTGACTCTCTCTCTCTCTGCCATTCAGTACAGACTCCCCCAGGACAACCCACCATTAGTACAGACCCAGCCGAGGACAACCCCCCATTAGTACAGACCCAGCCGAGGACAACCCCCCATTAGTACAGACCCACCCAAGGACAACCCCCCATTAGTACAGACTCCCCCAGGACAACCCCCCATTAGTACAGACTCCCCCAGGACAACCCCCCCATTAGTACAGACCCCCCCCAGGACAACCCCCCATTAGTACAGACTCCCCCAAAACAACCCCCCATTAATACAGACTCCCCCAGGACAAACCCCCCATTAGTACAGACACCCCCAGGACAAACCCCCATTAGTACAGACCCACCCAGGACAACCCCCCATTAGTACAGACCCACCTAGGACAACCCCCCATTAGTACATACCCCCCCAGGACAACCCCCCCCCATTAGTACAGACTCCCCCAGGACAACCCCCTTAAGTACAGACCCACCCAGGACAACCCCCCATTAGTACATACCCCCCCAGGACGAGACTCCCCCAGGATAACCCCCCATTAGTACATACCCCCCCAGGACAAACCCCCCTTTAGTAGAGACTCACCCAGGATAACCCCCCATTAGTACAGACTCCCCCCAGGACAATCCCCCTATTAGTACAGACCCCCCAGGACAACCCCCCATTAGTATAGACACCCCCAGGACAAACCCCCCATTAGTACAGACCCACCCAGGACAACCCCCCATTAGTACAGACCCACCTAGGACAACCCCCCATTAGTACATACCCCCCCAGGACAACCCCCCCATTAGTACAGACTCCCCCAGGACAAACCCCCCATTAGTACAGACTCCCCCAGGACAAACCCCCCATTAGTACAGACCCACCCAGGACAACCCCCCTATTAGTACAGACTCCCCCAGGACAACCCCCCCATTAGTACAGACCCCCCCAAGGACAACCCCCCATTAGTACAGACCCACCTAGGACAACCCCCCATTAGTACATACCCCCCATTAGTACAGACTCCCCCAGGACAAACCCCCCCATTAGTACAGACACCCCCAGGACAAACCCCCCATTAGTACAGACCCACCCAGGACAAACCCCCCTTTAGTACAGACCCACCCAGGACAAACCCCCCTTTAGTACAGACTCCCCCAGGATAACCCCCCCATTAGTACAGACTCCCCCAGGACAACCCCCCCATTAGTACAGACCCCCCCCAGGACAACCCCCCATTAGTACAGACTCCCCCAAATCAACCCCCCATTAATACAGACTCCCCCAGGACAAACCCCCCCATTAGTACAGACACCCCCAGGACAAACCCCCCATTAGTACAGACCCACCCAGGACAACCCCCCATTAATACAGACCCACCTAGGACAACCCCCCATTAGTACATACCCCCCCAGGACAACCCCCCCCAATTAGTACAGACTCCCCCAGGACAACCCCCTTAAGTACAGACCCACCCAGGACAACCCCCCATTAGTACATACCCCCCCAGGACAAACCCCCCTTTAGTAGAGACTCCCCCAGGATAACCCCCCATTAGTACATACCCCCCCCAGGACAAACCCCCCTTTAGTAGAGACTCCCCCAGGATAACCCCCCATTAGTACAGACTCCCCCCAGGACAATCCCCCTATTAGTACAGACCCCCCCAGGACAACCCCCCATTAGTATAGACACCCCCAGGACAAACCCCCCATTAGTACAGACCCACCCAGGACAACCCCCCATTAGTACAGACCCACCTAGGACAACCCCCCATTAGTACATACCCCCTCAGGACAACCCCCCCATTAGTACAGACTCCCCCAGGACAAACCCCCCATTAGTACAGACTCCCCCAGGACAAACCCCCCATTAGTACAGACCCACCCAGGATAACCCCCCTATTAGTACAGACTCCCCCAGGACAACCCCCCCCATTAGTACAGACCCCCCCAAGGACAACCCCCCATTAGTACAGACCCACCCAGGACAACCCCCCATTAGTACATACCCCCCCATTAGTACAGACTCCCCCAGGACAACCCCCCCATTAGTACAGACTCCCCCAGGACAACCCCCCCATTAGTACAGACTCCCCCAGGACAAACCCCCCATTAGTACAGACCCACCCAGGATAACCCCCCTATTAGTACAGACTCCCCCAGGACCATCCCCCCATTAGTACAGACCCCCCAAGGACAACCCCCCATTAGTACAGACCCACCTAGGACAACCCCCCATTAGTACATACCCCCCCATTAGTACAGACTCCCCCAGGACAAACCCCCCCATTAGTACAGACACCCCCAGGACAAACCCCCCATTAGTACAGACCCACCCAGGACAAACCCCCCTTTAGTACAGACTCCCCCAGGATAACCCCCCCATTAGTACAGACTCCCCCAGGATAACCCCCCATTAGAACAGACCCCCCCAGGACAACCCCCCATTAGAACAGACCCCCCCAGGACAACCCCCCATTAGTACAGACCCCCCCAGGACAACCCCCCATTAGTACATGGCAGGCTGTGGCAGAGGCGCTCAATCTCAGCTGGATCAGGCGGCAGCGCAGCTGTATTAGTGTCTGTTGTGTATGCTCTGCTCGGCGCTCGCTCCCCCACGCTGTCTGAAGATGGCAGTGGCAGAGGTCACGGTGGGTGGAGCCGAGCGGCCGTGTGACGTCACGTCGTCACATCCCGCTCGGGTCTCTGATTGCTTCGGCGGCTCGGCGGCTCGGATTAAAAAAAAAAAAAAATGTTGGCGGCTCGCTCGGCGCCTCGCGGATGACAGCGCTGGGTGCGGGGCACCCACTGCACCCCGTGTAGGATCGGCCCTGTCTGGGCCACCCCACCCCAAAGTAACCTGTCCCTATGTTGATAAGGACAGGGCCTCTTCCCGACAACCCTGGCCGTTTGTTGTCGGGGTCTGTCGGCGGGGGCTTATCAGAATCTGGGAGCCCCCTTTAATAAGGAGACCCCCAGATACCGGCCCCCCACCCTAGGTGAATGAGTATAGGGTACACAACACAGGGTTTTAAAATAATTTATTAGTCAGCTTCGGGGGTCTTCTCCGCTCTCCGGGGGGTCTTCTCCACTGTCCGGGTCCCGGTGCATGCTGGGACTGTGACGTCATAAGAGGCCTATATAAATTGCCGCACACCGGGCATTACAGCGGGAGGGAGCGCCGAGTCAACATCGGAAGAAAAGAAGAAGGCGGCAAAGAAGACCGGGCTGGCTGCCGCTAGTAAGAGAGCTTCAAAGAAGATAGCGGCGGCCAGCCCCGAAGAAGGCACCGGAGAGCGAGCAGGAGAAGAACCAGGGGGGGGGCAAGACAACACCGGAGAGCGGAGAAGACCCCCGGAGAGCGAAGAAGACCCCCGGAGCTGACTAATAAATTATTTTAAAACCATGTGTTGTGTGTTTATTGACACTTTTCCTCCAGGTGAATGAGTAGGGGTTACGATGTACCCCGTATTCATTCACCTAGGGTGGGGGGCCGGTATCTGGGGGCCCCCTTATTAAAGGGGCTCCCAGATTCCGATAAGCCCCCCGCCTGCAGACCCCGACAACCAATGGCCAGGGTTGTCGGCAAGAGACCCTGTCCTTCCCAACATGGGGACAGGGTACTTTGGGATGGAGGGACCGCCGGGCGCCTCTCTGCCTCAGAGCACCCACACCCCCCCCATGTTGAGGGCATGCGGCCTGGTACGGCTCAGTAGGGGGGGGGGGCGCTCGCTTGTCCCCACTCCTTTCCTGACCGGCCTGGGCGGGCGTGCTTTGGATACGGGTCTGGTATAAATTGTGGGGGAACCCCCATGTAGTTTTTCCGGCGTAAGGGGGTTCTCCTTACAATCCATACCAGACCTAAGGGCCTGGTATAGCCCTGGGGGGGAACCCATGTCGGCTTTTCATTTAAAATTTCATACCAAACACCGCGGCTAGAATTGGCAGGAATCCAAGTCGGATCCCCGTCGCTTCTATGTCGCGCTCGCACTCGCTAGAATGTGCTTTTCCTATTCCAGCGAGTGCGAGATGTCACCGTGTGTAGAAAAAAACGACGTTTAAAACATTGTTTTTCAACCCGCGCATGCCCAGAAGCTAGTTATGAAGCGAGCTTCAATGGAAAAGAGTGGTGAACGTAACCTCGCTTTGCTAGAGCATTGTGAAAAAACGATGGTGTGTGGGCAACGTTGTTTTTAAAAATTTAAGTTTCAAAATCGTTGTTTTTTACTTCACAAAATTTTTTTTTTCATCACATAAAGTGATGGTGTGTACGCGGCATAAGTGTCCTTATTTTAAAAGTCACCAGCTGCAGTATTTGTAGCTGTTGACTTTTAAAAAAAATAATTAGGCAGAACTCCGCTTTAAATATTATCAGATCATATGATTTACAGCTCTTATTTAATAAAATTAAACATTTCCTTCCTGAAAAGTGACCGTCCGCATTTTTGTAAACTGATATTTTCCTCGACTCTTTTTAATGTCAGCCTTGTTGGCGTAAAGTGTGTTTAGGACAGAAAGTTCCGGAGAAATGTATGAAGATTCATGGTGCTGGCGGAATCCCTCGCGCTGTCAGTCGCGGTCCTGCAAAACCCAGAATCCCAAGTTTCCACTGTACAAGTATACATTGCGTGGCGTGCGAGAGAGACGCACATCGCAGAGGAGCTTTGAGCCAAGCATTGCAATCAATTTCTCAGCTCCTGTTTCCATTGCATACATCGGGTAGCTGTAAATTGGTGGTGGGGGGGGGGGGAATTTTCCATGCAAGCATGTTCATTTGTAAAGACGCACACATCTCATTCCTTTGACCCCTAAAGGCAATCTAAAGTCGAATCGGTTTTGTGATTGTGTAACTGTGATCAGTATGGTGTAATTATTTTACTTATTACCATATGTGGTTCTATTTTAATTACCGTTTTCTATACAGTGAAAACTCGCAAAACAATCAAGATTCAAGCTTCTGGGGTGTGCAGTACCGCATTTGGCCAGAGGTGGCGCTGGAGCCGAGCTGAGAAGATCGGAGATGTTTGGAAATACTTGGAAACACTCAGAAATACTCAGTTGCCGAGACTTTACGAGTTCAGCCGATCTGTCCCAGAGTATTTCCGAGGCTCTCAAGCGCCCCCCCACCTCTGGCCACATGCGGTATTGCATGCCATAGAAGTCAATGCGGAAACTAATTATTTTCATTTCCATTGACTACTATGGGGAAACTCGCTTGCTATGCGAGTGCCCACTACCAGGCCGTAGCCGTTCTGCAGCCGGGCCGCGGGTGGCTGGCAAGAGACACCTGGGTGGTCGGCATGAGAGGCTGGGTGGATGTAGGAAGTGAGTGGGCGGGCAAGCAGAGATGATATCATCTTTCTCCGCCCCCGTATCATTGCTCTTTTGCCCTCATAGCCAGTGTTTTGTCTCAGTGACAGAGGTGCTGTGGGGAGCAGAGAGATTACATCATCTCTCACTGCCCGCCCCGCATCACCGCTCTCCTGCGGCTTCTCGCTGTGAGAAAACTGATATTCCTTGTTCAGCGGCCCCCAGACAGCTAATCAGGAATGGCCGAGGGCGGAGCCAGAGTAGGGTGACCACGTGTCCCGGATTGCCCGGGACAGTCCCGCAGTTTGCAGGTCTGTCCTGGGCACATTCATTCCAGGGCAATATAGTGTCCCAGAATGAAACTGACACAGCCACCCTCGGGCCAATCTTATGCCCGCAAAAAAGGCCGCCACATCACCTCTTTACTCACTGACAGTACTTGTCCTGGCCGGGAATGCCTGGAGGAGCACAATCCCCGCCCCCTGCTTGTGATTGGAGAAATCATAAATCCTGCCTCTTGTGTCCAATCACTGTGCTGTGATTCGTTACAGCAGAAGCTGATTTTTGGGAAGGGGGGTTGTACCTGAATGGTAGTTTGGAAATGTGGTCACCCTAAGCCAGAGAGTGACAGCCGAAGGAGTTCCAGGCCCTCCCTCTGCCAGGTGAGACCGGCTGTAGCATGAGGAGGGAGACACCCTGTTTCATCCAAAGGGGCGATTATACAGAAATCTTACATCGTTAGTGACAGGTGAGCTGTGTGTGCGAGTGCAGGTGGGGTGTGCTGGGACTTGTAGTTCACCCCCTCAGCTGTCTGCCTGGCCACTCACTCCACATCTGGTGACAGGCTACGTGGCAGGTGGCATGGCAAGTGACATTCCGCATTTGATGGCAGGCGACAGTGGCAAGTGACACGCTCAGGGCTCCCATTGATTCTACATTATGGTCAGGGCCGTTTGAAGACATTTGGGGGCCCCAAGCAAAACAAAAAGTGACTATTCAAGTTCAGAAGCGGGGGGGGGGGGGATTTGGCGGCTTACCTCTATCCTCCGCCTCACACGCACACGCCGGCATATTTTGGTGTCCGCACAGGGGCTCCCAGCAGGGAGGGCCCTTGCTGCACCGCTGCGTCCTCCTGCAGTCCGGTCGGCCGTGTACCATAACCACGCGGTACAGGAGATTCAGTTTTCTGTTCCCGGGGACGGACTGAAAGGAAGTGAGCACTCAGTGTGTGCACTTCCTGTCAGTCCGGCCGGGAACAGGAACCTGAATCTCCTGTACCGTGCGGTTATGGTACACGGCTGACCGGACTGCAGGAGGACGCAGCGGTGCGCCAAGGGCCCTCCCTGCTGGAGCCCCTGGCCTGCTCGGGGCCCCTGGCCAGCTCAGGGCCCCAGGCAATTGCTTGCTTTGCCTGTCGGCCTGATTATGATGAATTGAACTATTTCGAAATAATACGCTTCAATCACCCTGACACCATATCAAGCATGCTGCCGTGATGATTAAAACGCCAACACCAGCCATTGCCCGCAAAAAATTGTGTAGCACTACCCTCGGAGGAGCTGCTGGTTGTTTTGGGTGGCACATTTACCTTGTGGCTCTTCCGAATTCCTAGGGGTGAATGGTGCATATAGCAATAGTAAAAGAATATCCGCAACAAGTTTCTTTGCTGTGCTCTTTATTACCCAGCCGGGTAAAAACAATGAACCGGTGATGAAAGGGATAGATGAATTATGCCTGGATCTCCTTCTTAATGTCGCCCAGATACCGACTGACAGGTGATCAATCCTTCAGTGTCCGGCTACCTTGATCCCTGGTGGTTTGTCAAAATCCTTTTGGATCGCCAGCCTCTCATTGGCGCTCCTCAGACGGACTCCCCACCGAACAACTCTACCGCTTGGGATCCTCAAAGGTGGGAACCCAGTCGCTCACTGGGTCCCCGTCGCTGCTCAGATGTTCCGGGCCAGCATGGCCCCGGGAACCAGAAACACCGCGTGGCACGCATGCCGCCGGCCAGGTAGGCCATAACGCCGGGGCGCCGTGATGTGGTCACCCTAAAGGTGGGTGCCACACAGGACGAAGAAGACCCAGAACCAACGGGATCTGCCCCGTAAATACCCTCCCCCAGCATGCACAGCTAGGCCCAACCCTCCTGATTGGCTGCTGGGAAAGAGCACCCAAACCTTGACTCCACTGCTGCCATCTACTGCACAGGGGTGGGAAGAACACCCCAGCACAACAAAATGAGCCTACAGCACAGCCAAGCTGAGACAGAGACCCTGTTTTGAACATAACAATTTGGATCAGAGTCTAACTACACTCTGATCTTCCTCTAAATGTAAATAGCACCAGTACCCAAAGTAACCAAAGTAACCAGGCGCTACAATTGTTTACCCCCCGCGTGATCACAAAGGGGGTGAATACATACGCACATGTCAATTATCAGTTTTATGTATTGTGAGAGGAAGTCAGGTAAATCTGTGGGTGTTGTCACAGACGAGAGATACATTTCTGCCTTGTTTAGACAATTCACCAATTACTATCAGGTGTCGGCTACAGAGGTAGCCAGAAAGGTTTAGGCCGCGTACACACGGCCGAGAACCTCGACGGGCGGAACACATCGTTCCGCCCGTCGAGGTTCTCGGCCGGCCGTCAGATTCGACGACCAGCCCGTCGGGAAAGGCGACCAGCCATTCATCCCGACGGGCCGTCCCGCAAATAGAGAACCTGCTCTCTATTTGCTCGACGGGTTTCCCGACGGGCTGGGCTCGGCGAATCCGTACACACGGCCGAGATTGTCGGCAGAATGAGGATCCCAGCGAGGTTCTCGCTGGTTTCTGCCGAGAACGTCGGCCGTGTGTACGGGGCTTCAGGGCGTTGGAAAACTTCAGCTGTTCAGTGTGAGGCAATTAAGGCCTCTATAAGTCACCCAGAGGATGACTACTGATTGCTGCAGGCCTTTGAGTTAAGGAGAGCAGTGGGGTGAGAAAGACTTCTGAAGGTGAGGTCGTATCAGTATTTCTGTGTGATAAATATCAAAGAGACTTTTTGTTCTCTGCTGTAGGACCAGCAGTGTCTGCCCAGCAGTAGGCTGTGCCAGACTCCATAGGTAGGTTCCTGTGTGGTGAAGGTAGACGCCCCAAGTGGCCGGGGTTTATTTTATGTTTTGTTTTGTTTATGCTGTTTTGATGCTTGCACTTGTATCCAGCAATATGAAAGAATAAACCATATCCTTTCTTTTCAACCATCCTCTACTGCCTTTCTGTATAGTTCAGCGTGTAGTGAACCCACCCAGGGGGTCACACACACCTGCTACCAAGCTAATCCCTCACAGTATATATTTTTTTTAAATTTATTTCACCAACTTAGACTGTTGTGTTCTGATCCATCACATATAATTGAGATAAAAAAAAAAAAACATTGAACTAAAAGCTGTAATGTAACAAAATAGGTAAAAAGCCAATATTTTTTTCCTGCTGTTTTATCTTGTCCTGTGTTGCCTCTTCTGTCCTCTAACTTCCTCCTCATCCTCTGTCATCTTCGTCATGAATCAGGCCTGGTTTCACCTGCCGGGTTCGGATTCTGCGCCGCGGATCTGTGTGAATGTGAAATATTTTGTATACGGTGTCAGAGTAATTTGTAGCAGGACAGTGCTGCGGATGTGTCTTCACGGAAGGTTCCGGAACATGCTTCATATCGAGATAAATGAAAGCCTGCTCTCTCTGTTTAGACAAACGCCAGCGAGTTATGAAAACATTTATCTCACGGAGATGTATTATCCGATGTACACAAACTCCTCTCGGCACAGGAATATCTCATTAGCGAAGGCGGCTCGAATCAACAAATGAGGAGCTCGGGAGCAGTGTCATTACTCTGATTGCAAATAATTGTATTCACATGGATGAAATATTATACAGATCGTAGGTTGGGAAAGTGCAGATATGTACTGCGCAGCACAGATACCTCTTTTCTGTACAGGAATATGGGATGAGATGATTAAAGATGAATGGAAGTCAATGCGGGTCTTCAGAACATTTGCTGGTTATGGCAACCTGTAGAGTAAGGTGACCAGATTTTTAAAATGAAATCCATATAGGGCCAGATTCAGATACAAATGTGTATCTATCCGGCGGCGTAGCGTCTGCTCTTTACGCTACGCCTCCGCAAATTTTATGGGCAAGTGCCTTATTCAGAAAGCACTTGCTCCATAAGTTGCGGCGGCGTAGCGTAAAGTGTCCGGCGTAAGGGCGCCTAATTCAAATTACTAATGTGGGGACATGATTCATGGAAATGAATCATGACCCCATGCAATTTACGTATTTTCTGAACGGCGCATGCGTTGTCCGTGGACGTATCCCAGTGCGCATGCGTGAAATCACGTCGCTAGTAGTCAATGTAAACGATGTGAACGCAACTTACGTAAGCCCCATTCCCGAATGATTTAAGCAAACTACGTAACCGACGTACAATTCGACGCTGTCCCGACGTCTATACTTAAAATTGGCTACGCCTCCTATAGCAGGGGTAACTTTACGCCGGAATAACGCTTACGCAAACGACGTAAACTACGACACCTGCTGGAGATGCATAAACCGTAACATCCTCTGGATGGTCCGTTAAGTCCATACGTTCTGTATTCTGTGGCTGGGGAGATGAGCCAACTGCCCTAAGCCCCCTGGAACTCCACATTATGCGCTTCGGCTTTAGGGATGGCAATCTCCATATTTTCAACTGCCTATTCATCAGCCAGGATTTCAGAGTTGTCATCTGAACTTTCTTCATAGTTCCAGGCAACGGGAGCCCCACCCTGCTGCTGAGCAGAGTCTAGCAGCTGTCTGTAGGCGATCTCCAGCTCCCATTCCTGAATGGCCAGAAACTCCAAATCTTCCTGTAACCAGTGCCCTTCTGAGACATTTCAATTTTTGCTCTCTATGCTCCATTATTTCTTCTAAGCACCACTCCCGATCACTCCTAAAGTCGGGATCACTGGACGTCCTCCAATGCAACAATCCCAGGCCATCATAGTCATAACCTTCCGTGGGGCTGCCATCCACTGACCACGGGCACTCTTGGGCTATATACCACCGGAGGGCTCTGTATCTCTCATCCAACCGCATCTCTGCCCGGATCAGCCTGCTTAACTCGGCTGTCCACTCCTGCTTCGGTTGTTCCACCAACAACGGCATTCGTACGTCATACTGCGGCCAGTACCTTACATGAATGAAGGGGAGGACCTTTCCCTGGTGTTGCTGCTCAAGAGCTAGTGCTTCCTTCCAGAGTTCGCAGCAAATCGAATCAGACCATCGCAGCAGGGCCTCCTCTGATCTCTTGTAACCTCCTTCTGAATTCCTCTTCCATGGCGACTGGCATCTGTACCTCTCCTCTCTCTTCAGTTGGTGCTGCTGTGACTTCTGCTGCTGCAGCACCTCTTTGATGTAGCCAAGTTGCATCCACAGCCGCTACAACCAGGTCTTTGATCTCCGGTGGAGGGTTAGCACCATACTGTGCCAGTCCTCATTTAACAGCCCGATCAAAACGTTCTTCCTCGGGTGTCCTGCCTTTCCATTTCCATTCCACCAACTCAAGACAGCTTATCCGACACTACAACAATCCAGCAGGCACGACCCATTCTATTTCCCAGAATTAACAAGACATAAGCTCTGTTCTCTGGTTCCAAAATGAATGAATACGTTTAATGGTAACCTTCAGCTCTTATATACAGTTTAGAAACCAAAAAGCATGCTGCAGTAATCAAAGGAACAAAGACACACTCCACCCACAACATCACACAATGCATGTCATACACATTCTTTTAGATAATGACATTCAGATGAGTTAATTATCCCCCAGACGTCCTGACTCCGACAATAATCTATTCACCTGCTTAATACACATTCCTAAGTCAGACGTTTTGGCACCGAATCTGACATAATTAACATGAACTGATTACTACAGCTGACAAGTTAGACGTTATGACTCTCACCTGCTATTCACATCCCATATTATCATCAATAGTATTTTCACACAATACAGTGTCATTAGCATCCACAATGAAAGGTCTTTCAGAAGCCAGACTCAATTAACACCTCAAAAGTATGTGTCCCCCCCCACTGTCACTGTCCTATTGACCTGTTCGGGTCAAAAGAAACCACTTGTAATATTTCAAGATATCCCAATACATGAATTATTGTTGCTGTCCCATCTCATGTAATCCGAGATATCATTTCTCAGTCATCCTATGCCCCTAATTGACATAGGATGACCCTAGACCCAAGAGTCATTGGTGAAGCTGGCACAGGCATACCCCGCATCCTTCAAAAGTCTCTGAGTATCACGGGCCATACCGTTACAGGTTGTAAAGGAAATATTTTTTTCCCTAAATAGCTTCCTTTACCTTAGTGCAGTCCTCCTTCACTTACCTCATCCTTCCATTTTGCTTTAAATATCCTTATTTCTTCTGAGAAATCCTCACTTCTTGTTCTTCTGCCTGTAACTCCTTACAGTAATCTCTGGTGTGGAGAAATCCTCTTGAAGGGGGAGGGGTCGAGCAAGCAAATCAGGACACTCTCTACTTTGCAGATAAAGGAGCTGTGTGTTAGTGGGCGTCCTGACACTCCTGCTCGCCCCCTCCCCCCTCAAGAGGCTTTCTGTACACCAGGAAGAAAGCCTTGCATTACTGTGTGGAGTTACAGACAGAAGAACAGGAAGTGAGGATTTCTCAGAAGAAATAAGGACATTTAAAATCAAAAAGGAAGGATGAGGTAAGGGAAGGAGGACTGCACTAAGGTAAAGGAAGATATTTAGGGAAAAAATGAATTTCCTTTACAACCCCTTTAAGCCTCATACACACAATCGGATTTTCCGTGAACAGACCTGTGGAATTTTGTCCGAAGGGCGTTGGCCAGGCCCGGACTTGCCATAGGACATACCGGGCATATGCCCGGTGGGACGCATTTCACGTCTCCCTCCAGCTTAACATGCATTGGGTCCAGAACTGTTAAGGGGTGTCTGTGTAACAAACTGTGGGGTGCTGTGTAATGTAAAGTGGTCCAGAGGTGCAGGGTGCTGTGTAATGTAAAAGGGTCCAGGGTTGCAGGGTGCTGTGTAATGTAAAGGGGTCCAGAGGTGCAGGGTGCTGTGTAATGTAAACGGGTCCAGAGGTGCAGGGTGCTGTGTAATGTAAAGTGGTCCAGAGGTTCAGAGTGCTGTGTAATGTAAAAGGGTCCAGAGGTGCAGGGTGCTGTGTTATGTAAAGGGGTCCAGAGGTGCAGGGTGCTGTGTAATGTAAAGGGGTCCAGAGGTGCAGGGTGCTGTGTAATGTAAACGGGTCCAGAGGTGCAGGGTGCTGTGTTATGTAAAGAGGTCCAGAGGTGCAGGGTGCTGTGTAATGTGAAGGGGTCCAGAGGTGCAGGGTGCTGGGTAATGTAAAGGGGCCCAGAGGTGCAGGGTGCTGTGTTATGTAAAGGGGTCCAGAGATGCAGGGTGCTGGGTAATGTAAAGGGGTCCAGAGGTGCAGGGTGCTGTGTAATGTGAAGGGGTCCAGAGGTGCAGGGTGCTGTGTAATGTGAAGAGGTCCAGAGGTGCAGGGTGCTGTGTAATGTGAAGGGGTCCAGAGGTGCAGGGTGCTGTGTTATGTAAATGGGTCCAGAGATGCAGGGTGCTGGGTAATGTGAAGAGGTCCAGAGGTGCAGGGTGCTGGGTAATGTAAAGGGGCCCAGAGGTGCAGGGCGCTGTGTAATGTAAAGGGGCCCAGAGGTGCAGGGCGCTGTGTAATGTAAAGGGGTCAGATTTTTTTTCCATTCTGCACTGACTCTCTTTAAAATTGCCCTAGCCCCTGTTCAAACCCAATCCGGGGACAAAACCGGGGACAGACTTGGTCCGGGGACTGTCCCCGGAAACCAGGGATGTCTGGTCACCCTACTGTAGAGTTACAGTAATTTGTGCTCGGGGACTTATCTCCAGCAATGCATGGTGTACATTCCTCATCGCTGCTCCTTGACTTCTTCCAAAGCAGCATCTTCTTTCTTTGGTCATTGGCCCCTCCTGAGCATGCGCACTGGAGTTACTGGAACTTGGCTCAATTCTTGGCGTCTTACAGATGGTAGCAGTGGCAGGGGTTGTACAGTGCACACAGAGAAAAAAAAAGTGCTATCAGACAGGTAAATTAGTACTTTGTCAGAACAGACATACACAGTCTCTTCCATCAAAATGCTCTACCTGCCAGAATTATTATTTAGAGTTTAGTTTTCCTAGGTGAAATACAGGGGCTGCCTCTTCTTCTGGTGATCCCTATAACACACCCTGCTGGTGATCCTGGGACACTGCTTCTGGTGATCCTGGGACACTGCTTCTGGTGATCCTGGGACACTGCTTCTGGTGATCCTGGAATGCACTTGCATGTGATCCAGGAAAACACCAGCTGGTGATACTGGCACACACTGTGGGATGTACGGACAAATCTGATATTGCTGGAATATGCTTGCTGTGATCCTTTAATACACGTTCTGGTGATCCTGAAATGCACTTACCTGTGATCCAGCAAAATATCGCCTCGTGATACTGGCACACACCGACTAGGGATGCTTCGACACATCTACTGGTGATTCTAGAACATATTTGCTGTTGTTCCTGGGATACACCTGCTGATGGTCCTGAAACACCCCTTCTGGTGATCCTGGAATACACCTGCTGGGGGTCCTGAAACACCCCTTCTGGTGATCCTGCAATACACCTGCTGGGGGTCCTGAAACACCCCTTCTGGTGATCATGGGATACATCTACTGGGGATCCTGAAACACCCATTCTGGTGATCCTGGAATACACCTGCTGGGGATCCTGAAACACCCATTCTGGTGATCCTGGAATACACCTGCTGGGGATCCTGAAACACCCATTCTGGTGATCCTGGAATACACCTGCTGGGGATCCTGAAACACCCCTTCTGGTGATCCTGAAACACCCCTTCTGGTGATCCTGAAACACCCCTTCTGGTGATCCTGAAACACCCCTTCTGGTGATCCTGGAATACACCTGCTGGGGATCCTGAAACACCCATTCTGGTGATCCTGGAATACACCTGCTGGGGATCCTGAAACACCCCTTCTGGTGATCCTGAAACACCCCTTCTGGTGATCCTGGAATACACCTGCTGGTGATCCTGAAACATCCCTTCTGGTGATCCTGAAACACCCCTTCTGGTGATCCTGGAATACACCTGCTGGTGATCCTGAAACATCCCTTCTGGTGATCCTGAAACACCCCTTCTGGTGGTCCTGTGTGCACCTGGTGGTCCTGGAAAACAATAGCTGGGGATGCTAGGACACATCTGCTGACTATGCTAGAACATACCTGTTGGTGATGCGGGACACACCTTCTGCCCAGCTTTAACACAACTAGGTAATGCTGAAGTATGCCTGCTGGTGATCTCACCTTCTGGTGATTCTAAATGCACTTATCTGTGATCCAGCCAGGGCTGGTGCAAGGATTTTTGACACCCTAGGCAAAATTTTATTTTGCTTCCTACCCTATTGGCTCCACCCCTGACCCCACCCTACTTTTCCCTGGACATGTAAACCCCACCTTTTTTTAATGAAGCCCCATCAAATGCAGTCCATCAGCATCAATCAAATGCAGCCTCACCAACGCCAATCAAATGCAGCCTCACCAACGCCAATCAAATGTAGCCTCACCAGCGTCCCATCAATGCAGTGCATTTGTATCATTCCATCATTGGTATCAGTGGGGGGAATGGTGCCCCATCATTGGTATCAGTGGGAGGAATAGTGTCCCATCTTTGGTGTCAGTGGGAGGAATAGTGTCCCATCTTTGTATCAGTGGGGGGGAATAGTGTCCCATCATTGGTATCAGTGGAAGGAATAGTGTCTCATCATTGGTATCAGTGGAAGGAATAGTGTCTCATCATTGGTATCAGTGGGGGGGAATAGTGTCCCATCATTGGTATCAGTGGAAGGAATAGTGTCTCATCATTGGTATCAGTGGAAGGAATAGTGTCTCATCATTGGTATCAATGGGAGGAATAGTGTCCCATCATTGGTATCAGTGGGAGGAATAGTGTCCCATCATTGGTATCAATGGGAGGAATAGTGTCCCATCATTGGCATCAGTGGGAGGAATCGTGTCCCATCATTGGTATCAGTGGGAAGAATAGAGTCCCATCATTGGTATCAGTGGGAAGAATAGTGTCCCATCATTGGTATCAGTGGGGGGGAATAGTGTCCCATCATTGGTATCAGTGGGAGGAATCGTGCCCCATCATTGGTATCAGTGGGGGGGAATTGTGTCCCATCATTGGTATCAGTGGGAGGAATAGTGTCCCATCATTGGTATCAGTGGGAAGAATAGTGTCCCATCATTGGTATCAGTGGGAGGAATAGTGTCCCATCTTTGGTGTCAGTGGGAGGAATAGTGTCCCATCTTTGGTATCAGTGGGGGGGAATAGTGTCCCATCATTGGTATCAGTGGGAAGAATAGTGTCCCATCATTGGTATCAGTGGGAGGAATAGTGTCTCATCATTGGTATCAATGGGAGGAATAGTGTCCCATCATTGGTATCAGTGGGGGGGAATAGTGTCCCATCATTGGTATCAGTAGGAGGAATCGTGTCCCATCATTGGTATCAGTGGGGGGGAATAGTGTCCCATCATTGGTATCAGTGGGGGGGAATTGTGTCCCATCATTGGTATCAGTGGGAGGAATAGTGTCCCATCATTGGTATCAGTGGGGGGGAATAGTGTCTCATCATTGGTATCAATGGGAGGAATAGTGTCCCATCATTGGTATCAGTGGGGGGGAATAGTGTCCCATCATTGATATCAGTGGGAGGAATCGTGTCCCATCATTGGTATCAGTGGGAGGAATCGTGTCCCATCATTGGTATCAGTGGGGGGGAATTGTATCCCATCATTGGTATCAGTGGGAGGAATAGTGTCCCATCATTGGTATCAGTGGGAGGAATCGTGTCCCATCATTGGTATCAGTGGGGGGGAATTGTGTCCCATCATTGGTATCAGTGGGAGGAATAGTGTCCCATCATTGGTATCAGTGGGAGGAACAGTGCCCCATTCCTGGTATCAGTGGGAGGAACAGTGCCCCATTCCTGGTATCAGTGGGAGGGCCGGATAAAAGCAAGCAAAGGGCCCTTGCGCCACAGTTTGGAAGCCCCTGCCCTAAGGCAACAAGATATTCCTTGGATTCAGGGTCTTGGAAATCTTCTTATAGCCTCGGCCATCTTTTTTTCAGATCCTCAGAGAGTTCTTTGCCATGAGGTGCCATGTTGAACTTCCAGTGACCAGTATGAGAGAGTGAGAGCGATAACACCAACATTTAACACACCTGCTCCCCATTCACACCTGAGCCCTAGTAACACTAACAAGTCGCATGACACCGGGGAATGAAAATGGCTAATTGGGCCCAATTTGGACATTTTCACTTAGGGGTGTACTCACTTTTGCTTCCAGTGGTTTAGACATTAACCACTTCATGCAAATCGCTGTTCCCATACGTCAGTATTTGATGCTTAATACCGGGGTTATGGCAGCAGCCAGCTGCTATAACCCCGGTATTTTCGGGAACTTTGTGTGTTTCTCTTAAAGATAAAAGTGGTCTCTGTGGCGGATTCGCCGCAAAATAACTTTTATCGGCGGCGGGAGAGGTGCCCACCCCCCTCCCGCCACGCTCCGGTCATCTCCGCCTCTTACCAGACCCGCCGGTAGCGGCGGAGATGAACGCATCCTTTGCCATGGATGCCTGACTGCCAACTGAGGGGAAGATGGCCCCCGCTCAGCTCCATAGCATGGGAGGGCGGTAGCGACGTCTAAATAAATAGTAAAATAAATAAGAAAATAAATATGTATCGTTTTTTTTTAAAGCACCCCGTCCCGACGAGCTTGTGACCAGAAGCGAACGCACACGTGAGCAGCGCCCGCATATGAAAGCGGTGTTCAAACCACACATGTGAGGTATCGCCGCGATTGTCAAAGCAAGAGCAATAATTCTAGTCTTAGACCTCCTCTGTAACTCAAAACTGGTAACCTGTAGACATTTTTAAACTTCGCCTATGGAGATTTTTAAGGGTTAAAGTTTGTCGCCAATCCACGAGCGGGCACAATTTTGAAGCGTGACATGTTGGGTATCAATTTTCTCGGCGTAACATTTATCTTTTACAACAGGGCTCGACAAAATCTGGGCGCCCGGGCACAATTGCGACAAAAAATTGTGACCTGGCGCCCGGGGAAGCTTAGGCCTGCAGAAGGCCGCAAATTACCGGGCGGCGCGGGCCAACCACGATTGGGCGGGCCCGCCGCGATTGCGCGGCGGGGGAGGTGGGGGCACACGGAGTCTCTGTGCGCCCCCACCTCCCCCGCCGCACCCGCTGGTAATTGAGGCTGCGGCTTTGTGGCCTTCTGCAGGCCTAAGCTTCCTTCTGTGATCTGGCACCATCTTGTGGTGGCCGTTGGCATTACAAGTAAAGCAGCAGTTCTAATGTGTTTTTTCACTGCCATCTCCTTCCCTCTAATTAGAGCCCCCAAACATTATATATTTTTATTCTAACGCCCTAGAGAATAAGATGGCGGTCGTTGCAATACTTTCTGTCACACCGTATTTGCGCAGCGGTCTTACAAGTGCACTTTTTTTGGGAAAAAATACACCTTTTTTGAATAAAAAAAATAAGACAACAGTAAAGTCAGCCCAATTTATTTTTATATTGTGAAAGATAATGTTACGCCGAGTAAATTGATACCCAACATGTCACGCCTTATAATTGCGCCCGCTCGTGGAATGGCGACAAACTTTTACCCTTAAAAATCTCCATAGGCGACGTTTAAAAAATTCTACAGGTTGCATGTTTTGAGTTAGAGGAGGTCTAGGGCTAGAATTATTGCTCTCGCTCTACCGATCGCGGCGATACCTCACATGTGTGGTTTGAATACCGTTTACATATGCGGGTGCTACTCACGCATGCATTCGCTTCTGCGCGCGAGCTCGGCGGGACGGGGCGCGTTTTCTGGCTCCTAACTTTTTTAGCTGGCTCCTAGATTCCAAGCAAATTTGTCAAACCCTGTTTTACAATATATATGGTATATATATATATATATATATATATATAATATATATATATATATATATATATATATATATATATATATATATATATATATATATATATATATATATATAAAAATTGGGCTAACTTTACTGTTGTCTTATTTTTTTTATTCAAAAAGGTGTATTTTTTCCCAAAAAAGTAAGACCGCTGCGCAAATACGGTGTGACAGAAAGTATTGCAACTACCGCCATTTTATTCTCCAGGGTGTTAGAAAAATATATGTATAATGTTTGGGGGCTCTAAGTAAATTTCTAGCAAAAGAGAAATGATTTTAACTTGTAAACAACGAGTGTAAATAACAAGTGTCAAAAAGAGGCACAGGCCTGAAGTGGTCAATGGCTGTGTGTTGAGTTATTTTGAGGGGACAGCAAATTGACACTGTTATGCAAGCTGTACACTCACTACACAACATTGTAGCAAAGTGTCATTTTTTTTATTTTTTCAGGATCACCAGAAGTTTTGCCCCAGCATCACCAACAGACGTGTTCCTGGACCACCAAAACGTGTTTTCAGGATCACCAAAAGTTGTGTCACAGCATCGACAATAGATGTGTTCCTGGACCACCAAAAGTTGTGTCCCAGCATCACCAACAGATGTGTTCCTGGACCACCAAACCGTGTTTTCAGGATCACTAAAAGTTGTGTCCCAGCATCACCAACAGATGTATTTCTGGACCACCAAAACGTGTTTTCAGGATCACCAAAAGTTGTGTCACAGCATCGACAATAGATGTGTTCCTGGACCACCAAAAGTTGTGTCCCAGCATCACCAACAGATGTGTCCCTTGACAACCAAAATGTGTTTTTAGGATCACCAGAAGTTGTGTCCCAGCATCACCAAAAGATGTATTCCTGGACCACAAAACGTGTTTTCATGATCACTAAAAGTTGTGTCCCAGCATCACCAACAGATGTATTTCTGGACCACCAAAATGTGTTTTTTAGCATTACTAGAAGTTGTGTCCCAGCATCACCAACAGATGTGTTCCTGGACCACCAAAACGTGTTTTCATGATCACCAGAAGTTGTGCCCCAGCATCACCAGCAGATGTGTTCCTGGACCTCCAAAACGTGTTTTCAGGATCACCAGACATTGTGTCCCAGTATCACCAACAGATGTGTTCCTGGACCACCAAAACATGTTTTCAGGATTATCAAAAGTTGTGTCCCAGCATCACCAACAGATGTGTTCCTGGACCACCAAAACGTGTTTTAATGATCACCAGAAGTTGTGCCCCAGCATCACCAACAGATGTGTTCCTGGTCCATCAAACCATGTTTTCAGGATCACCAGAAGTTATGTCCCAGCATCACCAACAGATGTGTTCCTGGACCACCAAAATGTGTTTTTATGATCACCAGAAGTTGTGCCCCAGCATCACCAACAGATGTGTTACTGGACCACTAAACGTGTTTTTTAGCATCACTAGAAGTTGTGTCCCAGCATCACCAACAGATGTGTTACTGGACCACTAAACGTGTTTTTTAGCATCACTAGAAGTTGTGTCCCAGCATCAGCAACAGATGTATTCCTGGACCACCAAAACGTGTTTTTATGATCACCAGAAGTTGTGACCCAGCATCACCAACAGATGTTTTCCAGGAGCATGTAAATGATCACAAAAGGAATTACAATTCTAAAAGAGATCTTTTTAAAATAAAGTACTCTACACCGTATTTCGGTCATGAGCTGCTGATAAATAAATTACATGCCGCAATGAGACTATTTATTCTATAGAGATGTACAATGTTTTATATTCACAGCCACACCAGCTTAGAGAAAGCAGCATTTATTACCCAGCACACAGAATTCCAAAATAGCGCTTCTATTTCTGTCCCATAAATATCGCTGTGTGTTGATAATTTCCCAGTGTGCCGCATTATTCAAGCTGAAGGTTGCGGATTTTTTGCTTATTTTTTGGCATTCCAACTGGAGAGACATAAACAGTTTGTCTCCAAAATATTATTCCTACCGTCATGCACAATTAGATGGGAGAGCGCGAGAACAAGTCCGGCTCCTGCTGCTATGGCGATTATGCTGAACAAGTTACTGGATTTAATTTGATTTCATTCATTGATGGAGGGAGTGTGGGGGCTTCCTCACCATTCTCAACACACAGTGGTACCCAAAATTGTTTGACTGTGCAAAAAAGTTGCTGTTAGATCTAAATGTAGACATACAATCTCTGTACAATCTCCTCTAGACTGACCACACGTGCTACAATCTAGGTGGTTGGGAGGATGAAATGTATTTTCTATATAGAGTCATAAATGTATCCGTAGAAGTCATCTGTTTATCAGGGATTTTGGATTATGATTTTTTGTTTAGGTGCTAGTATTGCCAGCAGGTGTGTTCCAGGATTACCAATGAGTTTGTTCCAGGAACACCAGCAAGTGCGTTCCAGGATTATCAGCAAGTGTGTTCCAGGATCACCAGCAAGTGTGTTCCAGGATCACTAGCAAGTGTGTTCCAAAATTACCAGCAAGTGTGTTCCATGATTACCAGTAAGTGCGTTCCAGAATCACCAGCAAGTGTGTTCCAGGATTACCAGTAAGTGTGTTGCAGGATCACCAGCAAATGTGTTCCACAATCATTAGTAAGTAGGGATGAGCTTTGCGTTTGATTCTAGCGTATGTTCGACTTGAACATTGTCCGTTCGTACGTTCAACGAATTTCAAACAAAACGGGTCGTTAGCGCCAAATTCGAGTGACGCGCAACGGCCCATAAGTCACTGCGGCATTGCGTGCTGATGATTGGCCAAACATGCACTATGACCCTGCATGCTTGGCCAATCACAGCGCGCAAAAAACTGAGAGCCATCATTGGCCAAAGCGAGGGTGGCTTTGGCCAATTATGGCTCAGGACTTTAACACACGCCCCACACTATATAAGGCCGCCTTCTGGGCGGCCTCATGTAGTGTGTTCCAGCGCTGAACTGAGATCAGTCAGAGAGACAGAGAGATATTCTTTTTATATAGCTAGATAGAGCAGGCAGGCTAGTCAGTTTAGCTTAATTTACAGTGTGTAGAGGATATATATACATCCCTAGGTGTTGTAAATATATTTATACACTGTATAGCTTAGTTAGATCAGTTCTTCCTAATTCACTGGCAGGCAGGTGATTTTGCTATTTAAAGACGTTATCACAGGTATAGACACCCAGCAAGTACAATAATTACAGTGATTTTAATAATGTTTAAATTAAAAATTAAAAAAAAGTAAAATTCCTTTAAATATTGTACCTGCTGGGTGTCTATAGTTTGCCTGTGAAAACGTCTTTAAGAACCCGGGTCTTGCCCGAGGGAACATGTATCAATGGAAAAAAGTTTTAAAACTGTCATTTTTTCAGGAGTCCTGCTTTTTTGATCGGGCTGTTAAACGTGGACTGGCACAATATGGTCCTAATCCTCCACCGGAGATCATAGACCGAGTTATAGCGGCTGTGGATGCCACCTTGCTACAGCGAAGAAGTGCTGCAGCAGCTGAAGTCACAGCAGCACCAACTGAAGAGAGAGGAGAGGTGCAGGTACCAGTCTCCATGGAAGAGGAATTCAGGAGGAGGTTACAAGAGATGCGGATACAGCACAGAGGACCAGTTTTAGAGGAGGTCCCGCTGGGATGGGCGGATGTGATTCGTTGCCAACCCTGGAAGGAAGCACTAGCTCTGGAGCAGCAACACCAAGGAAAGGTCCTGCCCTCCATCTATGTAAGGTACTGGCTGCAGTATGACGTACGAATGCCGTTGTTGGTGGAAACAACCGAAGCAGGAGTGGATAGCGGAGTTAAGCAGGCTGATCCACGCAGAGATGCAGCTAGACGAGAGCTACAGAGCTGTCCGGTGGTATGTAGCCCAAGAATGCCCGTGGTCAGCGGATGACAGCCCCACAGAAGGCTATGACCATGATGGCCTGGGATTGTTGTATTGGAGGATGTCCAGTGATCCAGACTTCGGGGATGATCGAGAGTGGTGTTTGGAGGACATAATGGAGCACAGAGAGGCAAAATTTAATATCTCGGAAGGCCACTGGTTACATGAAGATTTGGAATTTCTGGCCATTCAGGAATGGGAGCTGGAAATCGCCTACAGACAGCTGCTGGACTCTGCTCAGCAGCAGGGTGGGGCTCCCATTGCCTGGGACTATGAGGAAATTTCAGATGACAACTATGAAATCCTGGCTAATGAATCGGCAGTGGAAAATCTGAAGATTGCCATTCCCAAAGCTGAAGCGAATGATGTGGAGTTCCAGGGAGCTGGGGCAGTTGGCCCCTCTCTCCAGGAACAAGCTGTGGTGGTAAAGCTTTTACTCCCAGCTGAATCACTGGCAACAGAGCAGAGTGCCCCAGGCCTCTGCTCCCAAATAGCAGGAGAGGGAGTTCCTGTGATAGGGGATGGGACTGTGGTCTCCCCTCACAGCAACCCAGCAGAAGAGCTGGCAACAGAGCAAAATGCCACAAGCCTCTGCTCCCAACTAACAGAAGAGGGAGTCCCGGTGGTAGTGGATGGGACGGTGGCCTCCACTCACAGCAACCCAGCGGAAGAGCTGGCAACAGAGCAGAGTGCCACAAGCCTCTGCTTTCAAATAACAGGAGAGGGAGTTCCTGTGATAGTGGATGGGACTGTGGTCTCCACTCACAGCCACCCAGCGGAAGAGCTGGCAACAGAGCAGAGTGCCACAAGCCTCTGCTCTCAACTAACGGAAGAGGGGGTTCCTGGGGTAGTGGATGGGACTACAATCTCCACTGACACAACCCCAGAAAATGGTGCGGCACTGAGACAGGAGGATGTCGGCTTTGCTTTGCAAGCACCAGGGGATTTCCACCTAGCACCAGTGGATGGGACTTCAGTCTCCACTGGTGTACTCCAGGAATGGGGGGCAGTTGGCCCAGATCCCCAACAGCATGATAGACTGAGCCCAGTCACCCTGTCTCCTCCCCAGCGGCTGAAAGGACTCCAGGGAGAAGGGCCAGTCCAGGCCTCTCCCCAGCGGCAGGCATGTTCTCTGAGAGAGGCAGAGGTTGGCGGGGTGAGTAATGCTCAGTTTGGAGCCATTTATTTGGGGTACAGTATGGATACCAGCATTGGAGGACTGGAACTACTGACTAACTTCGGAGTCAACACGTTTGGGGTTCCCTCCTGTGTCCGTCTCCCACCGAAAGGGGAGAGATGTAACGGATTGACCCGTGACAACCAGAGACTTTGGAAGGATGAGAAGTACTTCTGTGTCAGCGTCACTAATAACTCTTGGGTCTAAGTTCACCCTGTGCCCTTTTGGGCATAGGGTGGCTAATAAATCATAATTCAAGTCAAAAGGGTCAGAAGTCTCCTTTCATGCTGTCTGGGTAACGCATTCTGTTACAATTAGTAATTAACTCCACTGATGTCATTATCTAAAGGAATGTGACTTGTCAGGTTCGGTGCCAGGGTGTCTAAAAGTATGTGATTGACACGCCCCATGGTGTGAAGGGGGGTGGAGATTTCATTGTCTCTTTGATTACTGTCACATGCTTGTAACTGCATAAAAAGCTGAGAAGAAACCATTAAAGCATTCATTCATTTTGAAACCAGAAGATAGAGCTGTCAGTTTCATTTTCTGGGGAATTGATATGGATCGTGTCTGCTGGATTGTGGAGTGTCGTATAAGCTGTCGTGGGTGGATGGAAGGTCGTAAACGGTGGTGACCGTTACACAACCGTTTTTAAAACTTTTTTTCCATTGATACATGTTCCGTCGGGCAAGACCCAGATTCTCAAAGACGTTTTCCAACAATAACTTGAATATCGGGCTTTAAAATTAGCACTTTTGAATTCGAACGTTCGAGTCCCATAGACTTCAATGGGGTTCTAAATGTTTGATTGAACGGGCGGTCTGTTCGAACGTTGTGGTGCGAACCGAATGCGGGGGTGTTCAACTCATCCCTATTAGTAAGTGTGTTCCAGGATTACCAGCAAGTGTGTTCCACAATCATTAGTAAGTGTGTTTCAGGATCACCATAAGTGTGCTCCACAATCATTGGTAAGTGTGTTCCAGGATCACCAGCAAGTGTGTTCCACAATCATTAGTAAGTGTGTTTCAGGATCACCATAAGTGTGTTCCACAATCATTGGTTAGTGTGTTCCAGGATCACCAGCAAGTGTGTTCCACAATCATTAGTAAGTGTGTTTCAGGATCACCATAAGTGTGTTCCACAATCATTGGTAAGTGTGTTCCAGGATCACCAGCAAGTGTGTTCCAGGATTACCAGTAAGTGTGTTGCAGAATCACCAGCAAGTGTGTTCAAGGATTACCAGTAAATGTGTTTCAGGATCACCAGCAAGTGTTTTCCAGCATCACCAGTGGAAGGAATAGTGCCCCATCATTGTTGTTAGTGGCAGGAATATTGCTCTATAATTGGTATCAGTGGGAGGAATAGTGTCCCATCATTGGCAGAAATAGTGCCCTATCATTGCTATCAGTAGGATAAATAGTGCCCCATCATTGGCATCAGTGGGAGGAATAGTGTCCCATCATTGGTATCAGTGGGAGGAATAATGCCCCATTATTGCTGTCAGTGAGAGGAATAGTGCTCCATTATTGGTGTCAGAGGGAGGAATAGTGCTCCATCATTGGTATTAGTGGAAGGAAAAGTGCCCCATCATTGGTATTAGTTGGAGGAAAAGTGCCCCATCATTGGTATTAGTTGGAGGAATAGTGCTCCTTCATTGGTATTAGTGGGAGGAATAGTGTCCCATCATTGCTGTCAGTGAGAGGAATAGTGCTCCTTTATTGGTGTCAGAGGAAGGAAAAGTGCCCCACCCTTGGTATTAGTTGGAGGAATAGTGTTGCATAATTGGTGTCAGTGTGAGGATTAGTGCCCCATCATTGGTATCAGTGGGAGGAATAGTGTCCTGTTGGTATCAATGTAAGGAATACTGTGTAATCATTGGTGTCAGTGGAAGGAATAGTGCCCCATCATTGGTTTTCTTGGGAGGAAAATGGGCCCATTGTTGGTGTAAATGTCAGTAAGAGGAATGGTGCTCCTTTATTGGTGTCAGTTAGAGGAAAAGCGATCCATATTTGGTGTCAGTGGAGGGAATAGCTACCCCATCATTGAAAATAGCGGATAGTGCCCCATCATTGGTATTAGATGAAGGAATAATGCTCCGTCATTGGTATTCGTGGGGGGGGGGGAGGTGCCCATTGTTGGTGTCAGTGGGAGGAACAAGGCACCAAGGGCCAGATAAAAGCAAAGGCCCACATCTGGCCTGTGGACTGCAGTTGGCAGACCGCCGCCTTAAATCATTACTGCAGGATAGACGATGGGACAGGTGACTAGAAAAACGCCTTTTTTTTTTTGGTTCTTCCTTTTTACTATTTTTAGTCCCATTAAATAAAAATATCTGAGCAAAATGTAATTCCCGAGAACAGGAAAGCGGTGACATTCCAGTGTGCAGTAAAGAGAGATGCCAGTTATGGGATTTCTCATATAAAACACAACACAGGAGACAATGACACGTCACAAACACAATATAAAAGTTTATTCTCATTCCCTGTCATACTTTTATTTGCTATTCCTGGAAGCCTGTATTTGGCAAATTTTAGTCCGCAGAGATTTAACCCCAAAATAGATCACATTTACTTTGCAAAATCACCAATTATAGTGTCATCAACAACAGTCATGCCTTTCATTTTTTACAAAATACCCCTTTACACCTATAGATTCTCTGCAGCCACTTCCTGACTACAGTGGAACCTCGGATTAGGAGTATAATCTGTTCCAGGAGTATGCTTGTAATCCAAAGCACTCGCATAGAAGTCAATGGAAATGAAAATAATTTGTAGCGCATTGACTATTATGGCATGCAATACCGCATGTGGCCTGAGGTGGGGGGGGGGGCGCAGGAGAGCCTCCGAAAGGCTTGGGGATAGCTCGGCTGAACTCTCTGAAAGACTTGGGAACTGAACGGCTCTGATCGGCTCCGATCGGCTCTGGTGCCCACGCTCCTCTGACCAAATGCGGTACTGCACACTGCTGTGGCTTGAATCCTGCTCGTGTTGCGAGACAACACTAACAAACCGAGTTAGGATTTTCCACAAAAAAAATGCTCGCATTGCGAAACGCTGTTAGCATTACTCGCAATGCGAGGTTTCACTGTACATTATTGTTATTATTATTATACAGGATTTATATGGCACCAACAGTTTACGCAGCGCTTTACAATATAAAAGAGAGACAATACAGTTACAATACAATAAAATACAAGAGGATTAACCACTTAAGCCCCGGACCAATATGCTGCTAAATGCCCTGTAACAGTCACCACCGTTTACGACCTTCCATCCAACCACAACAATTCGGCACTGCTTTGCTTTAACAGACAATTGCGCGGTCGTGCGACGTGACTCCCAAACAAAATTGGCGTCCTTTTCTTCCCACAAATAGAGCTTTCTTTTGATGGTATTTGATTGTCTCTGCAATTTTTATTTTTTGCGATATAAATGGAAAAAGACCGAAAATTTTGATTTTGTTATAAGAAAAATCGAATAAACTAAATTTTAGTCAAACATTTAGGCCAAAATGTATTCAGCCATGTCTTTAGTAAAAAAATAAATAAATCGCGATATAAAAAAAAAAATTTGCTTCCTAGCGGCAACAGTGACACTAATACAGCGATCAGAAAACCGATCGCTTAGTGACACTGGCAATAGGGCGTAAAAGGGTTAACTAGGGCGGTGATCAAGGGATTAAACCTTTAGTAGGGGGGGTACGGGGGCTACCCTGGACCTAACACTAACTGCCTGTCACACTAACTGTAACACTGACACTAAATGCAGTAATCAGTAAATATATGATCACTGCAATCAGTGACACTGTGTCAGGGGGCTGGGGGGGGGGTGATCTGAAGGGGTTAATGTGCCTGTGTGTACTGGTGTCAGTGTAGTGTTGTGCAACTCACTTCTGATGTCTTCTCTCCTCTCGCTGGAACGAAAATACCACTGAGAGGAGAGGTGACATCACTTCCTCTGCCTGTGTTTACATTACACAGGCAGAGGGGGGGGAAGCGGATTCGCTGGGAGCGATCGCGAGGGGGCGGACAGAAACGAACAGCCGCCCCCTCATCCCGGATCGCTCCCAGAGGCTTACCGACCGCCGATCAGACCCCCGACCCGCGGAAAGGCAGGGACGTGCCAGCACGTCCATCTGCCTGTATGTGCCATTCTGTGGACGTATATGCGGCGGTCGTTAAGTGGTTAAGAGGGCCCTGCTCAGAAGAGCTTACAATCTAATAGGGTGGGGCAGGTGGTACAAAAGGTTGTAACTGTGGGGAATGAGTGGTAAAAGATTAGTTAGAGACGTGATAGACTTCCCTAAAGAGATGAGTTTTTAGGGATCGCCTGAAGGTAGCAAGAGTAGGGGATAGCCAGACAGGTTGAGGTAGTGAGTTCCAGAGGATGCGAGAGGCTCTGGAGAAATCCTGGAGACGAGCATGGGAGGAAGGGACGGGAAAGCTTGACAGTAGGAGGTCTTGAGAAGAGCGGAGAGAACGGTTTGGGATATGTTTGGAGACAAGGGCCCGGATTCACATACATCGGTGCATATTTATGCTGCCGTAGCGAATCTCTTTTACGCTACACTGGCGCAGCGCGGAGAGGCAAGCATGGAATTCACAAACAAATGCTCCCAACTCTGCGCTGGCGTAGCGTGTATTTCGTAGGCGTAAGCCGGCGTAAGTGGAAGTAGGCGGAAGTGGGTGTGATCCATGCTAATAAAGCGTGACCCCATGCAAATGATGTGCCGGGCGCCAGACAAGTACTTGAAATTAACTGCGCATGCGTCGAGACCTGGACGTATCCCTGTGCGCATGCGTATAACCACGTCAGAACAACTGCCTAAGATACGCCGGATCACTGTGTACGCCATGAACGTAACCTACGCCCAGCCAGACCCACGTCGGCCCATATTCACAGACGTCCAACGTACAATACGTAGGCTTGTGTTCCCTGGTCCATACCTTTGCATGGGTTGCGCCTCATCTATGGGGCATAACTTTACGCCAGGACGTAAAACTTACGCAAACCGCTTAAATCATGCGCCGGGCGCAAGTACTTTGTGAATCGGCGTATCTCCCTCATTTGCATATTTGAATAGAAAATCAATTGGAGCGCCACATCCGTTCAGCGTAAATATGCGCCCACTCTACGCCGGCGTAGGCAAGTTACGTCGGTGGGATGAAGTCTGTTTTTAGGCGTATCTTAGTTTGTGGGTCCGGCGCACAGATACGACGGCGCATATTTGTACTTACGCGGCGTATCTGGAGATACGTCGGCGTAAGCGCTTTGTGAATCCGGGCCAAGATTGGTGATGTAGCTCGAGGCAGAGTTGTGAATGGCTTTGTAGATTGTGGTTAGTATTTTGAATTTAATTCGCTGGGCGATCGGGAGCCAGTGCAGGGATTGGAGGAGAGGTCTGGCAGACACTGAGCTGTTGGTAAGGTGGATAAGTCTGGCTGCAGCATTCATGATAGACTGAAGAGGGGATAGTCTATTGAGAGCCTATGTACATGCATTCTAGTGATGGCTGCCTGGCATTTCTCAGGGAGAGTTCCCCAAACAGCGGACCATGCCTGTGTCATGTGTGTATTCCTTAATATGTGATGGGTGACAACGCAGGAGAATGACTGGGAGATGGATAGAACGTTGTCACCCTCATACAGGAAGTGTCTGCACAAGGACCCTACAAGGTGTAATTTCATTAAAAAAGGGTTTAAAAATAATACAAACTGACTTTTGGAACTGCGTAAACGTTAAACATTAAAATTGGAAATACCTGATTTGGCTTAGATAATTTTTTAATGTATCGTGATGCAGGTTGGAATTTTACAAATAAAGAATATTGATTATAAAAACTAGGGTTGTCCCGATACCACTTTTTTAGGATCGAGTACAAGTACCGATACTTTTTTCCATGTACTCGCCGATACCGAATGCCGATACTTTTTTCATGTACTCGCCGATACCGAATACCGATACTTTTTTTCATGTACTCGCCGATACCGAATACGATACTTTTTTCATGTACTCGCCGATACCGAATACCGATACTTTTTAAAATGTACTCGCCGATACCGAATACCGATACTTTTTTTCATGTACTCGCCGATACCGAATACCGATACTTTTTTTTATGTACTCGCCGATACCGAATACCGATAGTTTTTTTCATGTACTCGCCGATACCGAATACCGATACTTTTTTCATGTACTCGCCGATACCGAATACCGATACTTTTTTAAATGTACTCGCCGATACCGAATACCGATACTTTTTTCATGTACTCGCCGATACCGAATACCGATACTTTTTTTCATGTACTCGCCGATACCGAATACCGATACTTTTTTTTCAATTACTCGCCGATACCGAATACCGATAATTTTTTCATGTACTCGCCGGATACCGAATACTGATACTTTTTTTCATGTACTCGCCGATACCGAATACCGATACTTTTTTCATGTACTAGCCGATACCGAATACCGATACTTTTTTCATGTATCGCCGATACCGAATACCGATACTTTTTTTCATGTACTCGCGATACCGAATACCGATACTTTTTTCATGTACTAGCCGATACCGAATACCGATACTTTTTTTCAATTACTCGTCGATACCGAATACCGATACTTTTTTCATGTACTCGCGCGATACCGAATACCGATACTTTTTTTCATGTACTGTCGCCGATACCGAATACCGATACTTTTTTTCATGTACTAGCCGATACCGAATACCGATACTTTTTTTCAATTACTCGCCGATACCGAATACCGATACTTTTTTCATGTACTCGCCGATACCGAATACCGATACTTTTTTTCATGTACTCGCCGATACCGAATACCGATACTTTTTTTCATGTACTAGCCGATACCGAATACCGATACTTTTTTTCAATTACTCGCCGATACCGAATACCGATACTTTTTTCATGTACTCGCCGATACCGAATACCGATACTTTTTTTCATGTACTCGCCGATACCGAATACCGATACTTTTATAAATGTACTCGCCGATACCGAATACCGATACTTTTTTAAATGTACTCGCCGATACCGAATACCGATACTTTTTTCATGTACTCGCCGATACCGAATACCGATACTTTTTTTCATGTACTCGCCGATACCGAATACCGATACTTTTTCCATGTACTCGCCGATACCGAATACCGATACTTTTTAAATGTACTCGCCGATACCGAATACCGATACTTTTTTTCATGTACTCGCCGATACCGAATACCGATAGTTTTTTTCATGTACTTGCCGATACCGAATACCGATACTTTTTTCATGTACTCGCCGATACCGAATACCGATACTTTTTCATGTACTCACCGATACCGAATACCGATACTTTTTTTCATGTACTCGCCGATACCGAATACCGATACTTTTTTTCATGTACTCGCCGATACCGAATACCGATACTTTTTTCATGTACCCGCCGATACCGAATACCGATACTTTTTTTTAAATGTCATGTGACTGTTTCTCAAATAACAATACAGACTAAGGGTATTTTCTTTAGAATCATGAAGAACTCTAACTCAAGACATTATAAAAGAATAAAAATGAGTAAAAATAAATGAAAATGTTTTATTTTCTTGTCACTCAGTAGTAAAAAACTCAAAGAATTTTCACAGAACATGTTGATAAATACAAAAAAAGTATCGGGTGAAGCATCGGGAGCATTTGTGCGAGTACAAGTACTCCCGCAAATACTCGGTATCGGTCCCGATACTGATACTAGTATCGGGACAACCCTAATAAAAACTTATGTTAACCACTTCAATACCGGACACTTACACCCCCTTCCTGCCCAAGACAATTTTCAGTGTTTGAATGACTGTTGCGCAGTCATGCTACATTGTACCAAATCTAAATTTTTTTTAATATTTTGTTCTCACAAATAGAGCTTTCTATATTTGATCACCTCTGCGATTTAAATTTTTTGCACAACAAATAAAAAAAGACCAAAAATGTTGGGAAAAAATATTTTTTCTTTGTTTCTGTTATTTTTTGTGTAAATAAGTGCGTTTTCTTCTTTAAGGCCGGGCACTGATGTGGCTGCACTGATGGGCACTGATATGGCTGCACTGATATGGCTTCACTGATGGGCACTGATATGACTGCACCGATGGGCACTGATATGGCTGCACTGATGGGCACTGATATGGCTGCACTGATATGGCTGCATCGATGGACACTGATATGGCTGCACTGATGGGCACTGATATGGCTGGACTGATGGACGCTGATAGGCAGCACCAGGGCAGCCATCACACATTTTGAAGCCTTTTACACAGCTTTAGGCAGGGCCCCCCTGGAGCAAAGAATTGGGGGGTGTGCTGACGGAAAAAAAAAAACAAGTGTAATCTCTTCTCTCCTGAAGACGCAAGATAATAAGCAGGCAGGAGGGGGGGGGGCTGGGGGAGCATCGGGCACCTTACAGGTGTAAAGCAAAAAAAAAAAAAACAGGAGGGGGGCCGGCTGGGCCTGTAAAGGGGTCCTGGCGACCATTGGTATAATACCTGTAACCCCCGATGGTGGCTCTGGCACTGATAGGTGGCACTGGTATACGGCATTGATGGGCACTCATAGGCGGCACTGATGGGTACTTATAGCTGGCACTGATGGGTGGCATGGATGGGTACTGATGGTCACTGATAGGCATGGATGGGAACTGATAGGTGGCACTGATGGACACTGATGGGTGGCACTGATGGGTGGCATTGCTGGGCATCACTGATCTTATCTATAATGGTGCCAGTCAGTGCCCATTTGATTGGCATATATTGGGCATATATTTGCATATTTGGATGGCCATACCTGACCATCCACATGCTAGAGGCTTCCCTGGTGGTCCTGGCGGCTTCTCTGGTGGTCCAGTGTGGGCACCTGCGGAGGGGCTGTGCTGATAAACAATAAGCACAGGCTCCCCCTGTCAGGAGAGCCGCCGATCGGCTCTCCTCTACTCCCATCTGTCAGATGCGAGGTGAGGAAAAGCCGATCAGCGGCTCTTCCTGTTTACATCATGATCAGCCGTGATTGGACGCGGATGATCACGAGGTAAAGAGCCTCTGTCAGCTGTTTACCGAGATTGGTGTAGCGGTGTGTCAGACTGAGACTATAGACCAACACAAAGTAACACATAATTGTGAAGTGGAAGGAAAATAATAAATGGTTTTCATTTTTTTTTTTTTTACAAATAAATAGTGTGGCGTGCATTTGTATTCAGCCCCCCCCTTTTCTCTGATACCCCCAACTAAAATAGTGGAACAAATTGCCTTCAGAAGTCACCTAATTAGTAAACAGAGTCCACCTGTGTGTCATTTATTATCAGTATAAATACAGCGGGCCACATGGCCTTTTTTTCATGTGGCCCTCGCACCTCTTCTGCAGCTGCCGGAGAGCTCCAGCTCTCCTCTGGTCCTCCTCCAGACCGTGTACTTTCTGCTTTCAAGCAATGCATCCAGCTACTTCCCAGCAGCATAAGGAAAGGGGGGTGCACTGTGATGTAAGGGAGAGTGGGGGACTCAACTTCTGATGGTGGGGTGACTCTTGTGATCTAATGTAAGGGGAGGGGATGCCATAGCTCCCAACTGTCCCTGATTTGGAACAATGTCCCTCTGTCCTTCATTTTGGCCTGATCAATATAGATGTGTATAAAATGCACTATTTATCTATCAAAAGGTGTTTTTCAGCACTAAACCTTTCATCTGATTTCTAAATTGCTGCATTTGTAAATTCCAAAAGCCAATCGAAAAAGAACAGTGGGTGTAAAAAAAAGCACTTGTGGGTTTAACCCATCTTTAAGGGGGCGTGACAAAAGGTGTGTCCTATGCCTGCATACTTTTGCTGATAGGTGTCCCTCATTCCCATTTAAATAAAGTTGGGAGGTATGGGGATGCTCTGGACATCCAAACTTACAGATACAACCGGCCCTTTTGAGGGCAATCGTAATGATGATGCGGCCCACGATGAAATTGAGTTTGACACCCCTGATCTAGACCTTATACTTTATTTAACAGCACCCTTTGAACGCGCCCCTGTAGCCAGTTTTCTATCCAAGAACAAGCCATATGGTCCATGCTTACATGCTAAAAACTCTTGAAGAAAAAGAAACTGAAGTGTTGATGCGGACATTCTTTTTGAACAACTCTTCAGGAGAGCCCCCTGGGAGGAGTGTGGTGAACAGTAAGGTAACAGCAGGCCCAAAATTAAACCAGCAGCTCCTTCGGGGTTAGTGCTACACATACTATTGATGTTAGGCTGACTGGCTTGTAGTTTCCAATTTTCATATAGTGGCTTTATACTGTTTCATGAATAAAGCACCAACTTCAGTTCTTCCCCGTCCATGAACAGGTGCACATTTGCTGGTGTGTACCTATAAAAAATTAAATAAGGGGATACTAGTTACACTATTCCCCTAGACTTTGACATTTTACAATCCAAGGCATATTATTAACCACTTTAGCCCCGAACCATATTGCTGTCCAATTACCAGAGCACTTTTTGTGATTCGGCACTGCGTCACTTTAACTGACAATTGCGCGGTCGTGCGACGTGGCTCCCAAACAAAATTGGCGTCCTTTTTTTCCCACAAATAGAGATTTCTTTTGGTGGTATTTGATCACCTCTGTGGTTTTTATTTTTTGTGCTATAAACAAAATAGTGCGTCAATTTTGAAAAAAATGCAATATTTTTTATTTTTTGCTATAATAAATATCCCCAAAAAATATATAAAAAAACATATTTTTTCCTCAGTTTAGGCCGATACGTATTCTTCAATAAGTGTTTATTGATTGGTTTGCGCAAAAGTTATAGTGTTTACAAAAAAGGGGGTAGTTTTATGGCATTTTTATTAATATTTTTTTTTTTACTAGTAATGGCGGCGATCAGCATATTTTTTCGGTACTGCGACATTATGGCGGGCACTTCGGACACTTTTGACACATTTTTGGGGCCATTGGCATTTTTATAGCGATCAATGCTATAAAAATGCATTGGATTACTATAAAAATGCCATTGGCAGTGAAGGGGTTAACACTAGGGGGCAGGGAAGGGGTTAAGTATGTTCCTGGGTGTGTTCTAACTGTATAGGGGGGTGGACTCACTAGGGGAAATCACTGATCTTCTGTTCATACATTGTATGAACGGAGGATCAGCGTTTCCCCCGCTGACAGGACCGAGAGCTTTGTGTTTACACACATACCTCCCGGTCCCCGCTCTGTAACGAGCAATCGCGGGTGCCCGGCGGCGATCGTACCCGCCGGGCACGCGCGCGGGACTCGGGGGCAAGCGGGGATGCGCGCGCGCCGCCTCCGGCGGCGTGCACGCGCCCCCTAGCGGCCGCTTTACAGTGGACATATAGCTACGGGCTCTCGCCCAGCAGTTACACCGTCCTGCAGTAATATGACGGCGGGCGGTCGGCAAGTAGTTAAGTATTTCCATTGGCACTTATAATTGCCTGATATCAGGGCTTTTTTTCTCAGAAAATAGGTGCAGGAACTCCCTACTTTCGAGTCACCTGTTGTGTGCACCCCCTACCCACCTCCGAGCACCATACCTTGGTTCCAACCCTCTACTTATTTTTGAGCACCATTCGTTGGTTCCACCCCCTACCTACATCCGAGCACCATTCTTTGGTTTCACTCCCCACCCACCTACGAGCACCATTCCTTGGTTCCACTCCCTACCAACTTCCGAGCACCATTCTTTGGTTCCACTCCCTACCCACCTATGAGAACCATTCCTTAGTTCCACTCCCTACCCACTTATGAGCACCATACTTTGGTTCCAACCCTCTACTTATCTCTGAGCACCATTCGTTGGTTCCACCCCCTACCTACCTCTGAGCACCATTCTTTGGTTCCACTCCCCACCCACCTACGAGCACCATTCTTTGGTTCCACTCCCTACCATCCTCTGAGCACCTTTCCTTGGTTCCACTCCCTACCCACCTATGAGCACCATTCATTAGTTCCACTCCCTACCCACCTATGAGCACCATTCATTGGTTCCACTCCCTTTACCTCGCCGTCCATCCTCATAATGCAAGGGAGCACCATTCCTTGGTTCCACTACCCCTACCCACCTCTCGCAGTAATGGATTCAGAACCAAGTATCAGTTCACGTGATATTACAAGTCCATATCCCGAGGTACTAAGTAATTTGTATATGATAGGAAGTAAAAAAGATCACCTGTAGCCAGCAACAATAGACTTTGACCAGCTAACAACGATAGACCCCTCCTTCAACAGTTGATGTCTCCCAGCAACGATTGTCTCCAGTAGCATAAGAGCCCAACAACAATAGATCCTCTACCAGCAACAACTAACCTCCGCAGCAACAATAGACCTCCCCAGCAACAATAGATCCCCCAGCAGCCAGCATTAATAGACCCTCCAGTACACCCCAGCACCCCTTGCCATTACATACATTCAATTCACTCTATATTCATACAGTATATACCATGCAGAAATATCCAGGGACAGAGCTGGAAGGATCTGATTGTGAAAACTCCTGGCTACAAAGCACCTAGCCCTTTAAATGAAGCCAAGCTGATATTTGAATTGGGTGAGAGAGATTATGTAAGAAAAGGAACATTGACTGTTTCCTGAAGTCCATTTTCCCCTGAAGATAGAGTCTGGCGGGACCCGGCCGGGAAACTGTCCGTCCTGAACTGACAGACTTTGTGTGCCACTGGAAGCTCTGCCAGACTCCCCCATGCCTGGCAAGGGGCCCAGTGCAGCAATCAAGCATGAGAAAGTGCTGGCTGAGCCAGCGAGGATAAATCTGAACTGGACGGAAGATCCCACTTATGTCCCGGGAACCGTCACAGGCCTGGACAAGGAAGATACGTATGCAATCAGATCTCATCAGGAACTGTAGAGAGGAATAAAAAGACAACCTACTGTAACACCTGAACAAGTCCAACAGTCCCATTGACTTCTCCCTGTTTCGATCATACCAGACTGTTGGAAAGACTAGGGACTGTGGCTGGCACTGATGGTACCGCTTTGGCATGGGCGCGATCGCCGCCGGGCACGCGTGCTCGTTCGTTACAGAGCGGGGAACGGGAGCTATGTGTGTAAACACACAGCTCCCGGTCCTGTCAGCGGGGAAACGCTGATCTCCTGTTCATACAATGTATGGACAGAAGATCAGTGATTTCCCCTAGTGAGTCCACCCCCCCCATATAGTCAGAACACACCCAGGAACACACTTAATCTCTTCCCTGCCCCCTAGTGTTAACCCCTTCACTGCCAATGGCATTTTTATAGTAATCCAATGCATTTTTATAGCATTGATCGCTATAAAAATGCCAATGGTCCCAAAAATGTGTCAAAATTGTCCGATGTGTCTGCCATAATATCGCAGTACCGAAAAAAAACGCTGATCGCCACCATTACTAGTAAAAAAAAAAAAATATTAATAAAAATGCCATAAAACTACCCCCTTTTTTGTAAACGCTATAAATTTTGCGCAAAGCAATCAATAAACGCTAATTGCGATTTTTTTTTAACGAAAAATATGTAGAAGAATACGTATCGGCCTAAACTGAGGAAAAAAAATGTTTTTTTAGATATTTTTTGGGGATATTTATTATAGCAAAATGTAAAAAATATTGCATTTTTTTCAAAAGAGTGGCTCTATTTTTGTTTATAGCGCAAAAAATAAAAACCGCAGAGATGATCAAATACCACCAAAAGAAAGCTCTATTTGTGGGGAAAAAAAGGACGCCAATTTTGTTTGGGAGCCACATCGCACGACCGCGCAATTGTCAGTTAAAGCGACACAGTGCCGAATCACAAAAAGTGCTCTGGTCAGGAAGGGGGGTAAATCCTTCCGGGGCTGAAGTGGTTAATGGCTCCAAAACTGAAACTATGATCTTCAGTAACCAGGATTGCCCTAGTAAGATGCTCGACTGGCCTGACTCCTTTAACCACTTAAGACCCGGACCCTTAGGCAGCGAAAAGACCCGGGCAGGTTTCGCGATTCGGCACTGCGTCGCTTTAACAGACAATTGCGCGGTCGTGCGACGTGGCTCCCAAACAAAATTGGCGTTCTTTTTTTCCCACATTTGGTGCTCAAAATTTTGGGGGGGGGGGGCGCAAACAAATGAAAAAAAAGACAGCCTCACTGTCCCCTATTAAACGCAGCCACTGTGCCCATCAAACGCAGCCACTGTGCCCATCAAATGCAGCCACTGTGCCCATCAAACGCAGCCACTGTGCCCATCAAATGCAGCCACTGTGCCCATCAAATGCAACAACTGTGCCATCAATTGTCGCCACTGTGCCATCAATTGTCACCACTGTGCCATGCCATCAATTGTCGCCACTGTGCCATGCCATCAAATGCAGCCACTCTGCTATCATTTATCGCCACTGTGCCCACAGAGGTGATCAAATAACACCAAAAGAAGATAAATATTATTTGGGTACAAGGTCAGTTAAAGTAACGCACTGCCTTATAGCAAAAAATGGCCTGGTCGTGAAGGGGGGTAAACCTTCTGGAGCTGAAAGTGGTTGTAAACCCTTACACACCACTTTTACCTTCAGGTAAGCCTATATACCTGTAGATACTGGAAATATCTAGCTTAGGAGATATTTACCATATATGCTTGAGCTGACATCATCGGAGCATGCACACTGAAGAAATGGCACTTTCTACAGGGCCCATGCTGTGACCGTCGTCACCCACATGCATGCACGGGAGTGAGGTCATGTGACTCTGGACAGTCACAGAGCCAGCGTCCACAGCACCAGGAAAGGAAGAGAGATGGACAGAGCCACTAGCGGGGACATCGCAGGCTTCGTTTGCAGGTAAGTGGCACAAAATGGGCTAGTATGCGATGCATACTAGCCCATTATGCTTTTCCTTTGTAGGGAACAAAAGAGAAAGTAAAACCCATCAGTGTTTACTTCCTCTTGAAGTGGTTAATATGAAATGGCTATTTTATACCCATGGAGCTAATTTTACAGAGCATTCCAAGAAAAGAAAAAATAAAGTGAGAAAGAAAGAATGAAAGAAAGAGAGAAGGAAAGAAGGCAATAGAAAGGGAGAGAGAGAAGGAAAGTAAGAAAGCAGGAGAGAGATAAATGGTAGATTTATTAATATGAAAAGGCTGTTTTATACCCAGGAAGCTGATTTTGCAGGAAGGAAAGAGCAAAGAGAAGCAGGAGAGAGTGAATGAATGAATGAAAACTTACAGTATATAGCGCTGCACATGCGAACTGAATCGCCTCTGGGCGCTTGTTGTTCCTGTCTCCCTTGATATCAAAAGAGAAAAGTCTTGACCTTTTTCCTAAATGCTAGGTGGTTCTCCTCCAACCGAATGCTGGTTGGTAAAGCGTTCCATAGTCTGGGACCTTGGATCGCGAATCTTCTTTCTCCTTTGGACTTGAAGTTGGCTTTCGGAACCTGGAGTAGGTTCTGATTCGTGGATCGCAAAACGCGATTGGGGTTATGAGCTTTTATTATTTCGCATAAATAAAGGGGGGCATTCCCATGGACACATCTATGCGTAAGACAGAGAGCTTTAAAAGTAATTCTGTCTTTAACTGGTAGCCAATGGAGGGCTCTCAGTGAAGGTGAGATGGATTCCCAGGGTTTTTTCCCAGTCACAAGTCTGGCGGCCGTATTCTGAACGACTTGCAGACGAACGATTTGGTACTTGGGGAGTCTGAGGTAAAGGGCATTTGCATAATCCAGCCTGGAGTTTACAATAGCTCCCACCACGACCGCTAAATCTTCTTTAGGGATGAACGGAGTGAGTCTGCGTAGTAGGCGCAGTAGATGGTGAGATCCGCTGACTACTGACCCTATTTGTGCGTCCATTGTCATAAAGGAGTCAAAAATGACCCCTAGGCTTTTGACTTTGGCGCTAGGGGTGATGAGTTTTCCCAAAATAGGCGGGGGGGTCCACGCTGTTGAAAGTTGATTCCTGCGCTTGGCGTGAAACAGGAGAAGTTCTGTTTTCGCTCCATTGAGTTTAAGATAACTCTTTGTCATCCAGTCCTCTATCAAAGAGAGGCATGTCTCTAGATTGAGGTGGTGATCCTGACTGTTGCAGATGCAGAAATACAGTTGCGTGTCATCTGCATATGAGTGGTAGAGCAGTTTTTGGCTGCTGATAATCTCAAAAAGAGGACGAAGGTAGATGTTGAATAGCACTGGTGACAGAGGCGATCCTTGAGGGACTCCGCATGTTACTGTGCGTTTCTCAGACGTAAAAGGTCCTAACTTCACTGTTTGCGATCGGTTTTCCAGAAAAGAGGAGAACCAAGATAAATCGCCTTCTGCGACTCTGGCTACTTCAGCAAGCCGCGTCAGTAACAGTTTGTGGTCTACAGTGTCGAAAGCGGCACTTAGGTCCAACAGAACTAGAAGACAAGATTCTCCTTCGTCTGCGGCCTTGAGAACATCGTCCCATACTTTCAGCAATGCTGTTTCCGTCCCATGTCCGGGACGGAAGCCTGATTGCAATGGGTCAAGTAGCTTGTGGGTATCTAGATGCTGTTGCAGCTGTTGTACCACTACTTTCTCCATTATTTTTGAGAGTACATTGAGGCTTGTTATGGGACGGCGGTGTTGTGGGTCCTTGGGGTCCAGTGAGGGTTTCTTCATGATGGGTTGGATTATACCCTCTTTCAACTGTGAGGGCACTATGCCCTCCAAGAAAGACTGGTTGATAAGCTGCGTGATGGGAGGAGCCAGGATGTAGGCGCATTCCTTCAGCAGTATTGTGGGGATAATGTCATTTGGCGCTGTGCCATTACGCAAAGCGCCAATGACATTCTTAGTGGTCTCAATGGAGATGGGTTCCAGGGTAAACTTACCTGATATAGGAGAATTACTATGGGTGCTGTGTGAGAGGCTGCAGGGGGGGCTGAGGGGAGAATTGTTTTGCTGAATGCTTTCACGGATTGCCTCGATTTTATTAATGAAGTAATCCGATAGTTCATTGCAAAATTCTTGTGTGTCCGAACTGGGGGCTTCAATACATCCTGGCTTCATGGTCTGGGTGACCATCTTGAAGAGTTCGCGGGGGCGGTTTAAGGCGCTGTTGATAGCCTCCGAAAAATAATTTTTCTTGGCTTGGAAAATTTCTTTGTGGTATTTTCTTGTTGTCGCCTTGTAGATGGATAGGTTTAGCTCTGAAGAACATCTTTTCCAGGCAGATTCTGCCCTTCTGCGTTCTTGCTTCAGTAACGACAGCTGGTTGTTAAACCAGCTGCGGTTGTTTTTTCGGATGCGGGTTTTACGTTTCGGCGCTACCAAGTCAGCTGACTGTAGCATGGCCGAATTTATGGCATCCAGTGTTTCAACGGCCGTTTGATGCGGCTGAATTGTTTGTATATTTTTCCTTAACGTGGTTTTGAAGAGATCCGAATGGAGCTTCTTCTGACATCTAGTCCAGTGTGTTGTCACTGGATTTGATGTTTTAGTTAATGGGGGGGGGGATTTTGGAAATAATGAATTTAATTGCATGGTGATCTGTCCATGGCAATGGTTCATTTTCCAGAATTTTTATTTCCAGATTTTGTCTGAAAATAAGATCGAGTGTGTGACCTGAAGCATGTGTGGGCCCACATACTAGTTGTTGTAGCCCTAATCCTTCCAGATGATCAATACAGGCGTCAGCAACAGGGTCTTGTGAGGAGTTGGCCCAGAGGTTTAAGTCCCCGAGCAGCAAAAGTTGTTTGCTGTTGAGGGTATAAGTGGAGATAAACTCCGTCAATGATGGTAGCAGCTGCGATTTTGGACCCGGTGGTCTGTAGCAGAGTAAGATCCGGACAGTCTCTTGGGAGTTTACTTGCAGTTGCAGAGTAAGGGTTTCCATGAATGGAAGAGGGTTTTGAAGTACTGGTTTAGTGATCGCAAGGTGAGTCTTATGGATCACCGCCAGTCCTCCTCCTCTTTGCCCTATTCTGTTTTCCGTTATAATACGGCAGTTTTCTGGCACCAGTTCTCCTAGAATGGTGTTACAGTCGGCTGTGAGCCAGCTCTCTGTAATAAAGAGGCAGTCTAAATCGTATTGTAGGATAAAATCATGGATTTCTAGTCGGTGTTTTACTGCCGATCTTGTGTTGATCAAAGCACATGATATGTGCTTAGGCTGGGGTAAACGTCTGCGATTTTTGATAGTCGATCGTCGATCGCTTCTCAATAGTCGCTCAATTCTTAGGACTTTTTTGGTGCTGGCTGGCAACATTGGGACAAATCGCCTCAGATCCCAAATGGTTTCCGCAGAATATTGCAGATTAGCCATGGTCGCCAAACACCAGGGGGGTGGGAGGGGGGGGGTATTCAAGGATTCGTTGAATCCTCTCTCTGTCTTGGTCCAGAGGAAGGCAAAAAAACCCTGGCAGTGCTAGGCCAATCTGCTGCGGTAGGGCAAAAAATTCCTTCCTGACCCCTTGAGAGGCGATCGGACAAACCCTGGATCAAGTACTGATAGTATTGGGAAGGGGGAGAGTGGGGCTGGGTGCAGCAAGATGGCTGCCGATCCTGCAGCAGGATCCAGGATGGGGGCTGTGATCCTAAGTGGATCGGTGCTGCTGGGGAAGACTGGGATAATGGTGGGGAAAGCCGCTGCTTTTCTGGGGTAGGAGGGGGCTTGCTGGGCAGTTTTAGGCTATTTTATGGTGATTGCAGGGGCTGTGGACCGGCGCACCGCTAGGCCGCGGGTGAAGCCGCGGCCTTTCCTAGTTCGCGGCTGCCGCGATTGTGATCAGGCCGGCGCGGTTGTGAAAAAAAAAAACCCAGAAGCGGCGAGATTCAGGGGAGAGGTTGTAGAGGGATGCCTTGGGCAGTGATGGCAGTGTAGGGGTACAGGAAGGGGGGGAACGGAGCGCAAGGGCCGCAGCCATAGCTTGTCCTGAAAAGGACGGCCGCCCAATAGTGTTCAAGGGGTGGAAGAAGTGCCCTGTGCCCTGTGTCAGGGGCTTACCTTAAGGCTCCGGTGATTCCTGGAAGGGAGAACCAGGGGATCCAGGGGCGGTGGATCATGGGTCAGAGCAAGTCTGACAGCAGAGACTGGGCTAGGGGAGGAAAGCCCTGCCTGTCTGACTCCAGGAGTCGTACGCCCTTCTGCAAGGAGCACACGCCGATTACTACTGGAGCTCAGTTCTAGCCCTGGGGAGGAGTCACTCTTTCAGACTCAATCCTGGAGAGCAGGAGAAGGTGAGCATGAAAGAGAAGGAAAGAAAGATAGAGCGAAGAGAAGAAGGGGAGAGCGAAGAGAAGAAGGAGAGAGCGAAGAGAAGAAGGAGAGAGCGAAGAGAAGAAGGGGAGAGCAAAGAGAAGAAGGAGAGAGTGAAAGAGAAGGAAAGAAAGATAGAACGAAGAGAAGAATGATAGAGCGAAGAGAAGAATGAGAGAGCGAAGAGAAGAAGGAGAGAGCGAAGAGAAGAAGAAGAGAGCGAAGGAGAAGGAAAGAAAGATAGAGCGAAGAGAAGAAGGAGAGAGTGAAGAGAAGAAGTAGAGAGTGAAAGAGAAGGAAAGAAAGATAGAGCGAAGAGAAGAAGGAGAGAGTGAAAGAGAAGGAAAGAAAGATAGAGCGAAGAGAAGAAGGAAAGAGCGAAGAGAAGAAGAAGAGGGCGAAAGAGAAGGAAAGAAAGATAGAGCGAAGAGAAGGAGAGAGCCAAACAAAGAAAGATAGAGCAAAAGAGAAGGAAAGAAGGAGAGATTGAAAGAGAGAGAAAGAAGGAGAGAGCAAAGATAAGGCGAGCGAAAGAGAAGGAAAGAAGGAGAGAGCAAAGATAAGGAGAGAGCGAAAGAGAAAGAAAAAAAAGAGACAACGAAGGAGAGAAGGGAAGAAAGCAGGAGAGTTAAATTGTATTCATTAATATGAAATGTCTGTTTTATACCCATGAAGCTGATTTTGCAGAAAGGAGAGAGCGAAGGAAAGAAGAAGAGAGTGAGGTGGCGTACACACGAGAACCTCGCTGGGAGCTGCATTCCAGCGAGAACCCTGGCCGTGTGTACGCTCCTGGCTTGCCCCGCCCGTCGGGAATCCCATCGAGCGAATAGAGAGCAGGCTCTCTATTTGCTCGACGGCCCGTCGGGATGAATGGCTGGTTGCCATTCCCGACGGGCGGGTCGCCGATTTCGACGGCCGGGCGAGAACCTCGACGGGCGGAACGATGTGTTCCGCCCGTCGAGGTTCTCGTACGTGTGTACGCCGCCTGAAAGAGAAGGAAAGAAAGAGAGAGCGAAGGGAAGAAGGAGAGAGTGAGTCAAAGAAAGAAGGAGAGAGCGAAGGAAAGAAGGAGAGAGTGAAAGAGAAGGAAAGAAGGAGAGAGCAAAATAAGAAGGAGAGAGCAAAGAGAAGAAGGAGAGAGCTAAATTGTATTCATTAATATTTATACTCATTTAGCAGAGCATTCCAAGAAAGAGCGAGCGAGAGTGAGAAAGAAAGAAGGAAAGTAGGAGAGAGCGAAGGAGAGAAATAAAGGAAAACAGAAAAAGAAAGCAAGTAAGCAGGAGAGAGCAAAGGAGAGAGAGAATGAAATAAAGCAGGAGAGAGAAAAGGAGAGAAAGACTAAAAGAAAGCTGGAGATAGCGAATTGGGAAAGAAAGAGAGAGAGAAGGAGAGAAAGAAAGCAGGAGAGAGAAAAAAAAGAGAAAGAAAGAAAGAAGGCGTGAACGAAGGAGAGAAAGAAAGAAAGCAGGAGAGAACGAAGGAGAGAAAGAAAGAAAGCTGGAGAGAATGAAGGAGAGAAAGAAATAAAGCTGGAGAGAATGAAGGAGAGAAAGAAATAAAGCAGGAGAGAGAAAAAGAGGCAAAGAAAGCAGGCGTAAGCGAAGGAGAGAAAGAAAGCAGGAGAGAACGAAGGAGAGAAAGAAATAAAGCAGGAGAGAGAAAAGAGGTAAAGAAAGAAAGCAGGCGTGAGCGAAGGAGAGAAAGAAAGAAAGCAGGAGAGAACGAAGGAGAGAAAGAAAGAAAGCAGGAGAGAACGAAGGAGAGAAAGAAATAAAGCAGGAGAGAGAAAAGAGGTAAAGAAAGAAAGCAGGCGTGAGCAAAGGAGAGAAAGAAAGAAAGAAGGCATGAGCAAAGGAGAGAAAGAAAGCAGGAGAGAACGAAGGAGAGAAAGAAAGAAAGCAGGAGAGAATGAAGGAGAGAAAGAAAGAAAGCAGGAGAGAATGAAGGAGAGAAAGAAAGAAAGCAGGAGAGAATGAAGGAGAGAAAGAAAGAAAGCAGGAGGGAATGAAGGAGAGAAATAAATAAAGCAGAAGAGAGAAAAAGAAAGAAAGCAGGCGTGAGCGAAGAAGAGAAAGAAAGAAAGCAGGAGAGAACGAAGGAGAGAAAGAAAGAAAGTAGGAGAGAACGAAGGAGAAAAAAAAGAAAGAAAGCAGGAGAGTGATGGAGAGAAAGAAAGAAAGCAGAAGAGAGCAAAGAAGAGAATGAAGAAAAATTAAAGGAAGAAAGCAGGAGAGAGTAAGGAGAGAAAGGAAGAACGAGAGAGCAAAGGAGAGAGAGAGAAAGAAAGCAGGGTCGAGCAAAGGAGAGAAAGAATGAAAGAAAGCAGGAGAGAGCGAAGGAAAGAAAGAATGAAAGAAAGCAGGAGAGTGAAGGAGAGAGAATGAAAGAAAGCAGGAGAGTGAAGGAGAGAGAATGAAAGAAAGCAGGAGAGAGCAATGGAGAGAAAGAAAGAAATAAAAGCAGGAATGAGCAAAGGAGAGAGAAAGAAAAAAGAGGGAGAGAGCTAAATTGTATTATCAGCATAAGCTGATTTTGCAGGAAGGAGAGAGCGAAATAGAGAAGGAAAAAGAGGGGAAAGAAAGTTACCTGTCAGTACTTTGAGTTCAGAGCTTGTAATCTGCCTTCTTATCCCGGTGTTTTGTCTGAGACAGTATTAAATGTATTGGATCGGTATGACAGCCAGGCGTCTAGCATTTAAAAAGAAGAAATCTCTCAGTAGAGATGTAATATCTCAAGATATTGTTATACATCTAGAATGTTCCAAAGTTTTCCCTAAAGGGTCACCCCTTATTACACATTATAACAAACTTGTTCAAATTGAAAACCATTATTTGTGCCTCAGCGGAAAGATTCATTGCAGGGGAATATTTTGGTGGATTCCTAATATTATGTATTTTTATTTCTGGCTGTAAACTGGTAATATTATACTCTCATGTGAGATTGCGTGCGCGTCCCGGGACGTTTCCCAGGCAGGTTATTCCGTCTGTATTTAGTGATCTGACCCTGACCTCGGCCCCCTAGGACCGTTTTATTGGTGTGTGAGTGCTTGTATATGAAAAGTTTGGATGGCCGGGACAATAAAAGACTAAAGTCTCGTACACACGATCCAACTTTATGGGCATAATTGTCTGACGGACGTGTTGTGTCGGATATGTGTGTATGCTCCATCAGACAATTATTGGCTGAATTAACGACAACAAAAGTTGGCTGTTTATGCTCACCAATTGTTGGGCAATAAATCTTTTACGTCGGTTTATCCGATCGTGTGTACGCAAGTCCGTCCAACTAAAATCCAAAGTACAGACACGCATGCTCTGAACCAATGCTAAACATCAGACAACATTATCAGAAGTTGCCCAAAGGGTGGCGCTAAAGAGTTGAAAAAACATGTGATTTGGTGAATGTTGGCTCAAAATGTTGTGCCGCATGTATGCAGAACAAGTTCACAGCCAACGCCCTTCGGACCAAAATCCACGGAAAAGTTGGTTGGAAGTTCGATCGTGTGTACGAGGCTTTATGTATATCTACTGTATATTTATATCTATATAATACATACTTTACATACTACATACTGTATTACCCATGTTTGGTCTTGTGATCTGTGATGTCACATGGCTAATGGTTATGACATGTGATGAAGTGTCACCGAGTGGTGGGCTGCCCCTGTATACCTTCCCTTTATTTTCCTGTTGCACCGCATCATACACTACATGTCTTCTCAATATGTTTTTCATCTACTGTATGCGTTATTGCCAGGCCCTAAAGGGGTTCCTGGAACCAGACCTGCACCTCCACCACTCCTGACAAACAAGATTTTCCTTTTTGAGAGCAATTTGACTGGAAGATAACTTCCTATCAGTAGTTCATCTTTGGGCTGTGGAATGCAATCCATACAAACACAGGAAGGGCATATAAACTTCATTTCAATAGGGTGCCTAGTGTAGGCCCGGGTGACCAGCAGAATTTTTCTTGCCCCCCCCCCCCCCCATGCAATTTTGCTCTCCATCTGCTCTAAGACATACAATAAATATCAGTTAGACCTAAAATCAGTTTACTGTATCAGATCAGGCAGCGATTGCGTTTGGTTGCCAGTGGTTACAGCTAGGGGTGAGCTTCGAGTTCGAGTCGAACTCATGTTCGACTCGAACATTGCCTGTTCGCCGAACAGCAAACAATTAGGGGTGTTCGCAGCAAATTCGAAAAGCCACAGAACACCCTGGGAGAAATCTAAAGTGCTCATTTTAAAGGCTTATATGCAAGTTATTGTTCTAAAAAGTGTTTGGGGACCCGGGTCCTGCCCCAGGGGACATGTATCAATGCAAAAAAAGTTTAAAAAAACTGCATTTTTTTCGGGAGCAGTGATTTTAATAATGCTTAAAGTAAAAACAATAAAAGTGAAATATTCCTTTAAATTTCATACCTAGGGGGTGTGTAAAGTATGCCTGTGAAGTAGCGCATGTTTCCCGTGCTTATAACTGTCTCTGCACAAAGTGTCATTTTTGAAGGATAAAAAGTCATTTAAAATCACTGCTCCCAAAAAACCTGCAGTTTTTAAAACTTTTTTTTTGCATTGATACATGTCCCCAGGGGCAGGACCCAGGTCCCCAAACACTTTTTAGGACAATAAATTGCATATTAGCCAGGGGCGGACTGACCATATGGCAATTTGGGCATGGACCGAGGGCCCGTGGCCAGTATGGGGCCCCATGACAGCTTCCACGATCTACCCGTCAATCACAGCTAGCTGACGGGTAGATCGGTTCCCGAATCCCTGCGAAGAGACTGCAGTAAACAGACACACAATCGCCCTGTGATTGGCCGAACAGGGTCATGTGCGGCAGCATGCTGTGGAATATTGGGACTTGTAGTCATGATGCGAGGCCCAGAATTCCACAGCGTGTGGCCGCACATGACCCTGTTCGGCCAATCACAGGGCATGTGTGGAGGGGATGTCAATAACGGCAAAGATGGACTGATATACTTGCTGGAATCCCGCATTGCCCGTTGAGAGGATGACATCACAAGAAACCACACCACCATACCCCCCCCTGTCTTCTGCCACCTCACCCAACCAAAGAGCGACCATTCAGACCACCCCGCCTGCTGTCTCGGCTCAACCACCCCACTCCCTCCCACCCCCCCACACCCTCTGCTCAGCCACTCCCCTCTCATTCCCCACCTCTCCCTGTCGGCACACCACCCCACCCCCCCTCTGTCTCACCAACCCACCCCCCTCTGTCAGCACACACCCCTCAACTGTCCCCCACCCCCCCTGTCTGCACACCCAACCCATCTCCTCCCCCTTTGTCAGCCCACCCCCCCTGTCTGCCACACCACCCTCCCCCCCTCTGTCACTCCCGCCCCTCTGTCTGCACACCACCCCACCCCCCTCTGTCAGCCCACCCCTCCTCTGTCGGCACCACCACCCACCCCCCTCTGTCTGCACACCACCCACCCCTCTCTGTCAGCACACCACCCCCCCTCCTCTGTCAGCCAACCCCCCTCTGTCAGCAGCTCACCCCCTCCCCTCTCAGCCCACCCCCCCTCTGTCAGCACACCACCCCTCCTCTTTTAGCCCACCCCCTCCTCTGTCAGCCCTCACCACCCACCCCCCTCTCTCAGCCCTCACCACCCACCCCCTCTCTCAGCCCCCCCTTTCAGCCCACCACCCCTCTGTCAGCCACCCCTCCTCTGTCGGCACACCGCCCACCCCCCCTCTCTCAGCCCTCCCCTCTCAGCCCACCACCCCTCTGTCAGCCCACCCCTCCTCTGTCAGCCCACACCACCACACCCCCCTCTCTCAGCCCCCCCTCTCAGAGCCCACCACCCCTCTGTCGTCACACCGCCGCCACCCCCTCTGTCAGCACACCACCCCCCTCTGTCAGCCCACCCCTCCTCTGTCAGCACACCGCCCACCCCCCTCTGTCAGCACACCACCCCTCCTCTGTCAGCCCACCTCCTCTGTCAGCCCACCCCCTCTCTGTCAGCCCACCCCCCCTCTCAGCACACCCCTCCTCTGTCAGCCCACCACCCCTTCTCTGTCAGCCGACCACCCCCTTTGTCAGCCCACCCCCTCTCTGTCAGCCACAGCACCTCTCTGTTAGCCACAGCAGGGAGCCAGGCCAGCCACTTGCAGCAGGGTGCACTTTGCCAGCCATGCAGCCAAACACCCACTGACCCACAGCAGGGAACCAGGCCAGCCACCCACAGCGAGGTGCACCGTGCAAGCCAGCCACTGACCCACAGCAGGGAGCCAGGCCAGCCACAGCAGGGTGCATCATGCAAGCCAGCCACTGACCCACAGCAGGGAGCCAGGCCAGTCACCCACAGCGGGCTGCACCATGTCAGCCAGCAACCAACCCACCCACTAACCCACATCAGAGAGCCAGGCCAGCCACCAAAATCAGGGTGCCAGGCAGCCACCCACGGTGACCCACCCACAGAAGGGCCAGGGTGCCACCCACCCATGGTGACTCATCCACAGCAGGGCCAGGGTGCTAGCCAGCCACCCACAGTGACCCACCCACACCAGGAAACCAGCCAGCCACAACAGGGTGCCAGCCAACCACCCACAGGAGCCAGCCAGCCACCATGACCCAACCACAGCAGGGAGCCAGTCTGCCACCCACAGGAGCCAACCAGCCACGGTGACTATCCACAGCAGGATGCCAGCCAGCCACCCACTGTGACCCACAGACACCAGGGATCCAGCCAGCCACAGTAGGGTGCCAGCCACCAACAGGTGCCAGCTAGCCACCCACAGGAACCAGCTACAGAAGACGCGGGAGCCAGCCACAGAGGATGCGGGATCCAGCAACAGCTACAGCACCCATAGTTAAGGTAAGAGTAGCGCTACACAGTGCCAATTTTATTTCTACTTTGTGAGAGGTTGGGGCAGGGGTGAGAGTCATGGCACAAAGAGGGGGTCCCATTAGACTCTGTTGTAGTCTCTAATGGGCCTGGAGGGGACACTTTCTAACAGACTGTCCATGGGACACTCTTAGAAAAAGACCCCCCTCTAGGTCCCATGTGCCCTATAATGTTCCCTGCTGCCGTCCCATGTAATGTGTTTTACTGTGCCCCCCAACCTGTAATGTTCTCTGGTGTGCCCCATAATGTGCCCTGCTGCTCTCCATGTCTGCCCTCCACACACACATATTGTGCCCTCCTGACCCCCTGTGCTATGACCTGCTGACTTCTATACTTTTCCCAATGCTCTGCCCTGCTGCCCCCTGTGCACTGTTTATCTCAGGTTCGACCCAGGATTGAGGCATCCACGCAGTGCAAGCTGGGGGTGTGGCTTTGTGTGGGTGTGGTTTCGAGTGTTGGCGGGGACACAGGGGGCCCCATGTTCTCCTGTTGCCCCGGGGCCCCATGAGTTGTCAGTCCGCCCCTGATATTAGCCTTTAAAATTAGCACTTTAGATTTCAAACGTTCGAGTCCCATAGACTTTAACGGCGTTCTAAAGTTCACACAAACTTTTGGTCTGTTCACAGGTTCTGGTGCGAACCGAACGGGGGGGGGGGTGTTCGGCTCATCCCTAGTTACAGCATATCATTACCACATACTGACTGGTTGCTAGAGGTTAAAGCACATGTTTTCTTCTGGTTGATTGGCTGCTAGAGATTACTGTACAGTTATACTTCTCACTGATTGGTTGCTAGAGGTTACAGCACATCGTCTCTTCACTGCAGAGGGGCATGATATACTTATGAATGTCGCCTTTATTTACATATGAATGCTGCTGGCCTCAGCTATTTACATATGAATCCCGCCGCTATTTACACGTGAATGCTCCCGTTATTTACACATGATGGTTATTTACATGTAAACACAGAGTCTGCTGGTGAGTCATCTGTACACAACAATAGGGCAGATCTGGGCAGCATTAGTAACGACACTTCACACTGGGATATCAGGACACAGCACAGGACTAAAACTTAAGGGACAATGGAATTTAAACCAGGATAGTTGGCAAGTACAAGGCAGCTGCTTTGGGCCCACAACAATGACAGGGCCCAGGGCAGCTTCCCCTTTTGCCCTGCCTTAAAGACGGTCGTGGTGACCAGACATGCCCAAATTGGATATGAACAGGGGCTGGAGCAATTTAAAAGACAGTCAGTGCAGGATAAAAAAAAAAATTCTGAATTACACACCCCCGCTCTGCCACTCCTACTAGCTTAAGGGGTGTATTGTTTTCTATTATCTGTGCCCCTTTCTGATGATCATGTGCTGGTTGGAGCGGAGGGAATATGTCTTCAGTTTCAGGTGCCCATTGTTACAATCCTGTCCTCTCTTTAATGATACTTAATGGATTTCCCAGTTACAGAGGTTTCTCAGACTAAACCACATCCGCACTTTCTTGTAATAACAGAAAGTTTAGGGTTTATTTCATCACAACCTCTGTCGGGGGAACCAATCTTGGGTGCGGCACCGTATCAAATAAGGAATGTAACTTAAATAAAGCAAAGGAAAAATGTATGACGGTTACTATAGCAGAATCAGATGTATACCACGAAGGTTCACGCCACCTTTACTCGGGTATCAAAGCTGGTGCATAACTGCACTTCAGGTACAGGGTATAATTGCATATACTAGAGTAGGACAACAAGTATGAGACTAAGATTACTGGAGATAGGGAGTGCACAAAGGTTGCCTTGTTAGTATTCAGAATAGCAGAGACATGACTAGATACTGTTACTTGCGGTTATCATACATAAACAATACTGGAGATATGCAGACCACAGGATTGCTTTTGTTAGTACTCAGGTTAGCATAAGCATGGTTAGACACTGTTACTTGCGGTTCTGATGTTTCCTGGAGTCCATAGAGTGTCAGCTCCTGGACAACAGCAGTAGTCTCCTGAGAATAGGGATTCCTTGCTGAAGAGCACTGGGCTGAAGTGATGCTGGCTGGTGGGGAGCAGGGATCCTCTGTGGGTCTGAGGCCAGAGGTCAAAAGTGGTGGTTCTGTATGGAGGCTGCAAGGGTCCCAGGTGACGGCAGGTGCACACAAAATAGTGGAACACCGTGCCATCATACCTGGGGCTTTAAATAGAGCGCGCGGCGCGGGAATGGATGCGGATCGCTGGGCGCACTTCCGCGTTCCAGCGTGGAGCTCACAACAGAGCGCACGGGAAAACGCGCGTAACTCACTGCGGAGGTGTGGGGAAGTCACCAGCGCAGTGGTTAAGGAGGAAGGAACGCCAGTGGCGTTACATACTCCCCTCCTCAAGGGCGCTCCTAAAGTGCTCTTAGCAGGAGAAGGTCGGTTAGGGTACCTCTGATGAAATGATTTGATAAGGCGGGGGTGCATGGAGATGTGTAGAGTCTTCCCATGAATCTTCGAGATGACTGTAACCTTTCCAACGTATTAAGTACTGGAAAGTAGAGCCCCTTCTCCTACAATCCAAAATTTGTTCAACCTCATATTCACATTCACCTGAAATGTCAACTGGAGGTGGGGGATTTGAAACTCTTGGGGAATGGGTTTGGTATAAATGGTTTCAAAAGTGAGACGTGGAAAGAGGGGTGGATTTTCCATTCACTTGGTAAGGTTAATTTTACGGCATTAGGATTTATCACATGTGAAATAGGGAAAGGCCCAGTAAATTGTCGGCCGAGTTTCCTGGAGGGAATTTTAAGACGTAAATTTTTGGTGGATAACCAAACTAGGTCTCCCACTTTGTAAACAGGTGGCTTAGATCTGTGAATGTCATAGTTCCGTTTTTGTCGTCTTTGAGCAGCTTCTAAGTTGTTATGAAGAATTTGTAGGGTATCCTTTAGGGTTGAAAGGTATTGCCTTACAGCAGGGACTTTGTTTGACTGCATATTGGACGGTAAAGCTTGTGGGTGGAAACCATAATTTGCATAGAATGGTGAAAACCTAGTAGAAGAGCTGGTGGCGTTATTGTAAGAAAATTCAGCATGGGGTAGTAGATGGAACCAGTCATCCTGTAAGTGTGTGCAGTAACAACGTAGATATTGTTCTAGAGTCTGGTTGACCCTTTCTGTCTGACCGTTTGTTTGGGGATGATATGCACTAGACATGCGGTGGTCAATCTTTAATGTGGTACATAAAGCCTTCCAGAACTTAGAGATAAATTGAGAACCTCTGTCGGAAATGATTTGAGAAGGGAGGCCATGTAACTTGAGGACGTTGTTAATGAAAGCTGTTGCTGTCTCAGATGATGTTGGTAAATCTTTTAAAGGAATGAAATGTGCCATCTTTGTGAGTAAATCCACTGTGACCATGATAGTATTTGAGCCATTTGAGCGTGGAAGATCTACTATAAAGTCCATCGAGACGACCTGCCAGGGTCGCTTAGGGATTGGAAGAGAGGATAAATAACCAAAGGGGGGTTTTCTTGAGAGTTTGTTACTAGCACAGATGACACAGGAGTTGACGTAATCTTGAACCATTCTAGCTAAATGGGGCCACCAAAAATCTCTTTTGAGGAGGTGTATGGTCTTATTTATTCCTGGATGGCCAGCTAGTGGAGAGTCATGTAGTTGTTTGAGGAGTGTTAGTGAAGGCTGGGCTGGGAACATATAACTTATTCTCAAAGGTATATGTACCATCTGATTGCCTAGAGATTCCTTTAGGCAAGGAGGAGGCATCAGTGGGTGTGTTCTGAGAGATTAGTTCCCGAATTGAGGAGGTGACTCCAATAAAGCGCTCAGGAGAGATGATAGATGAAGGCGGACTTTCAATGAATCATCTTCATTGATGCGGGATAGGGAGTCAGCCTTTAGGTTTTGGGTACCTGGTCTGTAAGATATGAGAAAGTCAAATCTATCAAAGAACAAGCTCCATCTTACTTGACGAGCAGAGAGAGTCTTGCATGCCTTCAAATGTTGTAGGTTCCGATGATCAGTGAGGATCATTACTGGGTATATAGAACCTTCTAGAAGATGTCTCCAGTTTGCCAATGCGTCCCTAATTGCTAAAAGTTCCTTCTCTCCAATGGGGTAGTTCCTCTCTGCAGAATTTAGAGTTCTGGAGTAGAAAGCGACTGGATGTAGAGGATCCGATAGGGTTAGTTGTTGTGAAAGTACAGCACCTAAAGCAAAGTGAGATGCATCCACTTCTACGGTGAAGTGACATTGTGGATCAGGTAACTGCAGTATCGGAGCAGAGGTGTAGGAGAGTTTCAGTGTATCAAAAGATTTCTGAGCTTGATTTGTCCAGGTAAAGGGTGTCTTTTTACTAGTTAAGGAATTTAGTGGTTTTACAATCTCTGAAAAATTCTTAATGAATTTACGGTAATAGTTTGAGAACCCCAGGAATCGTTGTAGAGCCTTCCTGGACTGTGGAATGGGCCAAGAGAGAATACATTCAACCTTAGAACGGTCCATCTGGATGCCGTCGGGGGTAATCTGATAGCCAAGGAAAGAGATACTGGTTTGGTTGAAGACACACTTCTCCAGTTTAGCGTATAGACGATGTGTTCTAAGCCTTGATAGTACCCATCGTACATGTTTGGTATGTTCATCAAGATTGTCTGAGAAGATCAAGATGTCGTCAAGATAAATCACTACACAAATGTCTAACAAGTCCCGGAAAATATCATTAATGAATCTTTGAAAAGTTGCGGGGGGCGTTGCATAGCCCGAAAGGCATAACCGTGTACTCGAATAAGCCATAGCGGGTCTTGAAAGCCGTCTTCCATTCGTCCCCAGGACGGATTCGAATTAAATTATAAGCGCCCCTAAGATCCAGTTTTGTAAAGATTTTGGAGGTCTGGAGTCGTTCAATAAGTTCTGGGATGAGTGGTAGGGGATACCGATTTTTATTGTGATGATATTGAGGGACCTGTAATCAATTATTGGGCGAAGAGAACCGTCCTTATTCTTTACAAAAAACATTGCGGCGCTAGCTGGGGATGTGGAAGGTCTGATGAACCCCTTCCTCAGGTTGTCATCGAGGTAGTCCTTGAGATGGATAAGTTCCGGTTGGGATAGAGGATAGATTCGAGCGGGGTAGGAATGGTAGAGTCTGGAATAAGGTCGATCGGACAATCATAAATGCGATGCGGGGGAAGTGTCTCTGCATTAGTTTTGCTGAAGACATCCGAAAAATCATACAAGTAAGAAGGGAGAGTATTGTTGTTTTCAGTTGTGAGAAGCAAACTGTACACAGGGTAACAGGTATGTTTGCAGAAAGAGGATTCAAGCTTAAGTGAGTTACTAGACCAGTGGAAGATTGGTTGGTGGAGAAGTAACCAGGGTAACCCTAATACTATTGGGAAAGTGGGTGATCGGATAATATCGAACACTAGCGTTTCAGTATGGCCATTGCCACAGGTAACCAACAAAGGTGAGGTTTGAGTGTGTATTGGCCCATATGAGGAAGTAGAGCCATCAATAAAAGTAACAGGCAAGGGATGTTGCCTTAAGACACTTGGGATATTATTTGAGTTAACAATTTCTCTGTCAATGAAGTTACCACAGGCACCGGTGTCAACCATCGCATCTACAGTGCATCTATCTTGGTCCCACTGTAAAGTAAGAGTAAGAAAAACATAGTTATTAGTGGAAGTTTGGGGCAAAGCAATCTTATTAATGTTGTGGGGGTTACCTTCAGACTTCCTCTTAAGAAGAGGGCAGGTAGGGACAATGTGGTCAGGGGCTGAGCAATAAAGACATAAGTTTTGAGCTCTGCGTCTTTGTTTCTCTTCTGGTGATAGTGGTCCTTTGACTGCTGCTATGTCCATTGGAATATCCTTTGGTGGGGATCTGGACCTCCTAGGTGGCGTAGCTTGATATGAATTAATACGCTCGGCCTTCCTCTCTCTGAGTCTGCGGTCAATGGAGAGGGAGAGGAGCATGAGATCCTCCAGGGTAGTGGGAATTTCAACTCGGGCAAGTTCATCTTTCATAGGTTCTGAAAGTCCGATACGGAATTGGTTTCTAAGGGAAATATCCGTCCACAAAGTTTCACGGCACCAGCACTTAAACTCAGAGATGTAATCCTCTACTGGTCTTTTACCTTGTCTAAGGTTTCTGATGGTGTTTTCTGCTGTGAGCTGTTTGTTGGGGTCTTCGTAAAGGAGGGATATTTCATCAAGGAAAGTATTGAAAGTTCCTAGTAGGTCACCATGTTCCTCGACGTAAGCGTCAGCCCATACTCTTGGTTCCCCTTTGAGATACGAAGTCAACGTGAGAATTCTAATTCTATCGGAATGGTAGGTGCGGGGGCGTAGGTCGAACATAAGACGGCAAGAACTAATAAATTGACGGAAGTTCTTCCTGTCTCCTGAAAAAGCCTCAGGGGGGCAGACCTTGGGTTCAGGTCGATCCCGTGGTTGAGCAAAATTATGGTTTCGAAGTGCCTCGTTTTCCAAACGGAGGTCATTAACAGTGGTGGTGAGGGTATCAACTCGTTGTGAGAGAGCAACCAGATGATTGGCGAGTTCCGCTGGATCCATTAAGTGTGTATGGGTTCCACTATTATGTTACAATCCTGTCCTCTCTTTAATGATACTTAATGGATTTCCCAGTTACAGAGGTTTCTCAGACTAAACCACATCCGCACTTTCTTGTAATAACAGAAAGTTTAGGGTTTATTTCATCACAACCTCTGTCGGGGGAACCAATCTTGGGTGCGGCACCGTATCAAATAAGGAATGTAACTTAAATAAAGCAAAGGAAAAATGTATGACGGTTACTATAGCAGAATCAGATGTATACCACGAAGGTTCACGCCACCTTTACTCGGGTATCAAAGCTGGTGCATAACTGCACTTCAGGTACAGGGTATAATTGCATATACTAGAGTAGGACAACAAGTATGAGACTAAGATTACTGGAGATAGGGAGTGCACAAAGGTTGCCTTGTTAGTATTCAGAATAGCAGAGACATGACTAGATACTGTTACTTGCGGTTATCATACATAAACAATACTGGAGATATGCAGACCACAGGATTGCTTTTGTTAGTACTCAGGTTAGCATAAGCATGGTTAGACACTGTTACTTGCGGTTCTGATGTTTCCTGGAGTCCATAGAGTGTCAGCTCCTGGACAACAGCAGTAGTCTCCTGAGAATAGGGATTCCTTGCTGAAGAGCACTGGGCTGAAGTGATGCTGGCTGGTGGGGAGCAGGGATCCTCTGTGGGTCTGAGGCCAGAGGTCCAAAGTGGTGGTTCTGTATGGAGGCTGCAAGGGTCCCAGGTGACGGCAGGTGCACACAAAATAGTGGAACACCGTGCCATCATACCTGGGGCTTTAAATAGAGCGCGCGGCGCGGGAATGGATGCGGATCGCTGGGGCGCACTTCCGCGTTCCAGCGTGGAGCTCACAACAGAGCGCACCGGAAATGACGCGCGTAACTCACTGCGGAGGTGTGGGGAAGTCACCAGCGCAGTGGTTAAGGAGGAAGGAACGCCAGTGGCGTTACACCCATTCAGCTCCGCTCACATGTTCTTCTGCCTTGGCTCAAGTCCCGGCCAGCCGCCTGCCTGCTAATCTCCTTATCTTCCCTGGCGGAGTGATCTTCCTCCGCTCCCCACCCAGTAGTAGCTGGTGCCCGGAGAGTAATGCCGCATATCGATGTGAGCTTTTGGTCGGAAATTTCGACCGCGTGTAGGCCCCATCGGACATTTTCTATCGGAATTTCCGACAGCAAAAATTTGAGAGCTGGTTCTCAAATTTTCCGAGAGGAAAAGTTCTTGTCGGAAATTCCGATCCTCTGTATACAATCCCGACGCACAAAAATCCTACGCATGCTCGGAATCGTTGAACTTAATTTTTCTCGGCTCGTCGTAGTGTTGCACATGACCGCGTTCTTGGCTTTCGGAATTTCCAACAACATTTGTGTGACCGGGTGTATGCAAGACAAGTTTGAGCCAACATTCCGTCTAAAAAAAATCAACGGTTTTCTTGTCGAAAATTCAGATCGTGTGTACGAAGCATCAGACTTGACAGGCTGTGAGGCGGGCGGCAACGGCGACAGGCAGTGAATCGCTGATTGCTGCCATTACTAGTAAAAAAAAAAAATAATTGTCCCCGGATTTCATTTTAGAAATCGGGGTCACCTTAGCCTAGTGGGGTGTGAGTCAAGGAAACCACTTTAACCACTTACAGTAGAAGTAATGTTAGTAAGGAACCTTTTTAAATTCTGTCCTTTTATTACCCTACCAATCAACCAAGGACACCACAGTAAGGGGTCAACAGGGACATTTGCCCTAAGTCTAGCAGAACGGCCAAGAAACTTACACGTAATGGATCAGTGCTTCTGGGTCTTCAGAAGAGTTGGATTCTCATCCACCTAAAGATATAGAGTCTCCTGGATTTAAGAAATTCCTTTTGGTTTATGATTCATTGGGTAAAAATAAGCAAATCTGACCTGGCCTAAAAGTTTCTAACAGGAAAGATTTGGGCATGGTTGAGAGGTGAGACTGTTTAGATGTGTGGTAAAGGAGCTCCGCTCATACTAATTGTATGGTGCCCCCTTGGTAGGTGGTGCATACTTACCTAAAGTAAGGAATCTAATTGGTAGTTGGTCTTCACCAGAGCCCCAGATGGCGATGGGCCAGGCACTCTAGAGTAGGGATGAGCTTCGTGTTTGAGTCAAACTCATGCTCGACTCGAACATCGTATATTTGACCGTTCGTCGAATTACGAATGTTACGGGCCGTTCGTGCCAAATTTCAGTGGCGTGTCACGGCCCATAATTCACTGCGGCATCGCAGTGCATTGCTGGCTGATGATTGGCCAAGCATGCACTATGACCCGCATGCTTGGCATCAATCACAGCTTGCAAAAAATGGAGAGCCATAATTGGCCAAAGCCAGGGTGGCTTTTGGCAATTAAGTCTCAGGGGGTTTAGTACACACCCCACACTATAAAAGGCTGCCTGCAGGTCTGCCTTGTGTAGTGTGTTGCAGAGGTTAAGAGAGAGAGAGAGAGAGAGAGAGTGTCATTTTTTGTAGGTAGATAGAACAGGCAGGCTAGTCAGTTAAAGTTACAGTGTGTAGAGGATATATATGCATCCCAGATGTTGTATATATATTTATACACTGTATAGTTTAGCTAGATCCGCTCTTACTAATTTACTGGCAGGCAGGTGATTGTGCTAGCTGCAGTATTCACGTGGTGTATTGCCTGTGTCCTCTGCAGTGTGCACCTAAAGCTACATGGTGTGTACTGCCTGTGTCCTCTGCAGTGTACAACTAAAGCTACGTGAGTAAGTGAATGAGTGAGTGAGTGAAAAACTTGTATAGCGCAGCACATGCGAACTGAATCGCCTCTGGGCGCTGTATCCATTCCGTCAGTAAGATCCTTTGACCTCAGAAGAGATGGGTTTTAATTCCTCTCCTGAAGGCCAAGTGGTCCAACTCTGATCGAATAGTGGTTGGCAGGGCGTTCCACAGTCGAGGTCCCTGGACTGCAAACCTTTGGTCTCCTTTGGACTTGTATCTGGCTTTGGGTATCTGGAGTAGATTTTGGTTGGTGGATCTCAGAACGCGATTGGGGTTGTGAGCTTTTATTTTTTCGCATAGATACTGGGGGGCGTTTCCTTGAAAGCACTTATGCATCAGACAGAGTGCCTTTAAAGTGATTCTGTCTTTTACCGGCAACCAATGAAGGGATCTCAGAGAAGCTGAGATTGAATCCCATGGTTTTTTGCCGGTCACTAATCGAGCGGCCGTGTTTTGAACGACTTGCAGATTAGAGATTTGGTATTTGGGGAGTCCGAGATAGAGGGCATTTGCATAGTCAAGTCTGGAATTAATGATTGTTCCCACTACGACTGCAATGTCTTCTTTTGGGATAAAGGGAATGAGTCTGCATAGTAGGCGCAGCAGATGATGAGGTCCGCTGACTACTGACCCTATTTGTGCATCCATTGTCATGTTGGTGTCAAAAATGATGCTCAGACTTTTGACATTGGTGCTAGGGTCGATGGTTTTACCCAGAATGGGCGGGGGTGTCCATGTTGTCGTCGGATGACTTTTTCGGTTGGCGTGAAACAGGAGAAGTTTTGTTTTCGAACCGTTGAGTTTAGGATAACTCTTTGTCATCCAGTTTTCTATTAAAGAGAGGCATGTCTCTAGACCGAGATGATGATCCTTTTTGTTGCAGATGCGAAAGTAGAGTTGTGTGTCATCTGCATAAGAGTGATACAGTAAATTCTGGTTACTGATGATTTCAAAAAGAGGGCGGAGATAAATATTGAATAGAACCGGCGATAAAGGAGATCCCTGAGGGACTCCACATGGTGCCGTTCGTTTTTCAGAAGTGAAAGGCCCCAGTTTCACTGTTTGTGATCGGTTTTCCAAGAAGGAGGAAAACCAAGGTAAATCACGTTCCGCGACTCTGGCTACTTCAGCTAGCCGAGTCAGTAATAATTTGTGGTCAACATTCGTGTCAAAAGAAGGCTTAGGTCCAACAGAACCAGAAGACAAGGTTCTCCTTCGTCTGCAGCCTCTAGGGCATCATCCCATATTTTAAGTAATGCTGTTTCTGTACCGTGATAAGGCCGGAAACCTGATTGAAACGGATCAAGTAATTTATTTGTGTCTAAATGATGTTGAAGTTGTTGTACATCTTCTTTCTCCATTATCTTGGAGAAGACATTTAGACCTGTTATGGGTCGACGGTTGTTTGGATCTTTCGGGTCGAGGGTCGTTTTTTTTTAGAATTGGTTTTATTATACCTTGTTTCAGAAAGCTGGGCACCGTGCCCTCCTTGAACGATTGGTTTATGAGCTGCGCGATAGCTGGTGCCAATATATCGGCACATTCTTTCAGCAGTTTGGTGGGGATAATGTCATTGGGTGCTGTGCTATTTCGCAGAGCACTGATGATATTTTTTGTGGCCTCGATGGAGATGGGTTTTAGAGAGAAATTAGTTGATTTTAGTGGTTTTAAGTGGGTGTTTGTTTTGAGTTTTGGAGAGGGGTTGATGACGGTTCTATTTTGCTGAATGCTTACACGGATTTTTTCAATTTTGTTAATGAATGAATGAATGAAAACTTATATAGAGCAGCTAATGCGAACTTAATCGCCTCTGGGCGCTTGTTGTTCCTGTCTCCTTTGGTATCAAAAGAGATGAGTCTTGATCTTTCTCCTGAACGCTAAGTGATTCTCCTCCAACCGAATGCTGGTTGGTAAAGCATTCCATAGTCTGGGACCTTGGACCGCGAATCTTCTTTCTCCTTTGGACTTGTAATTGGCTTTCAGTATCTGTAGCAGATTTTGATTGGTGGATCGCAGAACGCGATTGGGGTTATGAGCTTTTATTTTTTCGCATAGATAATGGGGAGCATTCCCATGGAATACATCTATGCGTTAGACAGAGTGCTTTAAAAGTGATTCTGTCTTTTACTGGCAACCAGTGAAGGGCTCTCAGTGAAGGTGAGATTGATTCCCAAGGTTTTTTTCCTGTCACAAGTCTAGCGGCCGTATTTTGAATGACTTGTAGACGAGCGATTTGGTACTTGGGGAGTCCGAGGTAAAGAGCATTTGCATAGTCCAATCTTGAGTTTACAATTGCTCCCACCACGACCGCCAAGTCTTCCTTGGGAATAAAAGGAGTAAGTCTGCGTAGTAGGTGCAGCAGATGGTGAGATCCGCTGACTACTGACCCTATTTGTGCGTCCATTGTCATGTAGGAGTCGAAGATGACCCTAAGACTTTTGACTTTGTCGCTAGGGGTGATGATTTTGCCCAGAATGGGCGGGGGGGTCCAGGTTGTTGAAGTTTGATTCATACGCTTGGCGTGAAACAGGAGAAGTTCTGTTTTCGCTCCGTTGAGTTTAAGATAACTCTTTGTCATCCAGTCCTCTATCAAAGAGAGGCATGTCTCTAGATTGAGGTGATGATCCTTTTTATTGCAAATGCAGAAATACAGTTGCGTGTCGTCTGCATATGAGTGGTAAAGCAGTTTTTGGCTGCTAATAATCTCAAAAAGAGGGCGTAGATAGATGTTGAATAACACCGGCGACAGAGGGGATCCTTGAGGGACTCCGCACAATAATGTGCGTTTCTCAGAAGTGAAGGGTCCCAGCTTCACTATTTGCGAACGGTTTTCCAAAAAAAAGGAGAACCAAGATAAATCGCCTTCTGCGACTCTGGCTACTTCAGATAGCCGAGTCAATAAAAGCTTGTGGTCTACTGTGTCGAAAGCTGCGCTTAGGTCCAACAGAACCAGAAGACAAGATTCTCTTTCGTCTGCGGCCTCGAGAGCGTCGTCCCATATCTTGAGCAGTGCTGTTTCCGTCCCGTGTCCGGGGCGGAATCCCGATTGAAATGGATCAAGTAGGTTGTGGGTATCTAGATGCTGTTGCAGCTGTTGTACCACTACTTTTTCCATTACCTTTGAGAGTACATTTAGGCCTGTTATTGGACGACGGTGGAGTGGGTCCTTGGGGTCCAGGTTGGGTTTCTTCAAAATGGGTCGAATTATACCCTCCTTCAATTGAGAGGGCACTATGCCCTCCCTGAAAGATTGGTTGATAAGCTGCGTGATAGAAGGTGCCAGGATGTCGGCGCATTCCTTCAGCAGTTTAGTGGGGATGATATCATTTGGCGCGGTGCTGTTACGCAAAGTACCGATGATATTATTAGTGTCTTTGATAGAGATGGGTTCCAGCGTGAACTTACCTGGTTGTGGTGAATTACTGCAGGTGTTTTGTAAATAATTACAGGGAGGCTTGAGGGGAGAATTACTTTGCCGAATGCTTTGTCGGATCTTCTCGATTTTATTAATGAAGTAATCTGACAATTCATTGCAAAATGTGAGTCCGAATTGGGGGCTTCAAGACATCCTGGATTCATGGTCTGAGTGACCTGCTTGAAGAGTTTGCGTGGGCGATTAAGGGCGCTGTTGATAGCCTTAGAAAAATAGTTTTTCTTGGCTTTGAAGATTTCTTTATGGTATTTTCTTGTTGTTGCTTTGTAGACGCTGAGGTTCCCATCTGAAGAGCTTCTTTTCCAGGCGGCTTCCGCCCTTCTGCGCTCTTGCTTCAGTAACGCCAGTTGGTTGTTGAACCAGCTGGAGTTATTTTTCCGGATGCAGGTTTTGCGTTTCGGCGCTATTAAGTCGGCTGACTGTAATAGGGCTGTATTTATGGTATCCAGTGTTTCTTCAGCCGTTTGGTTCGGCTGAATTGTAATTATTTTTTTCCTTAACGTGGTTTTGAAGAGTTCCGAATGGAGCTTCTTCTGACATCTAGTCCAGTGTGCTGTCACTGGATTTGATGTTTTAGTTAAGGGGGGGATTCGGAGATAATGAATTTAATTGCATGGTGATCTGTCCATGGCAATGGTTCATTTTCAAAGATTTTTATTTCCAGATCTTGTCTGAAAATAAGATCGAGCGTGTGTCCTGAAGCATGTGTGGGCCCACATACTAGTTGTTGTAGCCCTAATCCTTCAAGGTGATTGATGCAGGCGTCGGCAATAGGATCTTGCGGGGAGTTGGCCCAGAGGTTAAAGTCCCCGAGCAGAAAAAGATGTTTGCTGTTAAGGGTATAGGTGGAGATAAAGTCTGTCAATGATGGCAGAAGCTGTGATTTTGGGCCAGGTGGCCTATAGCAGAGTAGAATCCGGATGGTCGCCTGGGAGTTTGATTGTAGTTGCAGAGTAAGGGTTTCCATGAATGGAAGAGGGTTGTGAAGAATTGGTTTTGTGATCGCAAGACGAGTCTTATGGATCACCGCCAGTCCTCCTCCTCTTTGCCCTATTCTGTTTTCAGTTATGATACGGTAGTTTTCTGGCACCAGTTCTCCTAGAATGGTGTTACAGTCGGCTGTGAGCCAGCTCTCTGTAATAAACAGGCAGTCTTAATCGTATTGTAGAATGAAATCATGGATTTCCAGTTGGTGTTTTACTGCCGATCTTGTGTTAATCAAAGCACATGATATATGCTTAGGCTGGGGCAAACGGCTGAGATTTTTGATAGTTGATCGTCGATCGATTCTCAAAAGTCGCTCAGTTCTTAGGGCTTTTTTAGTGATGGCTGGTAGTATTGCGGCAAATTGCCTCAGATCCTGAATGGTTTCTGCAGAATAGTCCATAGTCGCCAATCACCAGGGGGAGAGGGGGGGGGTGGATTTTCAAGGATTAACTTAATCCTTGATCCTGGCTTGGTCCAGAGGAAGGCAAAGAAAACCCTGGCCGTGCTATGCCAATATGCTAGGACAGGGAAAAAAATTCCTTCCTGACCCCTTGAGAGGAAGGGGGAATGGGGCTTGGGTGCTGCAAGATGGCTAGCACTCCGGCTGCAAGAGACAGGGTGGTGACCTCAAGGGGGGGGGGATTGCCAACTGGTAGTTATTGAGTCAGGAGAGGGTGGTAGGTGACCCAATTACACGGGGGTAGCAAGCTGATATCTGGAGGGGAGGTGCGGGGGGCCACTGGGTCGCGACAATGAAAGGGGGGGAGGAGGGGGCCCTACCTATCTACATCCCGTGGGCCACACGTCCTACTCCTAGGAAGCATGCGCCGGTAGCTACCGGGATGCAGTTCTAGCCCTAGGGAAAGTGGGGGGTCCTGCTGGTGTCCGGGAGGGATTGCTGTGTAGCTGGCAGGTGGATGGTGTATCAGGGGGGGGAGGGGGGGCTGCAAGCCAGGGAAATACCGAGTCACCGCGGGGGGCTGTGCGGCTGGATTCTGTGAGGGGGCAGCTCAGGGGGTGGCTGGTGGTGGCTGGGGGGTTCTGCAGGAGTTCGGGGGGTTTGTGGTGGTTCTATCAGGTGAATGGAGCGGCGCGCCGCTAGGTCGCGGGTAAAGCCGGGGCCTTTCCTAAATGCGGCGGCCGCGAATGGTTCCAGAGATGGCGTGAAGGCCTCCGCCGCGGCTTATCCTGAAAAGGATGCCCACCAACGGAGCACGGGCAGGTGGGAGAGCCCTAAAGATTAGGGGCTTACCTTTCTGAGGGCAGAGAGCGGCGGATCCGGGGGGGACCAGGGAGAAAACCGGAGAGATCAGTAGGAGATGCCAGGGGAGAGCGTGAGGTGCAGCTCTGGATGTCAGGAGCTGTCAGGTGCTGCATCCAAACACCAACAGCGCCCCCTGACACTGAGTCTGAAAAAACAGGCCCTGAGTTCCGACTGGAGGGAGAGAGAGTGATCAGTGAGAAGAATGATTGCCCTTTGATTGCTCTTATATTGAAATAATGAAATATAATGAAATAATCCGATAATTTGTTGCAAAATTCTTGTGAATTGGAATTGGGGGCCTCTAGACAAACTGGGTTCATAGTCTGAGAGACCAGCTTGAAGAGTTCGCAGGGGCGGTTTCGGGCATTTTTGCAATGATGTTGGAGATGTGATTTTTTTTGCCCACAAAGATTTCTTTGTTATATTTCTTGGTTATTAAGTGGTGTGGTTTACCTCTGAAGAGTTTCTTTTCCAAGCAGCTTCTGCTCTTCGGCGCTCTTGCTTTAGCAATGCCAGCTGGTCATTGAACCAACTGGAGTTGTTTCTCCGGGTGCAGGTTTTGCGTTTTGGTGCCAAGTCGGCTGACTGTAGCAGAGCCTTGTTGATGGCGTCCAATGTTTCTGTGACCGTTTGATGTCGTTGGATTGTTTTTATATTGTTCCCTAATGTAGTTTTGAAGAGTTCCGAGTGGAGCTTCTTCTGAGATTTTCACCGGTTTTATTGTTTTTTTTTCAGGGGGCATTTTTGGTAATTGTGAATTTAATAGCATGGTGGTGTGTACTGCCCGTGTCCAATGCAGTGTGCACCTAAAGCTATGTGGTGTGTGTACTGCCCGTGTCCTCTGCAGTGTGCACCTAAAGCTACGTGGTGTGTACTGCCTGTGTCCTCTGCAGTGTGCACCTAAAGATACGTGGTGTGTGTACTGCCTGTCTCCTCTGCAGTGTGCACCTAAAGCTACGTGGTGTGTGTACTGCCCGTCTCCTCTGCAGTGTGCACCTAAAGCTATGTGGTGTGTACTGCCTGTGTCCTCTGCAGTGTGCACCTAAAGCTACGTGGTGTGTGTACTGTCTGGGTCCTCTGCAGTGTGCACCTAAACCTACATGGTGTGTACTGCCTGTGTTCTCTGCAGTGTGCGCCTAAAGCTACGTGGTGTGTACTGCCCGTGTCCTCTGCAGTGTGCACCTAAAGCTACATGGTGTGTACTGCAAGTGTCCTCTGCAGTGTGCACCTAATGCTACGTGGTGTGTGTACTCTCTGTGTCTGTGCTATTTTTCTCGATGATTTTCATCCATATTGCAGGGACCAGACATTACATTAGAGCGGTAAGCAGTTTTAAATTACTTTTTTCTTATAGTAATGTCATTTCTAAACACGTGCCACTTCACAGGCATACTATAGACACCCAGCAGGTACGATATTTAATGGAATATTTCATTTTTTTTTCACTTTAAGCATCATTAAAATCACTGCTCCAGAAAAAAGTTTTTTTTCTCCATTGATACATGTTCCCTGGCGCAAGACCCAGGTTCTCAAACCCGTTTTACGACAATGACTTGCATATTAGGCTTTAAGATTAGCAATTTTGAATTTGAACGTTCGAGTCCCATAGAGGTCAATGGGGTTCAAAATGTTCGCGTGAACGGTCGGTCCGTTCGAAGGTTCTGGTGCGAACCGAACAGGGGGGGGTGTTGTTCGGCTCATCCCTACTCTAGAGGTCCCTGTTTACTTTGCTGCAAACTGACACAAAGTTGTGACCCTCAGGATCGCCCTACAACAGGAGTGACTGGAATGAGACCTTTTTAATGGCTACAGAGGAGAGAGCAACCACGTCAAGGCTGGTGGCAGACAGGGGCATAGTCAGGTCTGAGCAGGGGTCTAGGCAGGCAGCAACCGATTAGGTCCAAACACAGGTTACGCAGGCAGCAAAAAGGAGCATAGTCCTGTCAGAGCAAAGGTCTAGGCAGGCAGCAAGAAAGAATATAGCCAGACGAAGCAGTGGTTTAGGCAGGCAGAAAACAAGAGCATAGATATGAACAGAGGTCTAGGCAGGCAGCAAGAAAGAATATAGCCAGACAGAGCAGTGGTTTAGGCAGGCAGCAAACAAGAGCAGCAAGTGAGAGTGTAGTCAGTTCAGAGCAAATGTCTAGGTAGACAGCAAGCAAGAATGTAGTTAGGGCCAAACAGTGGTCTGGGCAGACAGCAAGCAGGAGTGTAGACAGGTCCAAACAGCGGTCTAGACAGGCAGCAAGGAAGATAATAGTCAGGTCTGAGCAGAGGTCTAGACAGGTAGCAAGCAATCAGGTCCGAGCACAAGTTACACAGGCAGCGAAAAAGAGCATAGTCCTGTCAGAGCAAAGGTCTAGGCAGGCAACTTTAAAATATATTTTCAGGCTGTGCAGTGATTTAGGCAGGTAGCAAGCAAAAGCAAAGATCTGAACAGAGATCTAGGCAGGCAGTATGTGAGAGTGTAGTCAGGTCAGAGCAAATGTATAGGTAGGTAGCAAGCAAGAATGTAGTTGAGTCCGAACAGCAGTCTAGACAGGCAGCAAGGAAGAGCATAATCAGGTCAGAGCAGAGGTCTAGGCAGGTAGCAAGGAAGAGCGTAGTCAGGTCAGAGTAGTGGTCTGGGCAGACGGCAAGGAAGAGCATGGTCAGGTCTGAGCAGAGGTGTAGGCAGGAGGCAAAAAAGAGCATAATCAGGTCAGAGCAGAGGTCTAGGCAGGTAGCAAGGAAGAGCATAGTCAGGTCTGAGCAGAGGTCTAGGCAGGCGGCAAAAAAGAGCATAATCAGGTCAGAGCAGAGGTCTAGGCAGGCGGCAAGTAAGGAAGCAGTCAGGTCATTCTGATTGACAACAGACAGGCAAGTACAATAGCTCTTTTGCTCGCAGGTAGCCGACAATAAAGCACACCACCAGCCACTTCAAAGGCTGGCATATACATACCCTTCCTCATTACAGGACACACTTCATTTCAGGGGACTCTGGAAGTTCTGGCGAGGTTCTGTGAACCATTGAATATCTTGGCAAGGATTCTGAGAGTCTAAAAAAAAAACGTTTGCGAAATCCACAACCTTTTACCTATCCCATGTGAATATGATACTGCCACTCACACTCTGCGTTCCCACATGTGCAATCAGTAAAATAAGTTAAAAAAAATTGCCTAAAGTCAGTACAGTGAATTCTGTACACATAATATTACACAATATGCATTATATACCGTATTTATCGGGGTATACCGCGCGCCAGCGTATAGCGTGCACCCCAAGTTTAGCCAGCTAGTTTTAGAAAAAAAAGTCAGTTTAAGAAAAAAACACTTACCTTTTGGATGCTCGTCCGGCGTCCGTCTGCGGTCTTGCGCGGGGTCCCTCCAGCCTTGTCCATCCGCACCTTGCCCGGGGTCGCAGCAGTGTTTGGATTTGGCGCCTCACTGTGCAGGCCCGGATTTCCTGTTCCCGTTCGGCTCCTCTCGGCTCCTCTCTTTCTATTTGTTCGGCTTCTCTCGCGTGGCTGTGGGCGTGGCCGAGCATGGCCGAGCCGAGTGCGCAGTACATTCGGCTCAGCTCGGCTCTAAGCACAGGCAGCGGGGATCGGCGTATAACGCACACCCACGATTTTTCCCTGACTTTAAGGGGAAAAAAGTGTGCGTTATACACCGATAAATACGGTACTCCGGGTATCATGAGGGCGACGGAGGATGTGTCCGAGGATCACTGCGGGGGCTTCGATCTAAGGTAAGTAATTGATAGTGAACTAGTATGCTAGTCATACTGGCTCATTATGCCTTTGCCTTGCAGGATTTTCTAAAAAAAATTAAAAAAATTGGGGTATACAACCACTTTAATCAGCCACCGAACCTGTGCACTGCCAAAAAATGTGTTTGTTTTCGTTTCATTTTTATTTTTATTTTTCTACGTTTGAGAATTCGAAAATAAGAAATAAGAAATCTGAAAATGTGAAAAAGCTAAAACGATCTAATAATAACTAACTAATAAATTATAGGTATTGGAGTTTCCTTTCAAATTTGGCTGTTAGTGAACGTAACGAATACAAATTTATCCAAAGTTAAGAAGTATTCCAAATAACGAATACCGCATCTAAACAAATGGAACTGAAGAAACAAATAATAATAATAATAAGTAATTTGTTTAGCTTGGTGGGAGGGGCTGGTAGGGTGCGGTACATAGCTTGGTGGGGGGGGACGGCAGGGGGCTGTACATAGCTTGGTGGGAGGGGACGGCAGGGGGCTGTACATAGCTTGGTGGGAGGGGACGGGTGGGGGCTGTACATAGCTTGGTGGGAGGGGACGGCAGGGGGCTGTACATAGCACCCTGCCATCCCCTTCTACCAAGCTACGTACAGCACCCTGCTGTCCCCTCCCACCAAGCTATGTACAGCCCCCTGCCGTCCCCTCCCACCAAGATATGTACCGCCTCCTGCCGTCCCCTCCCACCAAGCTACGTACAGCACCCTGCTGTCCCCTCCCACCAAGCTATGTACAGCCCCCTTCCGTCCCCTCCCACAAAGATATGTACCGCCTCCTGCCATCCCCTCCCACCAAGATATGTACCGCCCCCTGCCGTCCCCTCCCACCAAGCTATGTACAGCACCCGGCCAGCCCCTCCCACCAATCTATGTACAGACTCCTACCATCCCCTCCCACCAGCCATAATCTGTCTACATTGCATAGAGAAGCACAGGGACCAAGTGACAGCATCACTGGGAATAAAATAAGGAATGTAATGCAAATGGAGAGGTTTGATTCAATCATTGCAGGATCATTTTGATGAGGAGATGAGGGAAGAACAGCCCAAGTTTGATGAAGTCCTCGAACGTCTTTTGATTCTCTGGATATTCTATGTAGGGAATATTTTCTAGGGATAAGATCGCACTTGGCCCCGTTCCTTTAAACACGTTAAATCTTGACTTTCCGCAGCTCTCTTCCTATTTTGGAACCTGTCACCATGATTCTGGTCATGTCGCTGCAAACCCCGGGAAGTGGAAATCATTCATCGCTTCATTTTTCTCTCTCTGCTGTTAATCTTCCCCCGGCTCCTCCTCCGTATAATTACATCCCATCATATTTTCCTGCACCCGCTGGAGGACTTTACAGATGAATTTTTTTTCCAAGCATCCTATTGTTTGAACAAAAATGTCATCAAGTCTAGTAGGTCATATAAACCAACATTCATGGATTTAAAGGGGCAGTTCACTTTCGCTATTTCTTACCTGCTTCTGCTCTAGAGATATAAGGCCCAGATTCACAAAGCACTTACGCCGATGTAAGTGCAAATGTGCGCCGGAGTATCTGTGCGCCAGACCCACAAACCAACATATGCCTAAAAACTGGCCACCCTACGCCGACGTAGCTTACTTACCCCGGCGTAGCGTGGGCGCACTTTTCGTCTGGACGCATGTTGCTGCTCCCATTGATTAGGCATTCAAACATGCAAATGAGGAAAATACAGCGATTTAAGGACGTACGTGCCTCCGACGCATGCTGCGCGAGGTGCGCGTAAATTGTACATCCGGCGTAAAGTTATTCCCCATAGATGAGGCGCAACCCGGCAACAGACATGCAAAGGTCTGCACCAGAGAACACAGGCCGGCGTATTGGGCGTACGTTACGTTCACGGCGTACATAGTGATCCGGCGTAGCTTAGGCAGTTGTGCCGGCGTAGTTGTGAGCATGCGCATAAGGGTGCAGTTTCATGCGTCCACGTCACGACAACGTCACGGCGCATGTGCAGTTAGTGATACGTGGGCGTAAAACACTGCACCACGCTCGGACTATCATTTGCATGGGGTCACGCCCACTTCCACCTACGCCGGCATGCGCCTTAGAAAAATACGCCACGCCGACGCAGCGTTGGGAGCAATAGCTTGCTGAATACAGTGCTTGCCTCTCCGCGCTGTGTCGGCGAGGCTTACTGCGTTGGCGCTACGGCGGCGTAATGTGCGCCCAACTCTCTGTGAATCTGGGCTATAGAGTCCTCTCTCTACCTTCCTCGTGGTAAAGGCAGCAGGAGTGCTGAGTGGGTGGGTCTTCTTTAATCACATGATCAGCCCAGTGATGTATTTAGGTTTTGTGCTGCCCTAGGCCTGACTAAACTCGTGCACCCCCTAATTTAAATATGACCCACCCCTTCCTGTCAAGGCCACACCCCTTGCTGTTAAAGACCTGCCCTTCCCTTACCCTTAGACCCCTTTCACATTGAGGAGTTTTTCAGGCGGTACAGCGCTAAAAATAGCGCTGCTATACCGCCTGAAAAACTCCTGCCAAGCAACCTCAATGTGAAAGGCCGAGGGCTTACACACTGAGGCGATGCGCTGGCGGGAGAGAAAAAAATCTCCTGTCAGCAGCATCTTTGGAGCAGTAAGAGGAGCGGCGTGTATACCGCTTCTTCACCGCTCCTTCCCATTGAAAAGAATGGAAAACCGCGGCAATACCACCCGCAATGCGACTCTATAGAGGCGCATTGCAGGCGGTATTAACCCTTTCACGGCTGCTAGCGGGGGTTAATAACTCCGGCAATTCCGGCGGTATAGCGCCGCTATTTTTATCGGCGCTATACCGCCAGCGCACCTCCACTGCCCCATGTGAAAGAGGCCTTACTCTATCCAAAATGAAAAAAAATATTGTTACTATAGTTCTACTTTAGGCACAAAATTCTGATAATTTTATGGAGAGGACTAAAAATATATAACCATGCCAACGGTACAGCAGAAAGTATGTAGCACAGTGAAGAAGGTTTGTGGTTCAGGATGATAGGACAGTCAAAATTAGAAGCTCCGCCCCCCCCCCCCTACAGTTGCGGAATGCTTGCCTCTCTGCCCAGTCCGCCCCATAAGACTGGCGCTACACTAACAGTGTAGCGCAAGCCGGCGGGGACACTTTTCGTGCTGCCCCCCTGCAACCTGCTGCCCTAGGCCTGGGCCTTGTTGGCCTAGTCCAGGATACAGCGCTGGATCAGCCCCAGTGTTGCAATTGGGGAAAACCTGTATGAAACGGCAGTGAGCCAATCATATGAGCAGGAATTTTGCAAATCCATTTTTATGGAAATTTTCCATAACATACAGGCAAGTGTCATACATCAACACACGTGAGTTACTGAAGAAAAAAGGAAAACAACATTTGAATGTGAACAAAAGACCAGGAGTACACCAGTGCAAGAATACAGATAGAGTACACTAATACAATGGAGCACACATGTCATAGGGCGTGTACTATACTATCTTCAGTCCACTCTATATTATTCACACAATCACTCAAAAGTGGTGTTGAGGTGACACCAAAGAGTTGGTACCAAACAAAACCTTAGAATGGGGGACTAGGAGAGGACAAAATAAACAATGGGATAAATATTAAAGAAAGCAAAAAAGTATACAATAGGAGGGGGAGACGAGATGAGATGGACTTTGTGTAGTATAAAAGCTGAGGGAAATGGATTTACCTGGGAGTGTGATGAGCAGCTGCTGAGACTAAGGGCTCTTTCACACGTCCATTCCGGTCGTCCGTTTTTTGGACGTTCCGGTAACGGACCTCAATGCTTCCCTATGGGAGCGGATCCGTTAGCGGATGATGCATCCGCTAACGTCCGCTAGATCCGCATCCGTTTTTGCGGACGGAAGAATGTCCTATTTTTCTTCCGTCCGCCCAAACGGATCGGATGCAAACGGACAGACGGTCCGTTTCCATCCGACTTCCCATAGGGGAGAGCGGAGGAGAGACAGGGCGGTCCCCGCACAGTGTGCGGGGACCGCCCCGTCCGCTGACAGCTGAGTGGAGACCCCCCCGCTGAGCTGACGGACACACGGAGAGGACTGAAAAACGGTCCGCTCCGTGTGAAAGGACCCTAAGGCTGCATTCACATCTAGGCGTCGGCGGCAGCGGGCGTATTCGGGCGAAATGCAATAGGCGTTTTGTCCCCGCGATTTGCGGCGACAAAACGCCTATTGCTTTTTTGCTGGAGGGCAGAATTTACACTGTCGGCTATGGCCGAACGCCCGATACGCCTGAAAAAAAGGGTCCGGGACTTGTTTCAGGCTTCACGCTTCAGGCGTATCGGCGTTCGGCGTAGAGATGTGAACCATCTCCATAGCCGACAATGTAAATTCCCCCCTCCAGCGTATGTCAGGCTGCTTCAGCGTCGGGCTTCAGGCGACAAAACGCCTAGATGTGAATGGAGCCTTAGTAATCAATGAGCAGGAATTTTGAAAATCACAGAAGCTGCACACTAAAGTTAAACCAAAACAGGGCCCCCCAAATTACAGCCTGTGGTCCCCTACAGATTTTTACTCAGCCCACAGCTGATATGCAGAGTCATTGATTCTCCCGCACCCCCAAAACAGCACTGGGGTCGCTAATGTAAGGGGGGACTCTGCTAGGGACCCTAATGTAAGGTGGGGACTCTGACGGAGACCCTGATCTAAGTAAGGACTCTAATGGGGACACTGATGTAATGGGGACACTGATGTAATGGGGGACTGTGATGGGGACACTGATGTAAGTAAAGACTCTGATGGGGTCACTGATGTAAAGGGAGTACTCTGGCGTGGATCCTGATGTATAAGGAGGAGTTCTGATTAGGACCTTAATCGGCGCTTAATCATAGCTAAAGCAAAAATGGTACACAACTCAAATATATACACACCTAAACCAAACCCGGTTTTAATGTTGATTTATATGTCGAATAGAGACACATGCACTTATATTTACATTTAACGATATTGCTCCATATCATGTATTGTACTTTATTTATATTTGTATATTTATTGTCACTAGATTTTATTCATGATTTTTTGTTTAAATTGAAGGTTCGTGTCTGTTCCATATACATCCTGTATTTGGCTTTTTCACTGCCTTTTTACTTCTTCCACCTTTATTGCTTACTGTAGTTTTGGGTTCCTTTAACATATAGGGCCAGATTCAGGTAGAGTTAGGCTGGAGTATCACTGATACTCCAGCCTAACTGTCACTTTAAGCCGGCGTTTCTGTTTTCTGTAACCAGAAAACAAGAAATGCCGGGTTGGAGTTCCGATGTGATCGGCGCAAATGAATTTCGCCATTGCATCGTTACTTCAACTTAAAAATGGCGCCGGGGCGTTCCCGCTGATTAACGCTGAAAAAATATGTTAATCAGCGGGAGTCGGAAATTCACGATCTTTTTCGGGCGCAACGCATTGACTTTACGACGTTTCCGGAAGCGATACGCGACGTAAAGATAAAGCAGCCCCCTAGTGGAGTATCCTATGTTAAGTATAGCCGTCGTCATCGCGTCGGAAAAAAACAAATCGCGTCGCTTGCGTAAAACGTTCATGAATGGGGATGTGACGTCATTGACTTTCACTGACAGAATTTGGAGCATGCGCACTGGGATGTATTGACACTCGACGCATGCGCAGTACGTTCGCCGCGGGATCACGCATTGTTTAAATAATACACGCCCCGTACCCGCCCAATTTGAATTCCGCCGGCTCATTTGCGATGCGCTGCCGCAACTTTAGGAGCAAGTGCTTCATGAATAACAGCACTTGCTCCTAAAATTTCGGCAGAGTAACGTAAATGAGAAGCGTTACTCCAGAGCAAAGATGCTCCCATCTACCTGAATCTGGCCCTATGTGTCTTATATTTCACCACTGATGTGATCCAGCTTCCTAGGTGATCACCATTGATTGTTTTTTTACCACCTTTCCTCATTAGCGATGGTTGGCCACAGGTGGAGGCGGATCACATGACTGGTTCGGGTTTGGTTAAGGTGTGTATATATTTGAGTTTTGTACAATATTTGCTTTAGCTATGAGTAAGCGCTGATACCCCAGTGCGAAACGTGTCAGCTATCCACCCCCCTGTCTGCTGTGACTTGTAGTGCGGTTTCCATTTTTTACCATTAAAGGCAACTTTTTAAAGAATTTTGTGTTGGAGGTGTTGGGGGTTGGAGGTGTTGGAGGTGATGGAGGTTGGAGGTGTTGCAGGTGTTGGGGGTTGGTGATGAAGGTTGGAGGTGTTGGAGGGTTTGGGGGTGTTGGAGGTGTTGGGGGTGTTGGGGGTGTTGGAGATGTTGGGGGTGTTGGAGGGATTGGGGCTGTTGGGGGGTTTTGGAGGGATTGGAGGTGTTGGAGGGATTGGGGGTGTTGCAGGTGTTGGAGGGATTGGGGGTGTTGGAGGTTTTGGAGGGATTGGGGGTGTTGGAGGGATTGGGGGTGTTGGAGGGATTGGGGGTGTTGGAGATGTTGGAGGTATTGGGGGTGATGGAGGTTGGAGGTGTTGGAGGTGTTGGAGTGTTGGAGGTAGGGTTGCCACCTCATCCCTTAAAAACAGAACACATATGAATTACACAGGTTCTGTGGCTGTTTATGGTGGTAATTAAACTCACTTGGTGCCTAATCTGCATTAGCCTGAGCCTCAGAACCTGTGTAATTCATATGTGTTCTGTTTTAAAGGGATGAGGTGGCAACCCTAGTTGGAGGTGATGGAGGTGTTGGGGGTGTTGGAGGTTGGAGGTGTTGGAGATGTTGGAGGTTGAAGGTGTTGGGGGTGTTGGAGGTGTTGGAGGTGTTGGGGGTGTTGGAGGTGTTGGAGGGATTGGGGGTGTTGAGGGTGTTGGAGGGGTTGAAGGTGTTGAAGGTGTTGGAGGTGTTGGAGGGATTGGGGGTGTTGGAGGTGTTGGAGGTGTTGGAGGTGTTGAGCGTGTTGGAGGTGTTGAGCGTGTTGGAGGTTTTGAGGGGGTTGGAGGTGTTGAGGGTGTTGGAGGGATTGGGGGTGTTGGAGGTGTTGGATGGATTGGAGGTGTTGGGGGTTTTGGAGGGATTGGGGGTGTTGGGGGTGTTGGAGCGTTGAGGGTGTTGAGGGTGTTGGAGGGATTGGGGGTGTTGGAGGTGTTAAGGGTGTTGTAGGTGTTGAGGGTGTTGGAGGGATTAGGGGTGTTGGAGGTTTTGGGGTGTTGGAGGCATTGGAGGGGTTGAGGGTGTTTGGGGTGTTGGCGGCGTTGGAGGTGTTGAGGGTGTTGGAGGGATTGGGGGTGTTGGAAGGTTTGGGGGTGTTGGAGGTTTTGGGGTGTTGGGGGTGTTGGAGGTGTTTGGGGTGTTGGAGGCGTTGGAGGCGTTGGGAGGTGTTGGGGGTGTTGGAGGTGTTGGAGGTGTTGGAGGTGTTTGGGGTGTTGGAGGCGTTGGAGGTGTTGAGGGTGTTGAGGGTGTTTGGGGTGTTGGGGGTGTTGAAGGCATTGGAGGCGTTGGGGGTGTTGGCGTAGTTGGAGGTGTTGGGGGTGTTGGCGTAGTTGGAGGTGTTGGGGGTGTTGGCGTAGTTGGAGGTGTTGGGGGTGTTGGCGTAGTTGGAGGTGTTGGGGGTGTTGGAGATGTTGGAAGATATTTTACGATATAATCTATTATTATCTGATGGAATGGAATGATTTTCTTTGTGGAATGGCAGTTCTGATTTTTATGGCGGTTCTTACCCCCCCCCCCCATAGATCACAGATGATTGTCACACACATCCTGCTCCGTCTCTCCAGCCAGCCCTTCAATAATCTCCATTCCCCGTCCTCCGGCCATAACTCCGGCACTGTATACAGATTGATGGGGGAGCGGGGTAGGTCTATCGCCAGATCGCCCTTCACCTGTTTCCTGCTTACAGCACCTGTCACCCTGACACGGAGCAGAGACACCGGCCGTGTATGTGAAGATGCGGAGGGGCGCGGGACATCTGCAGGATCCATCAGGGGATCCGCATCACACTCTACAACAAGGTTAGAAATAAAAAGGGAAATAATCATTAAAAAACAGGAAAATAATAATAATAAAAAAAGCAAAATAATAATAAATAATCTAATAAATAAACTTTTCAATAAACTGAAACCTGTCGCATTTTGAATGACATTTGCGCGATCATACGACACTGTACCCAAACAATGTTTTTATAATTTCCCTCCCCCACACAAATAGAGCTTTCTTTTGGTGGTATTTGATCACCTCTGCGAAACAAACTAAAAAAAGACCAAAAAAAAATAAAAATGTTTCTTCATTTCTGTAATAAAATTACGTTTTCTCCTTCACTGACCAGGGCACTGATGAGGAGGCACTAATATGTAGAATTGCAGGGCACTGATATGTGGCACTGATGGACACTATTAGGTGGCACTGATGAGATGGCACTGATGGGCACTGATGAGATGGCACTTATGGGCACTGATGAGGTGACACTAATATGTAGAATTGATGGGCACTGATAGGTGGAACTGATTGGCACTAATAGGTGGTACTGATGAGGCTGCACTAATGGGCACTGATGAGGTGGCACTGATGAGGTGGCACTAATAAGTAGAATTGATGGGCACTGATAGGTGGCACTGATATGAGGCAATGATGGACACTAATAGGTGGGCACCACTGATGGGGACTGCGCTGATAATTAATGTGCTGATTATCAGCGTTTGGCATGGCACAGTGGCGACAATTGATAGGCACAGCGGTGACAATTGATAGCACAGTGGCAACAATTGATGGCATAGTGGCGACAATTGATGGCATAGTGGCGACAATTGATGGCATAGTGGCGACAATTGATGGCACAGTGGCTGCGTTTGATGGCATGGCACAGTGGTAACAATTGATGGGCACAGTGGCGACAATTGATGGCACAGTAAAAGAAAAACAATGAGGTGGCACTAATAAGTAGAATTGATGGGCACTGATATGCAGCACTGATGGGCACTAATAGGCGGCACTGATATGAGGCACTGATGGACACTAATAGGTGGCACTGATTGGCACTTTGATGGGCACTGATTGGCGCTTTGATGGGCACTGATTGCGGATTTAGGAGGGCACTGACTGGCAGTTGAAGGCCACTGATTGGCATTGTGGTGGGCACCACTGATGGGGACTGTGCTGATAATCTATGTGCTGATTATCAGTGTCCACCCCCCCCCTCCCAGACAGGAGAGCGAACGATCGGCTCTCCCTCTCAGCAAGAACCAATGAAAGCCGATTACCGGCACTTCCTGGTTCACGATGTGATCAGCTGTGATTGGTCACAGCTGATCACATGGCAAAGAGCCTCCGTTAGAGGCTCTTTACCACGATCGGAGATGCGGTGTGTCAGACTGATACTACACCACCGATCGCCGCTCTGCACGCCCCAAAATATCCTGCTGGACGTCATATGACACCCAGCCAGGATACGCAAACAATTTTACGCATGCTCGGAAGCATTGAACCTAATTTTCTCGGCTCGTCGTAGTGTTGTACGCCACGGCGTTCTTGATGGTTGAAAGTTCAGAGAACTTTTCTGTGACCGTGTGTATGTCAAGCCAAGCTTGAGCGGAACTCCGCCTGAAAAACCATCCAAGTTTTTTCCGATGGAAAATACGATCGCGTGTACGGGGCATTAGGCTGGATTCACATTGATGCATTTTTTAGTGCTTTTTGCAGATTTACACTACAGAACGTGTTCCATAGGAAACCATGGTAAATGGACTGCACTAAAAATGCCATAGGTGTCAATCAGGCCTCAGAAGTGGCGGTGCGTCAATAGTGGGCGCGGGAGCGCCGCCCAATCTCTTCTGCACTGCCACTGAAACAATACATAGATTCATGCATTGCATGTATCTATGTATTGTGGCCGGCGTCGCTGCCACCCACTATTCAAATGGCCGGCCCCCAGATGAGCGCCGGCCATCTAAATAACAAAAGTTGGTTGGCTGTGGAAGTGTCTATCAGAGCCAGCGGCTTCCCGATTACAGCCTGTGGGCTCTAATCGGCTTCCAAATCGTTAACCAGGGGACGCACGGGGAGTGCGTTCCCTGGATTACACTGACACGCATCTCAGCCAATCAGGTTTACCAGGCCTGGTTGCCAGTAACCCGAATGGATGAAGCGTCTTCGAGGGCGGGAGAAGACTTATAGGGACATTGGTAGGAGGATGGTGGTGGTATTTGAGGGGGCAATCTGGCAGAATTTTATAGGGCAAACTGGCGGCAATTGATGGGCACAGTGGCGGCAATTGATGGGCACAGTGGCTGCATTTGATGGCATGGCACAGTGGCGACAATTGATGGGCACAGTGGCGACAATTGATGGGCACAGTGGCTGCGTTTAATGGCAGGCAAAGTGGTGACAATTGATGGGCACAGTGGCTGCATTTGATGGCATGGCACAGTGGCTGCGTTTGATGGCATTGAACAGTGGCGACAATTGATGGGCACAGTGGCGACAATTGATGGGCACAGTGGCTGCGTTTGATGGCATGGCACAGTGGTGACAATTGATGGGCACAGTGGCGACAATTGATGGGCACAATGGCTGTGTTTGATGGCATGGCACAGTGGCTGCGTTTGATGGCATGGCACAGTGTCTGTGTTTTTTTTATATATATATTTCTTTGTAAGGGGCCCAGAGGTCCCCAGGGCAACCCCCCTAATTCGTAGCACCCCCCGCTTCTCAATTTTCTCAATTAGCAGTGGCACCCTCCCCCCCCCAGCTTCTTAATTTGAGGCCGCAACACCCCCTCTCCCGGGTTTTCTGCTCCAGGGGGCCCATGTCTGAAGCTGTGTAAGGGGCCCCCTAATTCCTGTGTGTACAGGGCATTAAGGTTTTGGTAAATCTGAAGACAAAAATCTGCAGAAAATCCATTAGTGTGTATGGGGGGGGGGGTTTGGTCCAAGTCTCTGGCCCAGATTCAGAGAGCGATTACGCCGGCGTAACAGGAGATGCGCGGCGTAAGTCTAGTTGTGCGCGTGCGTTTCGATGCACGGCATTCCCCAAAACGAGATACGCAAGAAATCTACTTTTTTTGGTCCGGCGTAATTTCGTTAGACAGGCGCATCCGTCTGCACAAAACTGCGCTAGACAGACCATTGATTTGCTATTCAAATATGCTAATGAGGGAGTTACGGGGATCCACAAAAGAACGTTGGTGCAGCGCAGGCTACGCAGTGTGCGCAACAGCAAAATGTCCTGTCTAAAATTAGACCATATAAAAGCTGGTCAAAAATTACAAAATTCGTCTACATGTCAGATAAAGCAACACTGTTAGTGAGGAGCTGAGCAGTCACACATGTTGCCCAACAAACTGTATGCCAACATGCCAGTGGCATCCATGCTCATAGCTATACTACTGACTTTAGATGAGCAAAGAAGGAGGAGGGCACTGAGGAGGGCACGGAGGAGGGCACAGGATTTTTTCTTATTGTTCTAATTTTTTTTTGGGCTTATATCAACTTTTCAATTTAATCTAATCTAATACAATATTCTTATCTGATACAAGCCCCTCACTCTTCACTCTTCACGGGAGAGGATATATCACACACGCATAGACATCTATGGCATGAGTGATTCTGAGGTGTCTCGCATCTTCAGATTCACCCCTCATGCCATCATGGAATTAACCACAACCCTGCAGGAGGACATCAGCAGCCCAACACATGACACTACCCATGACACCCATGACAGCTACATATACAATCAGAGCCCCATCCCCACAGATTTCAAACAGAACATGTATGGGGACAGCTGGCTGGTTGGTGAGTGACATGGGAGTCAGGCATGACTATCCCCTCCCGTGATGCACATCACAAGGGGCACATGCACTACTAACATCCTCCTGTCTTTTCCCTTCAAGGTGACTCTGCATATGCACTGGTACCCCATCTCATGACCCCATCTCATGCCAGCTCACATTATGCATCTTTGCACGTTAAACACACACATTAATCATGGCACAATGAGAATGCATGCATGCACACCACTGTGGTCCCTAGTAGTGTTGAGCGGAATACGCCATATTCGATTTCGCGATATTGCGCGAATATATAGAAGAATATTCCCGAATATTCGCTAATATCGAATATTCGTGATATTTTATGCGAAAATGATTGCGACATTCTCATAAACGGAGATCATTTCCTGTATTACTAAACTAATATGCACTAAACACTAACTCTACACTAACTCTACTTAAAAGAAAGGAGAATAAGGGGGCAAAAGAAGGGCGGAGAAGATAATCGCGCAATATTCCTATTGCGCGATTATCTTCTCCGCCCTTCTTTTGCATCAGAGCCAATCAGAATAACTTGAATATTCGGCAAAATGAATATCGCGCAATATTCCTTTTGCCGAATATTCGAGTTATTCTGATTGGCTCTGATGCAAAAGAAGGGCGAAGAAGATAATCGCGCAATATTCCGTTTGCCGAATATTCGAGAAGGGCGCATCAGAGCCAATCAGAATAACTCGAATATTCGGCAAAAGGAATATTGCGCGATTATCTTCTCCGCCCTTCTTTTGCATCAGAGCCAATCAGAATAACTCGAATATTCGGCAAAAGGAATATCGCGCAATATTCCTTTTGCCGAATATTCGAGTTATTCTGATTGGCTCTGATGCAAAAGAAGGGCCGAGTAGCTGATGCGATTCTTTTATGTTGCCGAAAAGTCGCAATGCGAATTTTCGGCAACATAAAAGAATCGCATCAGCTACTCGGCCCAGGGTCTCTCTCTAATCATACCAGCAATGCTTTTAGATGTCGATGGAGATCACTAGGATGTGATCTGTTTTCGCCGCGATATTCGAGTTATTCGCGAATACTCGAATATGCAATATTTGTAGCGAATATTCGCAATACAGGACTTGTGAGCAGCAACGCCACGCCACGGCTCCAATTATGTCACTGTACATTCATACACCATTCACACAGACCTGGGGATCACCACCACCACAAATGAGGGTGACACCCCTTTTCTGGCAGGAATGTCACCCCCACATTCCCAAACAGAACCAAAAAAAAATAAAAAATGCCCAGCAAAAATATAATTTAAACAAAATAACAACAAAGAAAACACATAAAAGACAAAAATCACTCTGCAAAACAGTCCCCAAATATATCAAAGACACGTCACAAACAAACAAACGCTAATAAACAACAGAACAAAAGCACCTTGCTGTATAGGGAGGGATACAAAGGGATGTACTTTTGCAAAGGAAGTGCGTTTCTGTCTGTCTATTTATTCTGTCTGCGTAGTTGCCCGGGTCCACTTCCAATTTCACTGATTGCGCCGTTCCCGAGTTGTGAGCATGCGCACAGAGGTGCTGACCATGGTCTGCTTCAAGCGCGCATGCGCGAGCCGGCCGGCCCTTAATTTGCATGGGGTCACGGCTCATTTCCATGTAACACGCCCACGTCCTTCCCAATTTGTAATACTCCGCCTTACGCCTCTGAAATAACGTTGCGCAGGCGCAAATTTCTGCGTAAAACCGACGAGAATAGGGTGATTGCGTCGCTACATTGCGCCAGTCTAACGTAAAGGCGGTGCGCTACGCCGTTCCAATAATGCGCAGATGTACCTGAATCTGGCCCTCTGTTTTTAAATTTTGGCTTTGCTGGCCACAGGCTTGTTTCCAGTTAGTGACTCAAAAGCCATAGACAGCCAGGCAACCAGCATTTTCAGAAAGAAGTGAACATGAGAAAATAATGGCTTTTCTGTGGTTTTATTTATAGGACTCCACAATGATAGATAGTGGAAGATTTGATGTCTCTGTGTCCTGTCTGTGATGGGGGAATGAGGGAGGGGGGGGGGGGGTCTGGTCGTAAAGTGGAACAGGGTGGGGGGGAGGGGTGATTTGTTAGGTGGGGTGACATTTATCACAGTGATGGATTTCCCAGTAATTGTGGACTCTTCCTGTCCTGCTGCACAACTTCCCATCAAACTCATTCAGAACTGTCTGTCTTCTGCTCCTCCAAATCCACTTTCACTATTCCCACCGATTAACCACTTAAGGACCGAGCCTCTTTCTCAGATTTGGTGTTTTACAAGTAAAAAACATGCTCAAAAATTACTTCGAACCCCCAAACATTATGTATATATTTTTTCTAACACCCTAGAGAATAAAATGGCAGACGTTGCAATACTTTGTCACACCGTATTTGCGCAGCGGTCTTACAAGTGCACTTCTTTTGAAAAAAAAAAAAAACACTTTTTTTAATTAAAAAATAAGACAACAGTAAAGTTAGCCCATTTGTTTTTATATTGTGAAAGATAATGTTACGCCGAGTAAATTGAATTGAAAATATTTTTTTTCATTATTTATTTTACTTGATATATTTATTTATTTTTTACACTGTTTTAAAATAAATAAATGGTGTCACTTTTATTCTTATTACAATGAATGTAAACATCCCTTGTAATAGAAAAAAGCATGGCAGGTCCTCTTAAATATGAGATCTGGGGTCAAAAAGACGTCACATCTCATATTTACACTAAAATGAAATAAAAAATGATGTCATTCTAAGAAAATACAAACAATTATTATCAGCACAGCCCCCATCAAAAGGTGCCAATCAGCTGCCCATCAGTGCCCATCACCAGCCAGCCTGCCCCCTCTATAAACGCCTGTCAGTGCCCACAACAGTGCCGATCAGTGCCCAAAAATGTGCCAATCTGTGCCCCATCAGTAATGCCTGTCAGTGCCCTATCAAAGTGCCAATCAGTGCCACTCAGTAATGCCTGTCAGTAGCTTCTCATCAGTGCCGCCAGTGCTGCCGATCAGTGCCCATCAGTTCTTCTTTTTAACCACTTGCTTACTGGGCACATATACCCCCTTCCTGCCCAGGCAAAATTTCAGCTTTCGGTACTGCGTCGCTTTAACCAACAATTGCGCTGTCGTGCGACGTGGCTCCCAAACAAAATTGGCGTCCTTTTTCCCCCACCAATAGAGCTTTCTTTTGGTGGTATTTGATCACCTCTGCGGTTTTTATTTTTTGCGCTATAAACAAAAAAAGAGCGACAATTTTACTTTTTGCTATAATAAATATCCAAATATTTGTTTTCTCAGTTTAGGCCGATACGTATTCTTTTACAAATTTTTGGTAAAAAAAATCTCAATAAGTGTATAGAGATTGGTTTGCGCAACAGTTATAGCATCTACAAAAAAGGAGACAGAATTATGATTTTTTTTTTTAATTATGATTTTTTTTACTAGTAATGGCGGCGATTTTTAGTGGGACTGCGACATTATGGCGGACACATCAAACACTTTTGACAAATTTTTGGGACCATTCACATTTATACTGCAAACAGTGCTATAAATATGCACTGATTACTGTATAAATGTGACTGGCAGGAAAGGGGTTAACACTAGGGGGCGAGGAAGGGGTTAAATGTGTTCCCTACTAGTGATTCTAACTGTCAGAGGACTCGGCGCATCACGGATCACGGTAAATCGCCGCTGATAGCGGCGGTTTACCACGTGATCGCTCCGTCCAATGACGGAGCGATCACTTGTAAACAAACCGCCGTCATTTGATGAAGCCAGTTCCTCCCTCTCCTCTCTGTACCGTTCGGTACAGTGTGAGAGGAGAGGGAGCGGATGTCAGCGGCAGTGTTGTGGGCTGGATCTGTGACAAATGTAGTCAAAGATCTATCCATCCATCCCTCCCTGCTCAGCTATCCCTGCTGCAATGCAATGCTGGGCAATACTCTGCCATACTCTGCTGGGCAATACTCTGCAATGCTGGGCAATACTCGGCTGGGCGTACTCTGCAATACTCTGGGCATACTCTGGGCATACTCCGCAATACTCTGGGAATACTCTGCAATACTCTGGGCATACTCCGCATACTCTGGCAATACTCTGCAATACTCTGCAATACTCTGGGCATACTCTGCAATACTCTGGGAATACTCTGCAATACTCTGGGCATACTCCGCATACTCTGGGCATACTCCGCATACTCTGGGCATACTCTGCAATACTCTGGGCATACTCCGCATACTCTGGGCATACTCCACATACTCTGGGCATACTCCGCATAATCTGGGAATACTCTGCAATACTCTGGGCATACTCCGCATACTCTGGGCATACTCCGCATACTCTGGGCATACTCCGCATACTCTGGGCATACTCCGCAATACTCTGGGAATACTCTGCAATACTCTGGGCATACTCCGCATACTCTAGGCATACTCCGCATACTCTGGGCATACTCCGCATACTCTGGGCATACTCCGCAATACTCTGGGAATACTCTGCAATACTCTGGGCATACTCCGCATACTCTGGGCATACTCCGCATACTCTGGGCATACTCCGCATACTCTGGGCATACTCCGCATAATCTGGGAATACTCTGCAATACTCTGGGCATACTCTGGCAATACTCTGGGCATACTCTGCAATACTCTGGGCATACTCAGCATACTCTGGGCATACTCCGCATACTCTGGGCATACTCTGCAATACTCTGGGCATACTCTGCAATACTCTTGGCATACTCTGCATACTCTGGAAAAACTCTGCAATACTCTGAGCATCCTCTGCAATACTCTGGGCATACTCTGCAATACTCTGGGCATCCTCTGCAATACTCTGGGCATCCTCTGCAATACTCTGGGCATACTCCGCATACTCTGGGCACTCTGCATACTCTGGGCAATACTCTGGGGCAATACTCTGCAATACTCCGCTCTGGCATACTCTGCATACTCTGGGGCAATACTCTGGGAATACTCTGCAATACTCTGAGCATCCTCTGCAATACTCTGGGCATACTCTGCAATACTCTGGGCATCCTCTGCAATACTCTGGGCATCCTCTGCAATACTCTGGGCATCCTCTGCAATACTCTGGGCATACTCCGCATACTCTGGCATACTCTGCATACTCTGGGCATACTCTGCATACTCTGGCAATACTCTGGGCATACTCTGGCAATACTCTGGGCATACTCCGCATACTCTGGGCATACTCCGCATACTCTGGCAATACTCTGGGCATACTCCGCATACTCTGGGCATACTCTGCAATACTCTGGGCATACTCTGCAATACTCTGGGCATACTCCGCATACTCTGGGAATACTCTGCAATACTCTGGGCATCCTCTGCAATACTCTGGGCATACTCTGCATACTCTGGGCATACTCCGCATACTCTGGGCATACTCCGCATCCTCTGGCAATACTCTGGGCATCCTCTGCAATACTCTGGGCATCCTCTGCAATACTCTGGGCATACTCCGCATACTCTGGGCATACTCTGCATACTCTGGGCATACTCCGCATACTCTGGCAATACTCTGGGCATACTCTGGCAATACTCTGGGCATACTCCGCATACTCTGGGCATACTCTGCAATACTCTGGGCATACTCTGCAATACTCTGGGCATACTCCGCATACTCTGGGAATACTCTGCAATACTCTGGGCATCCTCTGCAATACTCTGGGCATACTCTGCAATACTCTGGGCATACTCTGCAATACTCTGGGCATACTCTGCATACTCTGGGCATACTCCGCATACTCCGCATACTCTGGGCATACTCTGGGCATACTCCGCATACTCTGGGCATACTCCGCATAATCTGGGAATACTCTGCAATACTCTGGGCATACTCTGCAATACTCTGGGCATACTCTGCAATACTCTGGGCATACTCCGCATACTCTGGGCATACTCTGCATACTCTGGGCATACTCCGCAATTCTCTGGTCATACTCCGCAATACTCTGGGCATACTCTGGGCATACAGCGCCCCTGTCCCCGTGAGCTCGCATGCAGAATCGAACGCATACACAAGTCCCGCCCACATATGAAAACGGTGTTCAAACCACACATGTGAGGTATCTCTGCGAAGGTTAGAGCGAGAGCAATAGTTTTGGCCCTAGACCTTCTCTGTAACTAAAAACATGTAACCAGTAAAAATATTTAAAGCGTCGCCTTTGGGAATTTTTAAGTAGCGAAGTTTGGCGCCATTCCACAAGCAATTTTGAAGGGTGACATGTTAGGTATCTATTTACTCGGCGTAACTTTATCTTTCATATTATGCAAAAACATTGGGCTAACTTTAATGTTTTTTTTTAAAAGCACAAAACTGTTTTATTTCCAAAAAAAACGCGTTTGAAAAATTGCTGTGCAAATACCATGCGTGATGAAAAGTTGCAACGACCGCCATTGTATTCTCTAGGGTCTTTGCTAAAAAAAGCATATATAATGATTTGGGGTTCTATGTAATTTTCTAGCAAATAAATGATGATTTTTCCATGTAGGAGAGAAATGTCAGAATTGGTCTGGGTGTTCCAGAACGCCTGATGGCGCTCCCTGCATGTTGGGCCTCTGTATGTGGCCACGCTGTGTAAAAGTCTCACACATGTGGTATCACCATACTCGGGAGGAATAGCAGAATGTGTTTTGGGGTGTAATTTGTGGTATGCATATGCTGTGTGTGAGAAATAACCTGCTAATATGAAAATTTGATGAAAAAAAAATACAATTAAAAAAAAATCTTGATTTTGCAAAGAATTGTAGGAAAAAATGACAACTTTAAAAAACTCACAATGCCTCTTTCTAAATACCTTGGAATGTCTTCTTTCCAAAAAGGGTCATTTGGGGGGTATTTGTACTTTTCTGGCATGTTAGGGTCTCAAGAAATGAGAGAGGCTGTCAGTACATCAGATGTGATCAAATTGATCAATTTTCAGTAATTGGTACCATAGCTTGTAGACCCCATAACTTTCACCCAGATTAAATAATATCCAACATTTTTTTTTTTACCAAAGATATGTAGCAGTATACATTTTAGGTCAAATTTATGAAGAAAACATTTTTTTTTGCTAAATTTTAAAATTGTTGTTCTTTTTTCATTTATAGCAAAACAAATAAAAACCGCAGAGGTGATCAAATACCACCAAAAGAAAGCTCTATTTGTGGGGGAAAAAAGGACAAAAATTCATTTGGTTACAGTGTTGTATGACTGAGTTATTGTCATTCAAACTGTGAGAGCACCGAAAGCTAAAAATTGGTCTGGTTAAAGGGCCCAGAGGTCCCCAGGGGCCTGGAGGTGCCCAGGGCCCCGGATGGCATCCCCTTTTTTTTTATAACCTTTTTGTTTTTCTTGTATATATATATTATATATATATTTATTTCTTTTTTCTTTTTATTAAAGGGCCCAGAGGTCCCCAGGTGGCAACCCCCTTTTTTTTTTTTATTATTATTTTTTTGTTTTTATTAAAGGGCCGAGAGGTCCCCAAGGCCCCGGATGGCAACCCCCTTTTTTTATTGTTTTTTTTTGTATATATTTATTTTATTTTATTAAAGGGCCCAGAGGTCCCCGGGGCAGCCCCCCTAAATCGCGTCACCCCCCGCGTCTCAATTCATGGCCCCCCGCTTCTCAATTTCTCAATTCACGGCCCCCCGCTTCTCAATTTTCCCAATTAGTGGCGGCACCCCCCATTGCTTCTCAATTCCCGGCAGCCCCTCCGCTTCTGATTTTGAGGTGGCAACCCCCCCGATTCTCTGCTCCAGGGGGCCCATGCCTGAAGCTGTGTAAGGGGCCCGATTCTTCCTGATGGCGGCCCTGCATGTCATAGAAGTCAATGCAGAACAAATTATTTTTGTTTCCATTGACTTCTATGGGGAAACGCACATTGATATGCGAGTGCTTTGGATTACGAGCATTCTCCTGGAACGGGTTATGCTCATAATCCGGGGGTTCCACTGTATTACTTAGGAAAAAAAAACGTATTAGACTATGGAGTTCAGCATTGTCTGAAGCAGATGTCCCACTTCTTCTCCAGACAGCCTGCATTCTCAGTGATGTCACCGGTCTCTAATGAATGGATAGGCTGCATTCTCAGTGATGTCACCGGTCTCTAGTGATTGGATAGGCTACATTCTCAGTGATGTCATCGGTCTCTAGTGATTGGATAGGCTACATTCTCAGTGATGTCACCGGTCTCTAGTGATTGGATAGGCTACATTCTCAGTGATGTCATCGGTCTCTAGTGATTGGATAGGCTGCATTCTCAGTGATGTCACCGGTCTCTAGTGATTGGATAGGCTACATTCTCAGTGATGTCACCGGTCTCTAGTGAATGGATAGGCTGGATTCTCAGTGATGTCACCGGTCTCTAGTGATTGGATAGGCTGCATTCTCAGCAATGTCACGGTCTCTAGTGATTGGATAGGCTGCATTCTCAGTGATGTCACCGCTCTCTAGTGATTGGATAGGCTGCATTCTCAGTGATGTCACCGGTCTCTAGTGATTGGATAGGCTGCATTCTCAGTGATGTCACTGGTCTCTAGTGATTGGATAGGCTGCATTCTTAGTGATGTCACCGGTCTCTAGTGAATGGATTGGCTGCATTCTTAGTGATGTCACCGGTCACTAGTGATTGGATAGGCTGCATTCTAAGTGATGTCAGTTCAGCATTGTATAAAGCAGAGGTCCCCCGTCTTTTCCAGTGCCGCCATTTTTACTGGAGATCCCAGCCATGGGCAGACATGCTGAGGCCTGAGAGGGAGGGGGAGGGGACATAATTACAAAAGTGGAGTAGAGCTTTGCTTTAACTTCTTTCTTCTCCTAAATACTTTCTAATGATCCGGAATGTTGTATAATAAAATGAAATCGGCGGTTGAGCTGGAAGTTAAACAAGGGGATTATATTTTCAGGGACACATCTATATATTTTAGTCTTTGAACTGGAAATAGCTCCAGCAGTGGCACGCCTTTTCGTTAGCGCCCACGCCCGGCGAACGCCGTATGGGTGCCGTGTACATAATGTGTTTTATACAAGTGTCACATGGCCAATGTTTATATCCAGCCTGAATGTAAGGCCGGATTATCTATCCTTCCATCTCTATTATATACAGCTGGATACATTACCATGAGCTCATTACCATCGGACTTCACATACTGGGCTGTTATAGGATTACACCGGATCATAGAATGTATAACACACTCCACACACTGATAATGAGGGAAGAGCGATGATCCGAGGAACGCAAGAGGGAAGAGAGGATAATCACTGAATGGATAACATGGAACCAGCCGTCCGACAGCCTTAAAGTGACAGAGGGTGACTAGTAGCCGGTCCCCACTGAGAGGATAGGCTGTGTGCTCAGTGATGTCACCGGTCTCTAGTGATTGTATAGGCTACATTCTCAGTGATGTCATTGGTTTCTATAGGCTGTATTCTCAGTGATGTCACTGGTCTAGTATATGGATAGGCTACATTCTCGGTGATGTCACCAGTTTCTAGTGAATGGATAGGCTGCATTCTCAGTGATGTCACCGGTCTCTAGTGAACGGATAGGCTGCATTCTCAGTGATGTCACCGATCTCTAACGAATGGATAGGCTACATTCTCAGTGATGTCACCGGTCTCTAGTGAATGGATAGGCTACATTCTCAGTGATGTCACCGGTCTCTAGTGATTGTATAGGCTACATTCTCAGTGATGTCATTGGTTTCTATAGGCTGCATTCTCAGTGATGTCACCGATCTCTAACGAATGGATAGGCTACATTCTCAGTGATGTCACCGGTCTCTAGTGAATGGATAGGCTACATTATCAGTGATGTCACCGGTCTCTAGTGATTGTATAGGCTGTATTCTCAGTGATGTCACCGGTCTCTAGTGATTGGATAGGCTACATTCTCAGTGATGTCACCGCTCTCTAGTGAATGGATAGGCTACATTCTCAGTGATGTCACCGGTCTCTAGTGAATGGATAGGCTGCATTCTCAGTGATGTCACCGCTCTCTAGTGAATGGATAGGCTGCATTCTCAGTGATGTCAGCGCTCTCTAGTGAATGGATAGGCTGCATTCTCAGTGATGTCACCGGTCTCTAGTGAATGGATAGGCTGCATTCTCAGTGATGTCACCGGTCTCTAGTGAATGGATAGGCTACATTCTCAGTGATGTCACCGGTCTCTAGTAAATGGATAGTCTACATTCTCAGTGATGTCACCGGTCTCTAAAGAACGGATAGGCTGCATTCTCAGCAGTTTACTATCAGAAACATACTATTAGCATTCACTAAGTAGAACAGAAAAAGAATATAAAGACACAATATAATTCATTAAAATTACAGCAAACATTTGATTTATAGCATAAGATGCAGTCACATGGAGGCATTGCCCTCGGCTCCTTAAAAGGTTCAAGTGTCCAATCCATTATACGATCAGACGGCGGTAATTCTTCTCCCAAGGGAAAAGACGGAACCAGCCGAACACAGAGGAGAGATTGCAGGAAACTGTGTAGGAACATTTATCTTCTGTGTACAAGAAACCTCAAAGAATGTCACTTACATTCACTTTTCGGCAAAGCGTAATATAAATCATCACATTTTTTTCCCACGATGTATGTACCGGAGTTTGACATTTTTTAATAGTCTCCCAGCAGTTAGCGAGAGCAGCCAAATATTATATCTGCTCATCAGTGAATTCTAATTACAGTAATAAAAGGCCAACTTCACGTTTTTATTTTTGCCCTACTCCACTGAAGCCCAAATTTCCCTCCCAAAAAATAAAACAATCTTTCATATGTGCTTTTTTCATACAGTCTACTGGTCTGCGGCTGTCATGGGTCCTTCCTCTTCTCCTCCACCATCACTGGCAGTGGTGGTCCGTCCATAGAGGGCGCTGGAGCGCTGCCCCCTCTCGCTCCCGCACCGCCACTGAATACAATACATAGATTCATGCATTGCATGAATCTATGTATTGTTGCTGCCACCCACTATTCAGATGGCCGGCCCCCTGGTGAGCGCCGGCCATCTGAATAACGGCAACTGGTTGGCTCTGGAAGTGCCTATCGGAGCCAGTGGTAAGACTGACAGGCATCTCAGCCAATCAGGTTCACTGGTTCTGACGCTGAAGCATCATCGAGGGCGGGAGAAGACATGAAGGACCGTAGAAGGAGGATGGCTGACCCCAGAAAGGTAAGCGCTGAGCGGCAGCACTTTACAGGGCACAGTGGCGCCAATTACAGGGCACAGTGGTGACAATTGGCATAGTGGCAACAATTACAGGGCACAGTGGCGACAATTACAGGGCACAGTGGTGACAATTACAGGGCACAGTGGCGACAATTAAAGGGCACAGTAGCGACAATTAAAGGGCACAGTGGCGACAATTGGCATAGTGGCGACAATTACAGGGCACAGTGGCGACAAATACAGGGCACAGTTGCAACAATTAAAGAACACAGTTGTGACAATTAAAGGGCCGTGTACATAATGTGACAATTAAAGGGCACAGTGGCGACAATTGATGGGCACAGTGGCTGCGTTTGATGGCATGGCACAGTGGTGACAATTGATGGACCCAGAGGCTGCAAAAAATAATACAAATCCAACAGGGCTGGCGGGAACCCCTCATAATGGGCACAGCAGGTGTACAGTCCCAGGAATTCAGTAAAGGGGTGGCGGGAACCCCTCATAATGGGCACAGCAGGTATTCAGACCTACAAACACAGTACATGGATGGTTGGAATCCCACGTAATGGGCACACTAGTCATTCAGGGATGGCTGGAACCCCTTATAATGGGCACAGTAGCTATTCAGACCCAGGGACTCAGTACAGGGTTGGCGGGAACTCCTCATAATGGGCACAGCAGGTATTCAGACCTAGGGACTCAGTACAGGGATGATGGGAATCCTTCATGCAGGGGAACAGTAGCTATTCAGACCCAGGAACTCAGTACAGGGATAGCAGGAACCCCTCATATTGGGCACAGTAGGTATTCAGACCTAGAAACTCAGTACAGGAATGATTGGAACCGCTCATAATGGGCACAGTAGCTATTCAAACCTAGGAACTCAATACAGGAATGGCAGGAACCACTTATAATGGGCACAGTAGGTATTCAGGCCTAGGAACTTATTACAGGGATGGTGGGAGCCACTCACAATGGGCACAGTAGGCATTCAGGCCTAGAAACTCAGTACAGAGATGGTGGGAACCCCTCATAATAGGCACAGACAGTAGGTGTTCTGACTTAGGAAATGAGTACAAAGATGGTGGGAGTCCCTCTTAATGGGCCAAGTAAGTGTACAGACCTAGGATCTCAGTATGGCGGGAACCTTTCTTAACAAATGCGGTAGGTGTTCAGACCTAGGAACTTGGTTAAGGAATGGTGAAAAACATTAATACAACCTTCAACCAAGATTGACATATTGCATCTTCTGTTCAATGGAGTTGCCTCACGGTACCGGGGGTCTTCTGGTAGTTTGCAGTATTAACCCAAGGCTGGTCTGTCAGGTAACAGGAGTAACCTTGTAATCCCTTTTAAGGAGGAAGGAAGGAAGAAAAACAGAGAGGAGAGGTGAAAGAAAGGTATGAAGGAGAGATGAACTGAAAGAAAGGATGGGAAGGAAAAATAAGGAGAAAGGAAGAGAAGAGGAGTAAGGAGGGAAGGAAAGAAGAGAGGAGAAAGATGGGAAGAAGAGTAGTAAGGATCAGGGCCGCCATCAGGGGGGTACAGGCAGTACACCTGTAAGGGGCTCGGAGGTCCCCACCCCCCCTGGATGACAACCCCCTTTAAAAAAAAAAATATATATATATATATATATATATTTTTTTTTTATATATATATTTCTCTTTTTATTAAAGGGCCCAGAGGTCCCCAGGGCCTACCCCCCTTTTTTTAATATATTGTTTTAATTTTATTTTTTGTAAGGGGCTCAGAGGTCCCCAGGGCAACCCCCCCAATTTATGGCACCCCCCCCCGCTTCTCAATTCACACCCCCTGCTTCTCAATTCGCGGCAGCCCTCCCGCCCTGGCTTCTCAATATGAGGCAGAGCCCCCCCCCCCGGTTCTCTGCTCCAGAGGGCCCATGCCTGAAGCTGTGTAAGGGGCCCCATAATTCCTGATGGTGGTTCTGGTAGGGATAGACAGAAGAAAGGAAGGATAAAAAGGAGAAAGGAAGATAGAGATCAGAGGAGAGGATAGGGGAAGGGGAGCAGAAGAGAGGTGAAAAGGAAGGAAAGGAGGAAGAAGGAAGAAAAGGAGAGAAGACAGGTGAAATAAAGGTACGAAGGAGAGATGAAGTGAGAGATGAAGTGAGAGATGAAGTGAAAGAAAGGACGGAAAGGAAAAAAGAGAAAGGAAGAGGAGAGGAGAGGAGTAAGGGAAGGACTGAAGGAAGGAAGGGAGGATATAAGAAAGAAAGATGGGAAGGAGAGCAGTAAGGATAGACAGAAGTAAGGAAGGATAAAAAGGAGAAAGAGGTCAAAGGAGAGGAGAAGGGAAAAAAGGAGAGAGGATGGGAGGATGAAAAGAAAAGAGGAGAAAGGAAAGAAAGAGAGGAAAGGAGGATGAAAAGAGGAGAAAGGAAAAGGAGTGGGGAAGGGAGGATGAAAAGAGGAGAAAGGACAGAAAGAAGAATGAAAGGGAGGAGAGGATAGGGGAAGGGGAGCAGAAGAGAGGTGAAAAGGAAGGAAAGGAGGAAGAAGGAAGAAAAGGAGAGAAGACAGGTGAAAGAAAGGTACGAAGGAGAGATGAAGAGAAAGAAAGGATGGAAAGGAAAAAAGAGAAAGGAAGAGAAGAGGAGTAAGGGATGGAGTGAAGAAAAGAAGGACTGAAGGAAGGAAGAGAAGAGAGGAGATAAGAAAGAAAGATGGGAAGGAGAGCAGTATGGATAGACAGAAAGGAAGGATAAAAAGGAGAAAAGACGGAAGAGATCAGAGGAGAGGAGAAGTGAAAGGGGAGCAGAAGAGAGGTGAAAAGGAAGGAGGGAAGAAAAGAAGAGAGGAGAGATGAAGTGAAAGAAAGAATGGAAAGGAAAAAAAAGAAAAGAAAAAGAAGAGGAGTAAGGGAAGGAGTAAAGAAAAGAAGGACTGAAGGAAGGAAGGAAGAAAAGAAGAGAGGATATAAGAAAGAAAGATGGGAAGGAGAGCAGTAAGGATAGACAGAAGTATGGAAGGATAAAAAAAACAAGGAGGTCAGAGGAGAGGAGAATGGAAAAAAGGAGAGAGGATGAAAAGAAAAGAGGAGAAAGGAAAGAAAGAGAGGAAAGGAGGATTAAAAGAGGAGAACGGACAGAAAGAAGAAGGAAAGGAAGGAGAGGATAGGAGAAGGATGAAGAGGAGAAAGGAAAAGAAGGAGAATGAAAGGAAGGAGAGGATAGGGGAAGGGGAGCAGAAGAGAGGTGAAAAGGAAGGAAAGGAGGAAGAAGGAAGAAAAGTAGAGAAGACAAGTGAAAGAAAGGTATGAAGGAGAGATGAAGAGAAAGAAAGGACGGAAAGGAAAAAAAAGAAAGGAAGAGAAGAGGAGTAAGGGAAAGAGTGAAGAAAAGAAAGACTGAAGGAAAGAAGAGAAGAGAGGAGATAAGAAAAAAAGATGGGAAGGAGAGCAGTAAGGATAGACAGAAGTAAGGAAGGATAACAAGGAGAAAGGAAGGAAGAGGTCAGAGGAGAGGAGAAGGGAAAGAAGGAGAGTGGAAGGGAGGATGAAAAGAGGAGAAAGGACAGTAAGGAGAAGGAAAGGAAGGAGAGTATAAGAGAAGGATGAAGAGATGAAAAGAAAGAAGGAGAGAGGAAGGGAGGATGAAAAGAGGAGAAAGGACGGAAAGAAGAAGGAAAAGAAGGAGAGCATAAGAGAAGGATGAAGAGGAGAAAGGAAAGAAGGAGTGGGGAAGGGAGGATGAAAATAGGAGAAAGGATGGAAAGGAGAAGGAAAGGAAGGAGAGGATAAGAGGAGGACGAAGAGGAGAAAGGAAAGAAGGAGTGGGGAAGGGAGGATGAAAAGAGGAGAAAGGATAGAAAGGAGACGGAAAGGAAGGAGAGGATAAGAGAATAATGAAGAGGAGAAAGGAAAGGAGTGGGGAAAGGAGGATGAAAAGAGGAGAAAGGATAGAAAGGAGAAGGAAAGGAAGGAGAGGATAAGAGAAGGATGAAGAGGAGAAAGTAAGGATTGATCAGCCAGAGAAAAAGGGGCATATGAAAAAGAAATGTGGGCTATGACAACGAAGCCCATGCAAAGCCTGCTACTAGTATATTTGAACCGTTTTTAAAGCGATATTCTATGTCTTACAGCGATTTTTTTTTTTGTAGACCAACATTCCTAATATAATTTCTTTTTGTGACATCTTTAACAAGAACCAACAATTCCTGTGTTTTTATTTCCACACAGCGACGTTCACTTTGATACATGACAGGAGATCAAAAAAATAATAATTTTGGCACAAGACTCTATGATAACAAAACACGGATTTGTAAAATTTGAGGCTGCCAGCTGTGCTCAGTCATGTAGAGGAGAACAAATGAGAAATGTTCATCCAGAGGCCAAAAGGCATCTCCTTTCAGATGTCTTCTTTCTCGCCGCCTGTAAAAAGAAACATTTATTGGCAAACGGTGTTGTTGAAAGCCAGTCTTAAGTCCGTCTTTTCCTTAACTCCCAGCCTCTACATAGGACTTCCTGGCATGGTTCAGATCGCCATGTACGGTCATAGAAAGAGGGGAGTCCGGAGTGAAGGAGACAAAAGATGAGCCATTCACACTGGAGGCAAATCTGAGATTTAAAGGGTCATCACCCCCCCTATAACATTTTAAAAATATGATATTAACCACTTAAGACCCGGACCTTTATGCAGGTAAAGGACCCGGCCAGTTTTTGCGGTTCGGCACTGCGTCACTTTAACTGACAATTGCGCGGTCGTGCGACGTGGCTCCCAAACAAATTTGGTGTTGCCACAATCCGGCCCTCCTAAAGTCTGAAGGACAATAAAGTGGCCCTTTGTATGAAAAGTGAAAAGTTTGGAGACCCCTGTGATAGAGGGAAGTGTAACAGCCCCTGCGTGTGGCAGATAGTAAGGTCCCGTCGGCATGCAGATATGAAGGCACAGCAAAGGAGCCCTTCAGATGGACACGGCAAGCCCCGCTGGTGTCCGTGACGTCACCGGATCTCCGACGGAACTCCCTGAAAACCCGGCAGTCGGCGGAGAGGTGAGTACCAATCAAAATTATTTTGATCGATCAAAAAAATTAACGATTAATCGAGGAATTAATAGTTAAAGGATCACTAAAGGAAATGTTTTTCTTTTTTTTAAATAACAAAGATGTTATACTTACCTCCACTGTGCAGTTCGATTTGCACACAGTGGCCCCGATCCACGTCTTCTGGGGTCCCTCTGCGGCTGTCTCGGCTCCTCCCCGCAACAACTCCACACAAATCATTGGATGTGATTGACAGTGGGGTCAGCCAATGGCTGTGCTGCTTTCAATTTATCCACTGCAGCCAATCAACGGCCAGGCTTCGACTCGAGGAGGCTCACAGGGGCGAGTGCGGGACTTTCGATGGGTCAGGTAAGTAAAACGGGGGCTTGGGGGGGCCGGCATCATCTGATGTTTTTTCACCTTAATGCATAGAATGCATTAAAGGGGTTGTAAACTATTTTTTTTCCCCCCTAAACAGCTTCCTTTACCTTAGTGCAGTCCTCCTTCACTTACCTCATCCTTCCATTTTGCTTTTAAATGTCCTTATTTCTTCTGAGAAGTTCTCACTTCCTGCATAGCTCCCAACTGTCCCTGATTTCGAGGGACTGTCCCTGATTTGGAGCAATGTCCCTCTGTCCCTCATTCCTCCTCATTTGTCCCTCATTTTGGTCTGATCCATATATAGATGTATATAAAATGCACTTTTTATCTATCAAAAAGTGTTTCCCAGCGCTAAACCTTTCATCTGATTTCTAAATTGCTGCATTTGTAAATTCCGAAAGCCAATATAAAGGAATATAATTGTAAAAAAAAGCTCTTGTGGGTTTAACTAATCTTGTTTTTTTGTACAATTCTCCTTTAAGGGGGCGTGGCAAGGGGTGTGTTCTTTGCCTGCATACTTTTGCCGATAGGTGTCCCTCATTCCCATGTCAAAAAGGTTGGGAGGTGTGCTTCCTGTTCTTCTGTCTGTAACTCCACACAGTAATGCAAGGCTTTCTCCCTGGTGGAAAAAGCCTCTTGAAGGGGGAGGGGGCGAGCAGGAGTGTCAGGACGCCCACTAACACACAGCTCCTTTCTCTATCTGCAAAGTAGAGTGTCCTGACTCTCCTGCTTTCCCCTCCCCCTCAAGAAGCTTTCTCCACACCAGGGAGAAAGCCTCACATCACTGCGTGGAGTTACAGACAGAAGAACAGGAAGTGAGGATTTCTCAGAAGAAATAAGGACATTTAAAAGCAAAATGGAAGGATGAGGTAAGTGAAGGAGGACTGCACTAAGGAAAAGGAAGCTAATTAGGGGGAAACATTTTTTTCCTTTACAACCCCTTCAAGGTGAAAAAAAAATACTTTTACAACTCCTTTAATTTCCACAGCCATAGTTTATTTGGTTTGAAGATGAATCTCCCCAGGGAGGACACAAACAACCATAAAAACCTGACAGAAGTTTCAATATCTCCATCTACAAAAAGTAATAATTTTACACTTCTCCATTTCAGAGAGCAGTAAAAATGATCCTTCCACCCGTCCCATTGCAATGGTTCATCGTTTTATCGAGGTCAGAACTTCTCAACCTTTTTGGGTCCAGGTCCTGTTACAGTAAATTCCTCCAAAACCTTCCATTGTAAAGGTTCTAACAGTAAAGAATAAAGTTTACAGTGCCTTGAAAAAGTATTCATACCCCTTGAAATTTTCCACATTTTGTCATGTTACAATCAAAAAATTTAAATGTATTTTATTGGGATTTTATGTGATAACCAACACAAAGTGTCACAAAATTGTGGAAGGAAAATGATAAATGGTTTTCAAATTTGTTTACAAATAAATATGTGAAAAGTGTGGGGGGGCATTTGTGTTCGGCCCCTTTTACTCTGAGGCCGCATACACACGGACTGAAGTTTGTTTTCATCGGTCCAAACCGATCGTGTGTGGGCCCCATCGGTCCGTTATCCTTCAGTCAAAAAACAGAGGGCTTGCTTTACAATTGAACCGATGGACGGCTAACCGAAAGGTCAAAACCGATCGTTAATATGCAAAAGCATTGGTTAAAAATGCATGCATGCTCAGAATCAAGTCGACGCATGCTTGGAAGCATTGAACTTCGTTTTTTTCAGCATGTCGTTGTGTTCCAGTAAAACACGTAAACGTCACTGCGTACTGATACGATTGTTTTTTTTACTATAACTGATGGTGTGTAGGCACATCAGTCCATCAGTCAGCTTCATCGGTGAACCGATGAAGATGGACCGATCGTGTGTACGCGGCCTGATACTCCTAACTAAAATCTAGTGCAATTGATTGCCTTCAGAAGCCACTTAATTAGAGTCCGCCTGTGTGTAATTTAATCTCAGTATAAATACAGCTGTTCTGTGAAGCCCTCAGAGGTTTGTTAGAGATCCTTAAGGCAGCCATACATGGTTCAAATTTCGAAAAATCGTATGAAATAATTTTCTTACTAATTTCGCACCATTAGTGGGCTGCAGCAACAGACGATTTTCGTGCGGCAATCAAATTTGAGGAATCCAACATGTTGGACATTTTTTGAAAAACAAACGATTTTCTGATCAATTATAGGAGAATCTTGCGAGAAATGTAATAGAAAAAAAAATGCGCATGTGCAAGAAACAAATATTCCCGTAGAGAAATGAATATTCCCGGAGAGAAAAGAATATTCCTGGAGAGAAAAGAATATTCCCAGAGAGAAAAGAATATTCCTGGACAGAAAAGAATATTCCTGGAGAGAAACGAATATTCCCAGAGAGAAAAGAATATTCCCGGAGAGAAAAGAATATTCCCGGAGAGAAAAGAATATTCCCGGAGAGAAAAGAATATTCACGGAGAGAAAAGAATATTCCCGGAGAGAAACGAATATTCCTGGACAGAAAAGAATATTCCTGGAAAGAAACGAATATTCCTGGCGAGAAAAGAATATTCCCGGAGAGAAAAGGAATCCGGATAGAAAAGAATATTCCTGGAGAGAAATTAATATTCCCGGAGAGAAAAGGAATCCGGAGAGAAAAGAATATTCCCGGAGGGAAAAGAATATTCCCAGGGGGAAAAGGAATCCAGAGAGAAAAGAATATTTCCGGAGAGAAACAAATTTTCCCAGAGAGGAAAGGAATTCGGAGAGTAAAGAATATTCCCGGAGAGAAAAGAATATTCCCGGAGAAAATCGAATATTCCCGGAGAGAAAAGAATATTCCCGGAGAAAAAATAAATATTCCCGGAGAGAATCGAATATTCCCGGAGAGAAAAGGAATCCGGAGAGAAACAAATATTCCCGGAGAGAAACTAATATTCCCGGAGAGAAAAGGAATCCGGAGAGAAACAAATATTCCCGGAGAGAAACTAATATTCCCGGAGAGAAATGAATATTCCTGGAGAGAAAAGAATATTCCCGGCAACATGAAGGTTTGGTCGGCCGAATTTCGAAAATCAATGGTGGCATCATCGGATCACAAAAAAAAAACGAACTTTCTGATTTTGAAAAGAAAGTTTGTTCAAAATTCGACCGTGTATGGCCTGCTTAAGTGAACAAAAAGCATCAGGAAGACCAAGGAACACACCAGACAGGTCAGGGTTAGGGTTAGGTTATAAAATATATCCCAAGCTTTGAACATATCACAGAGCTCTGTTCAATTCATCATCGAAAAATGGAAAGAGTATCACACAACTGCAAACCTAGCAAGACATGGCCGTCCACCTAAACTGACCGGGCCGGGCAAGGAGAGCATTCATCAGAGAAGCAACCAATTTCTAAATTGATGCATTTGTAAATTTCAAAAGCCAGTATAAAGGAATAGCAGTGGTTAAAAAAAAGAAGAACTTGTGGATTTAACTAATACATATTTTTATATAATTCTCCTTTTAAAGGGGGCGTGACAGGGGGTGTGTCCTATGCCTACATACTTTTCTAATAAGTGTCCCTGTGCCTGTTACATCCATGATTTGTAAGGGGTTAAGGCATTAAAGGAGATGTTTAATCCATTTTTAGTGAGTACACATCTACAGTTTTATTATAAAGTTTATTTGAAATTATTTCATTACAACTATTTTTACACTCTGGCTGTATATTTTTACAATTCTACAAACAGTTGTATTGATCATTTAACTAATGTTGTTCCTAAAGAAGAACTACGATTAGACCAATCAGGTGTATAGAAGATTTCTTCTTTTGCGTCTGGTCTGGTCAGCATGTGTCGAGGAGCATTGGCGAGGCACAACCACTGTGCAGGATTACTAAGAAGGAAACAACTATGGCTGCCCCCCCATGGATATAAAACGTATTTATACAAGCCATACCCCCAAGTTCTCAAACATGACTGCATGATAATAAAATATTTACATTAGCTATTTACATATTCCCTAAAACAAAAACGTTGTACATTCCCTTTAACCACTTCAGCTTCGGACCATTTTGCTGGTCAATGACCGGGCCACTTTTTGCGATTCGGCACTGCGTCGCTTTAACCGACAATTGCGCGGTCGTGCGACGTGGCGCCCAAACAAAATTGGCATTCCTTTTTTTCCCACATATAGAGCTTTCTTTTGGTGGTATTTGATCACCTCTACGGTTTTTATTTTTTGCGCTATAAACTAAAATAGAGCGACAATTTTGAAAAAATATAATAAATATCCCCCAAAAATATATCTATAATAAAATGTTTTTTCCCCAGTTTAGGCCGATTCGTATTCTTCTACATATTTTTCGTAAAAAACAAAATCGCAATAAGCGTTTATTGATTTGTTTGCGCAAAAGTTATAGCGTCTACAAAATAGGGGATAGTTTTATGGCATTTTTATTAATATTTTTTTTTTACTAGTAATGGCGGCGATCAGCGATTTTTATCGGTACTGCGACCTTATGACGGATACATCGGACAATTTTGACACATTTTTGGGACCATTGTCATTTTCACAGCGAAAAGTGCTATAAAAATGCACTGGTTACTGTGAAAATTACAATTGCAGTTTGGGAGTTAACCACTAGTGGGCGCTGTAGGGGTTAAGTTTGACCTCATATGTGTTTCTAACTGTAGGGGGGCGGGGCTGGACGTGTGACGTCAGTGATTGTCTTTCCCTATATCAGGGAACAGACGATCAGTGACACTGCCACTGTGAAGAACGGGGAAGGTGTGTTTACACTCACCTCTCCCAGTTCTTCAGCTCCTGTGACCGATCGCGGGACACCGTCGGCAATTGGGTCCAGCGGGCACAGAGCTTCGGTCCGAGTCGGGTGCGCACCCTGCGAGAGAACCTGTTTTTGGCCATGCAGAGCATACCAATAGTTTCAGATTAATGTCAGACCGCCAGTTAAATTAGCTCAAATCTCCTACTCGCCTACCGGTCCACTCAGGTGGTGGAAGTTAAAGTAGAACTACAGTGGAACCTTGGATTACGAGTATAATCCGTTCTAGGAGAATGCTTGTAATCCAAAGCACTCACATATCAAAGCGAGTTTCCCCATAGAAGTCAATGAAAACAAAGATAATTTGTTCCGCATTGACTTCTATTGCATGGAATACCGCATGTGGCCAGAGTGAGAAACTCGGCTGCAGTCTGAAAGGCTTGAAAACACTCAGGAACAGAGTATTTCTGAGTGTTTGTGGGTATTTCTGAACGGCTTTGATGCATAGGATGCATTAAAGGGGAGTTCCACCCTAAATGTTTACTTTTTTTTAATCCACTCCCCTCCCCCTTACATGCCACATTTGGCATGTAATTTTTTTTGGGGGGGAGTGGGGGCTTCAGGAGGAGTGGGACTTCCTGTCCCACTTCCTGCTTCCGCCGAGGGGCTGGTTAGGCGATTAAGCTTAATCGCCTACACCAGCCCCTCCCTGTAGGCGATCACATGGGACACTAACAGGTCCCATGCGATCGCCTCTCCAATCAGCGGCGAGCCGCGCCGCGTGTGCATGCTTAGTGCGGCTCGCGCATGCGCAGTGGGTGCCCGGCCGTGAAGCCGAAGGCTGTCACGGCTGGGTGCCCACAGTCGGGATGGAGACGCCGGCTGGGGAGGGGGGGGGAGGAGCGGAGCCCCGGTCGGCGGGTCGCTGGAACGCAGGAGCAGGTAAGTGAGTGTTTATTAAAAGCCAGCAGCTACACTTTTGTAGCTGCTGACTTTTAATAAACACAATTTTGGGCTGGAACATCCCTTTAAGGTGAAAAAAAAACAAACATTACAAGCCCTTTGAGTGGTTAAAATAAACCTGTTGATGTTCTGAATATGGGAAAACCACACCTTCACTTCAAGGCTTGATTCACTCTAATGCGTTTTTTAATGCATTTTGCAGAAATGTTGCACATGTTCACTTCAATGCTTTTTTGTGCCTCTGCGTTTTTGGAAAGGGATGGGGACATTTTTCCTGCAAAAAGCAGCGTTTTGCATGTAGTAGAATTCAATGGACCCGCATTCAAAATGCAAGTACCGTGTTTTTACTGCGATTTTGCCACTTGCATTATGCAGATTTTTTTTTACACTGTATATAGCTAGTTGCTAAGGAGGGGGCCGGGAAGCCGGCCGCTGCATCCTTAACAACCAATGAGTCATCAGTTGTCAGTGGGCTTCCCGCTAAATGTAAAAAAAATGGCCAGCAAAAACAATCGAGAAAAAAAACAGCATGGGGTCCCCCCCACAGGTCCATACCAGGCCCTTGGGTCTAGTATGGATTCGGAGGGGACCCCCCACACCAAAATGGAAAAAAAATGGCGTGGGGGTCCCCACAAAATCCATACCAGACCCTTATCCGAGCATGCAGCCCGGCAGGTCAGGAAAGGGAGGGGACGAGCGAGCGTCCTCCCCCTTCCTGAACCATACCAGGCCGCATGCACTCAACATGGGGGGATAGGTGCTTTGGAGCAAGAGGGGCTCTGCGCCCCCCACCCCAAAGCACCTTGCCCCCATGTTGATGGTGACAAGGGCCTCTTCCCGACAACCCTTGCCCGTGGTTGTCGGGGTCTGCGGGCGGGGGGCTTATCGGAATCTGGAAGCCCCCTTTAAAAAAGGAGCCCCCAGATCCCGCCCCCCCCATGTGAATGAGTATAGGGAACATTGTACCCCCTACACATCTACAAAAAAAAGTAGTGTAGTGCTAATAAATACAGTAAACTGTTTTTGACAAGTCTTTTATTAACCACTTAACCCCCGGACCATATTGCTGTCCAATGACCAGAGCACTTTTTGTGATTCGGCACTGCGTCGCTTTAACTGACAATTGCGCGGTCGTGCGACGTGGCTCCCAAACAAAATTGGCGTCCTTTTTTTCCCACAAATAGAGCTTTCTTTTGGTGGTATTTTATCATCTCTGCGGTTTTTATTTTTTGCGCTATAAACAAAAATAGAGCGACAATTTTGAAAAAAAATTCAATATTTTTTACTTTTTGCTATAATAAATATCCCCCAAAAATATATAAAAAAACATTTTTTTTCCTCAGTTTAGGCCGATACGTATTCTGCTACATATTTTTCGTTAAAAAAAATCGCAATAAGCGTTTATTGATTGGTTTGCGCAAACGTTATAGCGTTTACAAAATAGGGGGTCGTTTTTTGGCATTTTTATTAGTATTTTTTTTTTTACTAGTAATGGCGGGCGATCAGCATTTTTTTCAGTACTGCAACATTATGGCGGGCACTTGGGACAATTTTGACAAATTTTTGGGGCCATTGGCATTTTTATAGCGATCAATGCTATAAAAATGCATTGTATTACTATAAAAATCCCATTGGCAGTGAAGGGGTTAACACTAGGAGGCAGGGAAGGGGTTAAGTGTGTTCCTGGGTGTGTTCTAACTGTATGGGGGGGGTGGACTCACTAGGGGAAATCACTGATCTTCTGTTCATACATCCGGCGGCGCGCACGCGCCCCCTAGCGGCCGCTTTGAAGCGGACGTATAGCTACGGGCTCTCGCCCAGGCGTGCCACCGTCCCGCAGTAATATGACGGCGGGCGGTCGGCAAGAGGTTAAAAATCTTTTTCTCCGGTTCTTCCTCTATCTTCTCCTGCTTCTTCCTCTATTTTCTCCGGCTTCTTCATCTTCCGGTCTTCTCCTCCCCCTGCTTCTTCTTACGCTGTTCTTCTTTGTCCGATGTTCTTCTTCCTCTGCCGCCGCTCCTCCTTCCGAAGCTGTGTCCCGCTGATCTGTCGGCGCCGATGTCCTGCATTACTTAAATAACGGCAGGGAGGTAGCAATTGGATAGCGTCATCCAGAGGCCACCTCCCCTTGTGACGTCACCGCCCGGGCATGATAGGTCCTTGACGTCACAAGTGGGGAAGAGGAAGAACAACACCGGACAAAGAAGACAGAAGAACAGCGGAAGAAGAAGCAGGGGGAGGAGAAAACTGGAGGATGAAGAAGCGGGAGAAGATTTTTATGAAAAGACTTGTCAAAAACTGTTTACTGTATTTATTTACATTATACTACTTTTTTTTTGTGAATGGGTAGGGATACAATATACCCCATACTCATTCACATGGGGGGGCGGTATCTTGGGGCCCCATTGTTAAAGGGGGCTTCCAGATTCAGATAAGCCCCCTGCCCGCAGACCCCGACAACCACCGGGCAAGGGTTGTCGGGAAGAGGCCCTTGTCTCCATCAACATGGGGGCAAGGTGCTTTGTGGTGGGGGTGCTCGTTCGTCTCCTCCCTTTCCTGACCTGCCGGGCTGCATGCTTGGATAAGGGTCTTGTATGGATTTTGGGGGGACCCCCACGCCATTTTTTTTACATTTTGGTGTGGGGGGGGGCCCTCCGAATCCATACTAGACATTTAGCGGGAAACCCGCTGACAACTGATGACTCATTGGTTGTTAAGGACACGGCAGCCGGCTTCCCGGCCCTCTCCTTAGCAACCAGCTATATACCGTGTTAAAAAACGAAAATCGTGGTAAGAAAGCGTGTCGAAAAACGCGTCAAGCACCGCAAAAAGCACTGCAGAAACGCTCAAAAGCAACATGCATAGGTGTGAATCGAGCCTCAAGGAACTTGTCAGTGTAGCCATATGTCCGAGAAACCCATTACAAAAAATCACTTTTTTCACATAATGCTCATATTTACATCTATGATTCAACACATAAAACCTCAGTTGCTGCTCTAGATGAGAAGGTTTTGTCCTTCACATGTTGGAGAACTCAATCTCACGGCCAAATCAAATATTCTTGTTTATTGATTTAACTAGCCACAATATGACAACGCTGGTAATCACGTTGAAACACTTGGCTCGGATAGTATCATGTTCCTCAACAGTTCATGGGTTTTCCACTCATACTACCCAAAGTGATGTCACTCCTTTACTCGGGGAGCAGTGTGCTATTGGCTGATGAGTAACATTCAAGCAATGATTTCCTATCAGACAAACTATTAATGTTAATAAAATTATTCTCATTCTCATACTTCTCAGAAGTCTGCTGTGAAACCCTATGTTTGGGAAGAGTTGGGCCCTTTCATACTTATCTGTATGTAGCATTGGGCACTTTTCGAACTCAGGTGATTGAAGGCATTTATGTGCAGTGGCGGTGCATCCATAGAGGGCGCAGAAGCACTGCCCCCTCTCTCCTGCACCACTCTATCACCATAGATGGATTCATGCATTGCATGAATCTATGTATGGTTGCCGCTGCTGCCCCCTATTCAGGTGCCCGGCCCCTTGTCGGGCGCCGGGCATCTGAATTACAGCAGTGTTTTTTTTTGGAAGTGCCTTACTGATCCGCCTCTCAGCCAATCCCGCGATCAGGTCACAGGAGCTGAAAAACGGGAAAAGGCGAGTGCAAACATACCTTCCCCGTGGTGCTTGGGTCTGGTGACCTGTCACCTGATTGGCTGAAGAGACAGGCCCTGTGATTGGACGCCTACCTGGCGTCCAATCATGGCAGAGGACAGGAAGACAATGAGGACTCAGAGCGCCAAAGACAGAGCCGTGACCTGAGACAGGTAAGTGCCGGGCGGGGGATGCACACTGGCAGCATTTGATGGGGCTCAGTAGCGGCAATTGACGGGGCACACTGGCAGCAACTGATGGGGCCACAGTAGCGTCACTTTAATGTATTTTCTCATGTCGCGCGACTTGGAGCGACACAAGTCAGATCCCAAATCGGTAGTGTGCGGCACTAGTGTGAACACATTTTTGCAAAAAAATCCTCCAAAAAAAATAAAAAAATATGTAAAGTAAGTTTATGATTTTATGCTGGGCCGTCTCACAGCCATCTTGGGCCACATGCAGCCGTGGGCCGCAGGTTGGACACCCCTGAAATAAATCTTCCATCCCCCTGATTGTAGCTCATATCTATTCACTTCTATGAACCTTACATGGTGTATAGTTAGGTGCCACCATAGGTATGAGCCACGAATTGGAAAAAAGGGGGCCACAACAAGCAGGCAGATGGCTTTTCTTGGATGCAATGACTGTGCAGGACTGGCCAGGGACGCATCGTAAAGAACCCAGGAATTGGGATGAAGGATTTAAAGGGCAACTTCAAAATTAAGGAATGGAGGTCTTTATAGTCACAAACCGGATCTGTGGGGTGGAAACTGTATATTAATTCCAATGGTTCTAAAATGTAATGTCCAACAAGCTCATAGGTGTGATAGGCAGGTGTCCACAAACCAAAAGTACCTCCCACCTGTCCTGATCATGGTGGGACAGCCATTGTTTTTGCCTGTGGTGGGGCTTTGAACGATGGACGTGTTTTGACTCATATGTTGGAATGTTTGCAGCAGGTCTAAAATTCCTTGCAGTTTTAAAAAATTCTAAATATCAGATGTCACTGGTTAGAGAACTCGAGCCGTCCGTTGTGGAGTTTCTTATTTAGCGTGTGATGTGGCAGCAGTGTGCTGTTGACTTCTGTGATCTGAGGAACGCTTCTGTCGGTGACGCGATCTGTCTGTCCTTTTAGTGACAAGTATCTTATGACCACAGAATGCCAGTTGATGATCTCATCCACGTGTACTGGACCCGTAAATTGGTGATCCCGGTATATGCCACCTGAAATGAAAAATACGAGGCCTTTACAGACAATAGATAAGAACTAATTGTACAATATATCTAAAGCCTCGTACACACGATCGGACTTCCATCTTTTTTTTCCCATGGATTTTGGTCCGAAGCTGCGTTGGCCGTGAACTGCATACTGTCATGGATATGCAATAATGTCTGGCAGCTTACCTGTCTCTTCATGTGTTCATTAGAGGCCTGACTCTCTTATCTGGCTGCCTTTATCATCTCTCCTTCCTGTATGGCTCCACCCCAGGCCATCCCAGGAACTCTATATTAACCACCGCACTGCTGGTCTGCTGTGCTGATCAAAGTTGTTTGTTAGTATTGTGTTCCTGCTTACCGTGTGCTACGTTATCTCTGTGTATCGACTTTGGCTTGTCTCCGACTACTCCTGTTTGCCTGTGACCCTGACCCTTGTCCTGTCCCTTGGTTATCCTCGTCTGCTTGTTGCCCCGACCTCGGCTTACCCTTCACTATTCCTACGGAGCAGGACCTAGGGGACTCCGGGGGCCACGACCTGGACCCAGTTGCAGCGATAGGCCATTCTCACCACTAGAGGCTCTGGTCAATACCAACTGGGTCTTAGACTCCGTGCCCTGGGGAATCTTGGGCTCAAGCTTCCTTTAGGATCCCTGTCTGTGCCCCAGCGAACCTCTCCGCCATATCCACTCTGTGGTTCATCCACAGCAGTCTGCTATAGGGTTCACTACCTTGTGGTGCACCCCTGCCTCCAACGGGGTGCACTTGTCATCTGACCACAGGTGACCTGACACATACACACGGTAGAACTTTTTCTGCCAACATTCAACAAATCACGTGGTTTTTCAGCTCTTTATCGCCACCCTTTGGGCAAATTCTGCTATTGTTGTGCTGATGTTTAGCATTGGTTCGGAGCATCCTGTCACCGACATTTTGGACTTTAGTCCGATGGACTTGTGTACACACGATCGGATTATCCTCCATTGGACATTTGATGTCAAAGTTTGAGAGCATGTACAGCTAAGAAAAAACTGTTGAAAAACCAACTACAATTGTCCGATGGAGCATACACGCGGTCAGATTGTCTGATGGAGCATACACATGGTCAGATTGTCTGATGGAGCATACACAAGGTCAGATTGTCCGATGGAGCATACACATGGTCAGATTGTCCGATGGAGAATACACACGGTCAGATTGTCTGATGGAGAATACACATGGTCAGATTGTCTGATGGAGAATACACATGGTCAGATTGTCTGATGGAGAATACACATGGTCAGATTGTCCGATGGAGAATACACACGGTCAGATTGTCTGATGGAGAATACACATGGTCAGATTGTCTGATGGAGAATACACATGGTCAGATTGTCTGATGGAGAATACACATGGTCAGATTGTCTGATGGAGAATACACATGGTCAGATTGTCCGATGGAGAATACACACGGTCAGATTGTCTGATGGAGAATACACATGGTCAGATTGTCTGATGGAGAATACACATGGTCAGATTGTCTGATGGAGAATACACATGGTCAGATTGTCTGATGGAGAATACACATGGTCAGATTGTCCGATGGAGAATACACACGGTCAGATTGTCTGATGGAGAATACACATGGTCAGATTGTCTGATGGAGAATACACATGGTCAGATTGTCTGATGGAGAATACACATGGTCAGATTGTCTGATGGAGAATACACATGGTCAGATTGTCCGATGGAGAATACACATGGTCAGATTGTCCGATGGAGAATACACGCGGTCAGATTGTCCGATGGAGCACACACATGGTCAGATTGTCTGATGGAGCATACACAAGGTCAGATTGTCCGATGGATCATACACATGGTCAGATTGTCCGATAAAACACGTTCGTCAGACCGTTGTTGTCGAAAAGTCCGATCGTGTGTATGGGCTTTAAGGCCAAAGTTTAGGATCACAGTGCAAACCGTATGTCATTTAGTAAGGCCCCATTCACACCTCAGCATTTTGTAGCTTGAAGCTCCAAAACGCTGGAGGAGAAAAACAATCAATTATTCTCTATGGAATTGGTTCACATCTCCCCTCCAAGTTGCCTTCAGCCAAACGCCTGAAGCTCAAAAATGTTCTGGAGCTTTTTTGAAGGTCTAATTGGGCAGATTAGCTGTTTTTTTTTTTTTTTTTACTACTTCAGACTCCACCAACCAACACGAGACTTTGCTCACATATTTGCTTATAACATCTCTGCTATGCGCATCATTTGTGGTTTTCCTTTTTTCCCCTTTTGATATTTTTCCTTTTAGGGTCTTCCCTTTTTTTTCTTTTTCTTTATTTATTTTGTTTTTCCTTTGTATATATATATATATATATATATATATATATATATATATATATATATACACACACATGCTATTTGCGCGTTTTGTAGCAATTTTCTGCTCAAATGAGAATTATTTTTGTAACAATATTCAAATAAATAATATTAAATAATAATATGTAATAATACATAAATAATAATTAACCCCTAACCCTGAAAAATATATTAACTACATTATTACTATTAATAATATTAACGTATTATTTTTATTATTAATAATAATCATTTTATAATTTTTTTTTAAAGGTTAGGCCTCTTTCACACATGAAAAAACAACAAAGGCGCACCAGCCTAGTGTATTACCGTTATAGCAGATTTATTGAAATACAATATACAAGACCTACTCACAACTGTGGTAGAAAGGATCGCAGTAAGAGGCTTATTCCACACGGGCTGCAGCATGTAGACACCGAACCACACTGGTCATGGAGGAAATGAAGAGGGTCACTGCCGGCTGACACGTTTCTAAGCACAAAGCTTCTTCATCAGAGCCCAGCAGTTGTGAGTAGGTCTTGTATATTGTATTTCAATAAATTTGCTATAACCGTAATACACTAGGCTGGTGCGCCTTTGTTGTTCTTTTCTTGTTTGCGATTAGGACATCCCCATCCATGAAGGGCAGCAAGGCCAGTGGTATCGTTATTTCCATGGCCCATTGATTGTTCGACAATCTACTCATGCGCAGGAGTATTTGTTTTCAAAAGCTCTTTCACACATGCCATGTCTGTTTTAATGGACTCCGCTTGCTCAGTGGGCGGGGGGAGGATCGATCCGTTTATCCCCACTGAGCAGGCGGATGACAGGTCCGTCTCCGCTTACTGTGCTCAAACGGACCTGTCAGAGTCCTGTTCCATCTATGTGGAGATCAGATGAAAACGGATCCGCCTGTCCCTTTTCATCCGACTCGACCTGCCAGATGGATAGAAAATAGGGTTTCTATCCATCTGGTTTCGTGAACAGGATTGGATCATCGCTCCATAGAGGTGAATGGAGTGTTCCATCAGGTCTGTCTGAAAAACAGACAGGCGGACCCGATCAGACAGCCAGTGTTAAAGGGGCCTAAGGGTGTTTAGTTGATTTATTTATTATCAGTAATAGTTGTAAATGAATGTATAAATAACTGACTCCATTTTAGATTCCCCTGGAGATCCAATTCACAATCACATCTTTCTGTCATGTTCTCAAATAGATAAAAGAATTATCTATTTGATAAAAAAATTGTATTTTCAATACTCTCTTGTATTGTAAGTTTATACCGTACCACTGAAGTCCAGGTACCGCCCCCACCACCATTTTTTTCTATTTCTCTGACTCAATTTAGTAGCTCTTTATATTTTTTAACCCTAATCCTAACTTTACCATAAAAGAATAAAATAAAAAATAATAAATTAATAATAAAATAAAATAAAAAATAATATAAAAAGCTGCTGAAACACCTAGCAACAGATTATCGTTTTGTATATGCCTAATAAAAAAAAAAGCCAAAGCTGAAAAACGCTGTATAAAAAACATTTAGATTGCGCATAAAAACGCCAGAAAGAAGCTACGCTCAGGTGTGAATGCAGACTGAGGAATTACATCTACTACTGCTTAAAGTGGAGTTCTACCCTGAAAAAAATGTTTGCACCAAAAACCTAAAATAAATAAATAAATAGTAAAAAAAAAAAAAAATTTTACTTACCCGAAATAGCTGTTGCTATGCGGATGTGGTGAATCTGCGTCTTCATCCTCCGCGGTGGATTCTCTTCCTCCTCCTACTCGGTGTCTACTCGCCCGCACATGCGCAGTAGGAAACGGGCAGTGAAGCCGGACGGCTTCACTGCCTGTTTCCCTTACTGTGGATGGCGGCGCCTGGAGCTGCCAGGATCGAGGATCGGCCTCGGAGGGGGCCGACATCGCTGGCGACTAGGACAGGTAAGTGTCCTTAATAAAAGTCAGCAGCTACAGTGTTAGTAGCTGCTGACTTTTAATTATTTTTTTTTAAACGGAACCTCCGCTGTACACGCGATCGGTTTGTCCCATGAAAACAGACCCATGGACTGTGTTAATCGGTTTGTTTTCCATCGGTGAAAAAAACTAGAACATGTTTTAAATTTTTCCTATGGATAAAAAAAAGGATAGAAAAAAAAAACGATCGTCTGTGTGAAAGTCCATTGGTCAAAAATCCACGCCTGCTCAGAATCAAGTCGACGCATGCTCGGAAGCATTGAAATTTATTTTTCTCAGCACGTCGTAGTGTTTTACGTCACCGCGTTTTGGCACAGTGGGATTTTTAACTGATGGTGTGTAGGCAAGACCGATGAAAGTCAGCTTCATCGGATATCCGAAGAAAAAATCCATCGGATTAGATTCCATCAGATATCCAATCGTGTGTACAGGGCTTAAGTCGTCTGCTTACTATTAGCTTTGCATTATCTGCAGTGGTACAAACACCATACGGTTAAATGTCTTCTTCACTGCCTTTAAGAATTTCACTTCTGAGACTATACCGGTCTCTTCTTCACCATAAATTATCACGGCGTCTAAATTGACGTCAAAGCAGCCTGAGAAATTACCCGTGTTAGTTGCGTTGGTGAGTTTTCCATATTAGTCCTCTCTACCATTTTACATCTCCTGACAATAAACCAGGAAAGGTCGGGGTGACCTGACTGTGACATTGGAGGTATTTACCGTCTCCTGCAGAGTAATGGAAATCTATAAGAGAGATCGTTGAAAGGGAAATTTTTACGGATTTTATTGAATCACCATAGTGCAGTCTTTCCTCTTAGGCAGGGATCTCCAAACTTCGGCCCTCCAGCTGTTGTGGTGTGTGTATTAGGGGTGCAATGAATCCAAAAACTCATGGTTCCTCGGATCAGAGTCACGGATCGGATAATTTTTCGGATCGGCAAAAAAAAAAATTCTCCCCCACTGTAATATCCATATCTCCCCACTAATATCCACATCCCCCCACTGTAATATCCACCCACCAACTATAGTCCCCTAAGTAAAGACCCCCCTCCCTAGGTGCAGACACCCCCTCGGTGCAGACACCCCCACCTCAGTGCAGACCCTCCCCAGCAGTACACCCCCCTCTCAGTACAGACACCCCCCCTATCAGACACCCCCCTAGTGCAGACACCACCCAATAGTACAGACACCCCCCTCTCAGTACAGACACCCCTGTAGTACAGACAGTAACCCCCCGCAGTAGTACAGACACCCCCCTCTCAGTACAGACACCCCCCAGTAGTACAGACACCCCTGTAGTACAGGCAGTAACCCCCACGTAGTACAGACACCCCCCATCAGTATGACCACCATCGGTGTGTGTGTCCCACGAGTGCGGGCTCCTCCTCCTCTGTGGGTGTAAACAGAGAGAAGGGCCGCCGACGGGTGTACCAAGATGGCTGCGGCTCCAGAGCTAGGCCGAAGCCGCGGCCTTTCCTAATGTTATGGCCGCGGCGGCAATCCGACTGAACACAGTGTGTGCTGATCTGGAGGGCGTGACCCATTCAGATCACGGATCAACGGTGATCCGTTGCACCACTAGTGTGCATTGTCATTTACTTGTATTCTCTCCATGTCAGAACAGACATATCAACCTGTGTTGCCCGACGTGTTTACTGCCTGAGCTCAGAGCCGTTAACCGGCACTCTGGGGTTGGTTTACTAAAGACAAAAACATGGTGGATTTAACCACTTTAGCTTTGGATGAATTTACCCCTTTCCTGACCAGAGCATTTTTTGCCATTCGGCACTGCGTCGCTTTAGCTGACAATTGCGTGGACGTGCAACGTGGCACCCAAACAAAATTGACACCCTTTTCTTCCCACAAACAGAGCTTTCTTTTGGTGGTATTTGATCACCCCTGCGGTTTTACCTTTTTGCGCTATAAACAAAAAAAGAGCGATAATTTTGAAAAAAAAGCAATATTTTTTACTTTTTGCTATAATAAATATCCCAAAAATATATAAAAAAATAATTTTTTTCCTCAGTTTAGGCCGATACGTATTCTTCTACTTATTTTTGTTTAAAAAAATAAGCGTATATTGATTGGTTTGCACAAAAGTTATAGGGCCAGATTCACAAAGCCATTACGCTGGAGTATCAGGAGATGCGCCAGTGTAATTGGAAATATGCGCCTGCGTATAGTTAAGCCGTATCCCCAAAACGATATACGCCATAAATCTAGACTTTTTAGACCGACGTAATTTCGTTAGACCGGCGCATCGTGCGCGCAAAAAATGCGCTAGACACACCATTGATTTCCTAGGCAAATATGCGAATTAGGGAGTTACGGCGATCCACAAAAGTGAGTTGGTGCAGCGCAGGCTACGCGCTATGCGCATCAGCTGCACGTTCTGTCTAAAATTAGACAATATAAAACCTTGCCTAAAATTAGACAATCCATCTACATGTCAGCTAAAGCAACACTGTTAGTGAGGAGCTGAGCAGCCACACTTGCAGGACAACAACCTGTATGCCAAGATGCCAGGGGCATCCATGCTCATAGCTATACTACTGACTTTAGAGGAGCGCAGAAGGAGGAGGGCACGGGAGAGGATATACCGCACACGCATAGACCTCTTTGGCATGAGTGATTCTGAGGTGTCTCACATCTTCAGATTCACCCCTGCTGCCATCATGGAATTAACCACAACCCTGCAGGAGGACATCACCAGCCCAACACACATGCAGTGCAGCCACTGGTTAAGGTCCTGGCAACACTACATTTCCTTGCCAGTGGCTCTTTTCAAAGAACAAGTGGAGTGGTGGCTGGGATGTCACAATCCTCCATGAGCAGATGTGTGCACCAGGTTGTCCCCGCAATCCTCAGACGCATGGCCAACCAAATCATCAAACCCACCTAGGAGGACCTGCGGCAGAAGGCAATGACAGATTTCTACAGAATTGCCAGATTCCCACGCACCATCGGGGCCATTGATTGCACACATATGGCACTCCAGCCCGCCGTGAGACAGAGCACATGTACCGCAATCGGAAGCATTGGCATTCCATCAACGTACAGGTGATAGTCGATGCCAAATGCCTCATATGGCACGTCTGTGCCAAACACCCCGGATTCAGCCATGACAGCTACATATACAATGGAATTCGAACAGAACATGTATGGGGACAGCTGGCTGGTTGGTGAGTGACATGGGAGTCAGGCATGACTGTCCCCCCCCCTCCCATGATGCACACATCACAAGGGGCACATGCACTACTAACATCCTCCTGTCTTTTCCCTTACAGGTGACTCTGCATATGCACTGGTCTCATGACTCCTATCCGGAACTCCCAAACCCCAGGAGAGGAAAGATACAATGAAGCCCACGCCCAAACCCGTGCAGTCGTGGAGCGCACCTTTGACCTCCTGAAGTCACGTTTCCGATGCCTGGATAAGTCTGGGGGTACCCTGTTGTATTCCCCAAACTTTGTGTGCCAGATCATCGGTGCATGCTGCACAACTTCGCAGTGAGAAAGGGCCTGCAGATTGACCTACGTGATGACCTGACCCCCGAACCAGACAATCCCCCCCTAACCGAGGTTACCCCGTCTTCTGAGGGAAGAGCAGCCAGGAGACAGCTCATATTAGGCATCTTTGCACGTTAAACACACACATTAATCATGGCACAATGAGAATGCATGCATGCACACCACTATGGTCCCTAGCACAGACACATCATATCCTCATCAAATTGGATTGGCACAAGCCCACCATGCAGGACTTTTGAGCAGCAACGCCACACCACGGCTCCAATTATGTCACTGTACATTTATACACCATTCACACGGACCTGGGGATCACTTCTCCCTGGTCCTGGGGAACCCTTCTTCACCACAAATGAGGGCGACACCCCTTTTCCGGCAGGAATGTCACCCCCACATTCCAAATTCATTCACAACCCCAAAAAAAAAAAATGACCAGCACCCCAAAAAAATGTCCAGCAAAAAAAAAATTACCGCCGCTGGCAAGACCCACGCCTGGGGCGGCCCCGGACTCTTGGGGGGGGTAATCCGGGGAAGGAGGAGCATCCCCTGGTCTCTGCCCACCTGGCGGCCTGCCCTCCATGGCCACGGCAATTCTGGTCAGGCCAGTATTTATTGTTGCTGTATTGGCCTGGATAGCCTGGGTGAGGGCCCTCACATCCTGACCGAGGGCCCTCACATCCTGACCAATGCCTGCTGTGGTAGCCTACTGTTCATTTAGGCAATTGATCAGGGCCAGGGAGTTGCAGGACATGTCCCCAAGCGTATCCTTTATGGAGGACAGGCTCTCCTCCATCTGCCCCAAACTCTGGCTGACCTATCCCAGATGGTGGGTCTGAAGGGCCTGGTCCCTTCTCAGTTTGGCAGGCAGAACCTCGGCCACCCCCCTGGTCTTCTGGGTCGCCTTCCTGCCCCCAGATAAGGCTTGTGGCCGAGGAGAAGGGGAGCCCCTTGGGAGGGGAGCCCTGTTGGGGGAGGAATGGGAGGGGCTACCCCGGATGGAGGCCTGGCTGCTGCCAACCAAAGGGGAAGACTCCTCCAAAAATAACAAGTCAGTCCCTGACATGACCTCCTCCTCCAACTCAAACTCCTCCTCCTCAACCTCCTCAGAGCACTCCGGCCTTGTCTGGGGGTCCTCATCAGGCTGTTGTCCTGGGGATGGTGCGGTCAGGCCAGATGGCCCAGCACCCTCCTGCACATCTGTGGATGACACAAAACATTCACAGGTTGGAGGATCCACACACTTGGCACATATTCCCTCCCCCCCCCCCCACACATGCTACACACCAGATAGAAACAAAAAAAAAAAAACTTACCTGGCCTCACGGCCTCCTGACTGGACTCAAAGCCAGGCAGCCCCTCCACTTGCTGCCTGTTGAAGGTCTGGGCCACCGCACGCTCATCCTCAGTCAGCCTAACAGGGCATGGCGGGCCCCCTCCAGACAGCAAAAAAGTATCAAAACAGTCACCAAACAACACTCTGAAAACCACTATCAAAAACACTATACTAAACAGTCAAGAAATATATCAAACACAAGTCACAAACCGACAAACGCGAACACACAACAGAACAAAAGCACCTTGCTGTATAGGAAGGGATACAAAGGGATGTACTTTTGCAAAGGAAGTGCGTTTGTCTCTGTCTATTTAAGCTCTCTGCGTAGCTCACTAAGTTGACCGGGCCTAGGTCCAATTTCACTGATTGCGCCGTTCCCGAGTTGTGAGCATGCGCAGAGAGGTGCTGACCATGATCTGCTTCATGTGCGCATGCGCGATCCGGCTGGCCCTTCATTTGCATGGGGTCACGGCTCATTTCAATGGAACACGCCCACATCCTTCCCACTTTGAATTACTCCACCTTACGCCTCGGAAATTACGTTGCACCGGCGCAAATTTCTGCGCAAATACTACGAGGATACGGTAATTGCGCCTCTACATTGCGCCGGTCTAACGTAAAGGAGGTGCGCTACTCCGGTCAAAAAATGCGCCAATGTACCTGAATCTGGCCCTATAAGTTTTGCGCAAACCAATCAATATATGCTTATTGGGATTTTTATGACCAAAAATATGTAGAATACGTATCGGCCTAAACTGAGGAAAAAATTACCTTTTTAAAAAAAAGTTTCAGTTCCACCCCAGCCAGAGGAAGCCTTGGAAATATTCCATTGTAACATTGGCTCCCAACTCTCTGATCCCTGAAATTGTGATTATGGGGGTGTGCACCACAAGTGATTCATTCTAGTTATTAATAGTGATTCCCGCATGCTGCTATACTATAATTAGTATTACTACTGGAAATCTGTAACTTCAGGTCGTCTTTCCCTGACCTCATAATAAAAATGGTTTTTCGTTTTCAAGATTAAATCAGAAAATCGCACGTATCGTTCTCATACTTTAATGAATCAGATGGGACGTGTGGGAACTATCGGAGCCAGATTTGTCACTAAGGGGGTTATTTATTATTTATTTATTATTCAGAACCCTTAGGCTGGGTTCACACATGTGCGGCTCCTGAGGGAGTATCGCTACATTAAGTATACGTATATCATTATTTTTTTACTCCAATTCTGTTGGTATAATATCATTCTGGGACCCCAAGCGTCAGTATATCATTATTCTTGGACCTCATGGGGTTGATTTTCTAAAACTGGGTTGGTGTTCGGTGGAGGATCTATTATTCACCTGTAGCCTATCTGGTTACACACCTTGGGTGTCCTCTAAAGCCCTATGGACTCTTTATGAACTCATGTGCCGTTTTGTCTGAGGACACTCATGAATTATTGTGTGTGTATTTGTTTTTTAGCGCTGCATGTATCTTACTTTTATGTTTTACATTGTTACCAGAAATTTATGCCAGATGCTTTCTACAGCCTAAGCGCAGTAAAAAAAAAAATATATATATATATATATATATATGTATTTAAAAGCCCAGGTTCACACTGACAGCAGGAATGAATTTGAAGGAATAGCACAAGTTCATTCCTGCATGTCAGTCCCGACTTTGGGGGCGATTTCAGAGACATCTTTGCTGGTTTCTGCACAGATGTCTATACAAATCGCAGACTGAAGTCGCCAAAAGTAGTACATCAACTACTTTTGAGAAATAGGATGTATTAAGGTGGAAACAGGCAAACCTTTAACTTTTCTCCACTCTATCTAAAACTATAAAAAGTTGTGGGTGTTTGTACAATTTAGGCATTTGTGTTGCATTGCAGTACATTCCAAGTGTTGTTCTGCTATAATATAAGGCAAAATGCATATCCTAACATACAGTGGGGATCAAAAGTTTGGACACCCCAGGTAAAAATTTGTATTAATGTGCATAACAAAGCCAAGGAAAGATGGAAAAATCTCCAAAAGGCATCAAATTACAGATTAGACATTCTTATAATATGTCAAAAAAAGTTAGGTTTTATTTCCATCATTTACACTTTCAAAATCACAGAAAACAAAAAAAATTGCGTCTGCAAAAGTTTGGGCACCCTGCAGAGTTAATATCTTCTACTGCCCCTTTGGCAAGTATCACAGCTTGTAAACACTTTTTGTAGCCAGCCAAGAGTCTTTCAATTCTTGTTTGAGGTATCTTTGCCCATTCTTCCTTACAAAAGCCTTCAAGTTCTTTGAGATTTCTGGGCTGTCTGTCACGCACTGCTCTTTTAAGGTCTATCCATAGACTTTCAATTATGTTGAGGTCAGGAGATTGTGAAGGCCATGGCAAAACCTTTAGTTTACGCCTCTTGATGTAATCCCCCGTGGATTTTGAGGTGTGTTTAGGATCATTATCCATTTGTAGAAGCCATCCTCTCTTTAACTTCAGCTTTTTCACAGATGGCATCAAGTTACCATCCAAAATTTGTTGTTATCTTTTGATTTTTTAGCACCAGCACCACCTGGTATTTACCTACACACCACTTACCTTTCTCCAATTAGTGTTCACCATTTAATTTATTTTATTTTTATTTTATTTTTTATTTTCTTTATTTACGATTATCACTTTTCTTACATCCAAAATTTGCTGAAATTTTATGGAATCCATTTTTTCGGTCTACTCGTGAAAATGTTCCCTGTGCCACTGGCTGCAATACAACCCCAAAGCATGATTGATCCACCCCCATGCCTAACAGTTGGACAGAGGTTATTTTCATTAAATGCTGTGCCCTTTCTTCTCCGAACGTTCCTTTGTTTATTCCGACCAAAAAGTTCTATTTTAACCTCATCGGTCCACAGAACTTGTTTCCAAAATGCATCAGGCTTGTCTATATGTTCATTTGCAAAGTTCAAACGCTGATTTTTGTGGTGAGGACGTAGAAGAGGTTTTCTTCTGATGACTCTTCAGCCCCATACACACATCATATCAGTTTTCCTGCAGGTTTTCTCTTTAGGTTTACTAAAACCATCTAATATGAGGTCAAACCTCAAGAGTTTCAACTTGTATGCAATCAGGCAGGCCCTTGCACTACTTGGTTTTGGTAAACCTGAAGAGAAAACCTGCAGGAAAACTGATAGTGTGTATGGGGCTTTCCATTAAGACCATATTTGTACAAGTATCTCTTTATAGTGGAATCAGTGTACCACAACTCCAGTGTCTGCCAGATCTTTCTGGAGGGATCGTGCAGTCAAACGTGGGTTTTGAATTGCTTTTCTCACAATCCTGGGAGCTGTTCTGTCTGATATTTTTCTTGGTTATCCAGATCTTGCCTTAACTTCCACTGTTCCTGATGACTGCCATTTCTTAATTACATTCCGAACAGAGGATATTGACATCTGAAAACACTTTGCTATCTTGTTATAGCCTTCTCCAGCTTTGTGAGCGTCAACTATTTTCAGTTTCAGTTTTCTAGACAACTGCCTAAAAGAACCCATGGTGCTGATTGTTGGGGCAAGGTCAGATGAGTCTGGGCATTTAAAACCTTTGAGATTGACATCACCTGGTCTTCCCAGATGATGATTGAGAACAATCCATGACACTGGTAGGTCTCAGCTTTGCAAAGGGGGCAGTGCATGCTATAAATTCTGCAGGGTGCCCAAACTTTCGAAGACGCCATTTTTTTTGTTTTCTGTAATTTTGAAAGTGTAAATGATGGAAATAAAATCTAACTTTTTTGGACATATTATAAGAATGTCTATTTCTATCTGTAATTTGATGCCTTTTGGAGATTTTCCGTTCTTTCCTTAACTTCGTTATGCACATTAATACAAATTTTTACCTGGGGTGCCCACATTTTCAATCCCCAATTGTACATGCTGCACACTAGTGTGGTCTACATGCAATAAAAAAGGTTTTGTTTAATAACATTTTTTATTTGATACGTGGTCATCGGAGTAATGGCTAGTTACCTTCTGGCGAAACCTGCATGCTCCTCTTGGCAGTGGTCCTAACCCACCCGAATGACGAGTGGGCCAGTAAGTCTATAGAGTGAGTGTCCGGGAAGACCCCTACCTCGTCTTCGTTCATTAGCGTTCTAGCATTAGCCGAGCACATCTTTCCTGTGAAAAAGAACAAGTATTGATTGACAATGAGAGGAATTTCAAGTGAAAGAGGTTATTTAGGTGACACCATTTACCGAGCCTTGCTGACACTGCCAAGCTGTAAAAGGAGAACATATCAAACTCTCTTGTTCTAAAGTGTTGTTTACTCCGACTCAGGGCCTAAGATGTTATTTCAGCTGATGCTGACCATTATTAAGTAAGTAGTGATGAAAGCACGTCTGAGCACCTCTGGTGCCATGGTACTTGTGTCTGAACTTTTGTATAAAAACAACTAGGATTGTCCCGATACTAGGGTGACCACGTGTCCCGGATTGCCCGGGACAGTCCTGCATTTTGCAGTCTGTCCCGGGCACCTTCATTCCAAGACAATACAGTGTCCCGGAATGAAACTGACACAGCCACCCCCAAAAAAGGCTGCCACATCACCGCTTTACTCACTGACAGTACTTGTCCTGGCCGGGAATTCCTGGAGGAGCACAATCCCCGCCCCCTGCTTGTGATTGGAGAAATCATAAATCCCACCTCTTGTGTCCAATCACTGTGCTGTGATTCGTTACAGCACAAGCTGATTTTTGGGAAGGGGGGTGTCCCTGAATGACAGTTTGGACATGTGGTCACCCTACCCGATACCACTTTTTTAAGACCGAGTACAAGTACCGATACTTTTTTAAAAATGTCATGTGACAGTTTTTTAAAGCACAATACAGATTAGGTGGCACTGATCTGCAGCACTGATAGGATTAGGTGGCACTGATATGCAGCACTAATGGCTGGCTGGCACTGGCAGATGGCTGGCGGGCACTGGCAGATGGCACTAATGGCTGGCACTGGCAGGTGGCACTGATGGCTGGCGGGCACTAGCAGGTGGCACTGACGGCTGGCGGTCACTGATAGGTGACATTTATGGGCACTGATGGGCAGGCACTAAAATGCCATTAGGGAAGGCTGCCTCCAATGCCCATCCTGGTTCTCCTTGCACTCGGCCGCATAAAAGCAGCAGTGGCCATCTTGTTACACCCAGCCCAAACTATATGGGCTGGGTGTAACAAGATGTCCACTGCTTGCACACTGTGGCCGAGTGCAGGGTGTACCAAGATGGGCGTCTCTGACTGCAACACGGAGCGTCACTTCCGCGACCGAATGTGATGGCTCCGGTCGCCGATCACAATTGATGATGCAGCTGCGCCCTGAATTCTGCACTCCCTGCCAGTTCGACGTTCCGCCCTCCGCTCCGCCCGCGCAAATGCTCGGTAACGGTACCGACACTAGTATCGGTATCGGGACAACCCTAAAAACAACCATTTGTTGCACAACTCATGACAATATGGAAATCCTAAAAGAAGAGTTCTGAAGTGTATCCACTGACGTGAAGAAGTTGAGATTTTCAGGTGTAAAAAGACAGCTAAAACATTACTTTTTCTTCCCCAAAGTTCATGAGCAGTGTGACGGGAGGGCCCGTTTCCCTTGGAAGGGTTAGGAAACCCTTGTTTCAGCTCCCCATGCACCTCTTATGTTCAAGTCACCCTGTGTCACCCTGGCACAGGGTGACTGAGAAAATTTGTATTTGATTACATAAAATGGGACAGTAATATTTATCCACAACATCTCCCAAGATATATGTAAAGACTATTCTAGATTTGTTTGTTTCTGAACTCAACATGTTAGTTGAGAGAGCTGGTCACATTGGCCTCTGTACAATGTAGGAGGTGGGCCGACTCCTACTGGAGCTTTTGCTATTGTGTGAAGGTGTCCTGTGTTTATACTTATGATAATGTATAATCTACTGTGTGAAGCTCAGTGACAACAAGCCTGACCTGTAGTAAAATCCTGATTAATCATAACAATGCCCAGGAAGGCACAGAGTCACATCGGTTGCTTTAAGGGATTAGTTAATTAGCTCATGTTACCGGTTACAGGTATATTGTTAGAGTAATATGAGTAATATGAGCAGGAGGGGGGAACCTTCTCTTCAACTGTATATAAGACTTGTTTTCTTGTTCTAATAAACAGTCCATGTTCAGCAAACAAACAAGTATTGTCTTCATTGTTGTTGATAGCGTTTGGAATCTCTGATATCTATTTTTAGACTGGGGGGAAGTGGTATGTGACAAAAGCACTCAAGCGGAGTGTGGGACCTTTCATTACAAGCAGTGTAAGAGCTTCCAGCATAGAAGTTATAAGCTTGGAGAAAGCATGGCTTGGGGCATGTCCACCCTCGCTAACTCCTACCAGAATCTATGACTTACATAGGCAGCACCTACAGTTCTGAATGTGTTGGTGGTGATACATGTGTGTCTTTCTAATCCATGATTGGCCAGTATTCAAGGAGGAGTCTCACTTCCTTCTTTTTTAAAGCTGAACTTAAATCAACATTGACTATGTTTAATCCTTATGCTACCAGCATTAGTATATAGATAGGAAAGTATACCATATTTACTTGTTTTACACATTTCTTTGGTTACTTCCTGGTTTCCAGTCCTAGCCAAATGATGGCATACGTCCCAGGAGTCTTTAGGAAGGGGGGGGCGGCTTCCTCAGTTAAGCACCTCCTCCTGTCTGCATGCCTAAGCTAAGGGCAAACAGATTTGAGGAAGTAAATGCTACATAAATCATCTGCCTACACTCAAAAAATATTAGGAAGGTGTTTTTCAAAGTGATTACTTATCAAAATAAAGCATGGAGAAATGGATGGATGGGAGATTTTACTTTAAATATTAAGAGAATGCAAGCCCTCTTGTCCACATCAGTGCCTGATCTCATAAATGCGCTTCTGGAAGAATGGTCAAAAGTTCCCATAGACACACTCCTAAACCTTGTGGATGGCCTTCCCAGAAGAGTTGAAGCTGTTATAGTTGCAAATATTGAACTCAATAAACTCAAATAAACTCAAGATTGAACCCTACGGACTAAGACTGGGATGCTATTAAAGTTAATGTGCAGGCATGTACTGGCCATCGAGACTACTTGAAGTTTTCCTGTCGGCCGATGACTCAGTGGGTCGGTCAGGTGCAGTCCTGGAGCCGCTCCTCACTGATAGGAGTGATTGTGATTTCACTCCTGTAACCAAAGAGCTGCTGCCAACACTTGCTGGAGAGAGGATTCGGCTTTCTTTCCTCTGGCCAGCTGACTTTCCTTCCTCTCTCCCCTTATTACTTGTAACCTATCACATGACTGGGGAGAGGAATGAGTAGCTGCCTTCAGAACTGTGATTACACCTGGTAGGGGGTGCCGATGGGGACACTCTGATGTAAGGGGGAGCTGATGGGGACACTCTGATGTAAGGGGGTGCTGATGGGGACACTCTGATGTAAGGGGGTGCTGATGGGGACACTCTGATAAAAGGGGGTGCTAATGGGGTCACTCTGATAAAAGGGGGTGCTAATGGGGTCACTCTGATAAAAGGGGGTGCTAATGGGGACACTCTGATGGAAGGGGGGTGCTGGTAGGGACACTCTGATGGAAGGGGGTGCTGGTAGGGACACTCTGATGGAAGGGGGTGCTGGTAGGGACACTCTGATGGAAGGGGGGGCTGATAGGGACACTCTGATGGAAGGGGGGGGCTGATAGGGACACTCTGATGGAAGGGGGGGGCTGATAGGGACACTCTGATGGAAGGGGGGGCTGATAGGGACACTCTGATGGAAGGGGGGGCTGATAGGGACACTCTGATGGAAGGGGGGGCTGATAGGGACACTCTGATGGAAGGGGGGGCTGATAGGGACACTCTGATGGAAGGGGGGGCTGATAGGGACACTCTGATGGAAGGGGGGGCTGATGGGGACACTCTGATGTAAGGGGGTGCTGATGGGGACACTCTGATGTAAGGGGGTGCTGATGGGGACACTCTGATGTAAGGGGGTGCTGATGGGGACACTCTGATGTAAGGGGGTGCTGATGGGGACACTCTGATGTAAGGGGGTGCTGATGGGGACACTCTGATGTAAGGGGGTGCTGATGGGGACACTCTGATGTAAGGGGGTGCTGATGGGGACACTCTGATGTAAGGGGGTGCTGATGGGGACACTCTGATGTAAGGGGGTGCTGATGGGGACACTCTGATGTAAGGGGGTGCTGATGGGGACACTCTGATGTAAGGGGGTGCTGATGGGGACACTCTGATGTAAGGGGGTGCTGATGGGGACACTCTGATGTAAGGGGGTGCTGTGGGGACACTCTGATGTAAGGGGGTGCTGTGGGGACACTCTGATGTAAGGGGGTGCTGTGGGGACACTCTGATGTAAGGGGGTGCTGTGGGGACACTCTGATGTAAGGGGGTGCTGTGGGGACACTCTGATGTAAGGGGGTGCTGATGGGGACACTCTGATGTAAGGGGGTGCTGATGGGGACACTCTGATGTAAGGGGGTGCTGATGGGTACACTCTGCTGTAAGGGGGTGCTGATGGGGACACTCTGCTGTAAGGGGGTGCTGATGGGGACACTCTGCTGTAAGGGGGTGCTGATGGGGACACTCTGATGTAGGGGGGGTGCTGATGGGGACACTCTGATGTAGGGGGGTGCTGATGGGGACACTCTGATGTGAAGTGGGGGTGCTGGTGGGGACACCGATGTAAAGAGGGTGCTGATGAGGACACTGATGTAAGGGGGTGCTGATGGGGGCACTCTGATGTTAAGGGGGGTGCAGATGGGGACACTCTGATGTAAGTATGTGCAGATGGGGCCACTCTGATGTAAGGGAGTGCAGATGGGGCCACTCTGTAAGGCTGCGTACACACGATCAAATCTGTCTGCTGGAAACGTTCTGCCAGACCGTTTCAGCAGACAGATATGATCGTGTGTACGGGCAAACAGACGGATTTGGCCAGCCGACAGATTTCAAAGCATGCTTTGAAATCTGTCGGCTGGGAACCCATCGGACCGATATGTCTGCTGGTTAGTACGCTAATCAGCAGACATATCTGCTCGCACATGCGTCGAATCCATTCGACGCATGCGCGGAAGTGTTTTACTTCCTGGTGCGGTGACGTGGCGGCGTCAACGTCACCGACACGTCAGCGCGCTGTCTGCTGGCGGGGATTTTGTTTTGATCGTGTGTACAGCGATCAAACCAATACATCCCAGCAGACAGATCTGTTCAAATCGGTCTGTCAGACCGATTTGAACAGATCTATTTGCTCGTGTGTACGGGGCCTAAGGGGGTGATTATAGGGACACTCTGTTGTAAGGGGGTGCTGATGGGGACACTGATGTAAGGGGGTGCTGATGGGGACACTCTGATGTAAGGGGGACGCTGTTGGGGACACTCAAAATTAAAGTGGGCTGGTCTGGATGAAGTCCAAGGCCAAATTTTTGTCTCAGTCCATCCCTCTTCATGCAAGTGTATAGGCAGGCGTCCCAATACTTTGGTAATACATATTGTACAAGTACATGGGTTTAGGGACATTGTAGGGAAAAACAACAGGCGTTCTCAGTCTTACCTTTATGCTTGCAGAGTAGTTTGATGTAGTAAAATAGGTTCGTGAAAAGGTTGAAAGGAGACGGGGTTCCAGGTTTTCTGGTCATGTCTCTGATGAGTGTGGCTCTTCCAAATTTCCATTCTGTGTCCGATTGAGCTTGTATACGCTGGTATGTGTCACTCATCATAGCAATCAGCAGATTGATAAGGACAATGAGAGTCACAATAAGGTATACTCCAAATACAAAACGAACAATAAAAAAGGTGAACTGCGGAGTCCTGCTGAGAGATGGAAGGCTTCCTGGTTCCACCAGGCCAAACAATGAGAAGAACAAGAGAACAGTGATGTCGATAGGATCCTGGATGTTGGAATCATTTCTAAATGTCATTGACCCGTTATATGAGTAGTTGGCACTTGGCTCTGGGTAGACTGGCTGGTAGACAGCAGACAGTTGCATGGTGAAGGCCACATGAAACAAAGCAAGGATGACCGCAAACCTTGTCAGATCCTTGATGAGATCTCTTATGATGATGGCCCAAGGTCCAAAGAGGTGGTGGAAAGTGAGGAATTCCAAAAACTGGACAAAAGACAGAGTCATGGCAATGCCAAGGAACATGTTTCTGGCAAATAGGCAGTGAAGGCGATCCATGTCCGTAAAGATGAACGCAAGCAGGTGGCAGAAGAAGGCAACGGCAGAAAACCCCAAAACAAACACTCGAATCCAGGCAAGACCGGCCCGCTCTTGTTGGTGGGTGAGCTCTGAAACCAACATACCCGACAGCCAGGCCAACAAAAGCCATTCGTTCCAATTGGGCACCATGTGTCCTTCATGAATGGGGCTCAGTGGAGGATAGACGATGGTCAAGATGAATAATACGAGTAGGAATATGTGAGATGCCAGATAACTCATGAACTTCATTATGGGGATTTTGTTAAACCTGTGCTTGAGAGGCAGAGAAAAGACAAACCAAACAAGTGGGCAGGCTAAAAAGGTAAAAAAGAGAAGGACCAGCTTCCAAGCAGTCCAGTCCAAGTTGCCAAACCAGACTTCGGTCAAGTATTTCTGAACAGCTGGGTGAGCCACCACATTCTTCTGCTCGTATTCAATTAAGCAATCGAGTATGGAAGTTCCACGGTGGTCCACTGACCTGAGGATATACCCGGCATTCTTGCTGCCAGATGCTATGGTCAGGAGCTCCGTGGCCATTGTTTCGCTGTATTTGGCAGCGTTGAGCAGGTCTACTGACCGTTCCTTCTCCCTCAGTGCAGTGACATGGAATGCTCTGGAAAGCTTCACCGCAGTATCCAGAGGAGCATTTGAGTTTAGAATGTATTCTTCTATGATTCTGTTGTTGTTCAGCTTCCCACAAACCATTAGGTCAAAAACAAACTGAAAAAAAAAAAATTATATATATCAACTAGAGAATATTAAAGCAGATACATTATGCCAGGCTTCGACAAAATCCGTGTGCCCGGTCGCAATTGCGACAAGAAATTGTGACCTGGCGCCCGGGGAAGCTTAGGCCTGCAGAAGGCCGCAAACCTGCGGCCTCAATTACCAGCCGGCGCGGGCCCGCCGCAATTGCGTGACGGGGGAAGTGGGGGCGCACGGAGACACAGGACCCTGTGTCTCTGTGTGCCCCCCACCTCACGCGGCAGGCCCGCGCCACCCGGTAATTAAAGACGTGGCTTTGCGCCCTTCTGCAGGCCTAAGCTTCCTTCTGTGATCTGGCGCCATCTTGTGGTGGCCGTTGGCATTACAAGTAAAAGCAGTTCTAATGTGTTTTCCAATGTTTTCACTGCCATCTCCTTCCCTCTAATTAGAACCCCCAAACATTATATATATTTTTTATTCTAACACCCTAGAGAATAAAATGGCGGTCATTGCAATACTTTCTGTCACACCATATTTGTGCAGCGGTCTTACAAGAGCACTTTTTTGGGAAAAAAAATACACTTTTTTTAATAAAAAAATAAGACAACAGTAAAGTTAGCTCAATTATTTTTTTCATATTGTGAAAGATAATGTTACACCGCGTAAATTGATACCCAACATGTCACGCTTCAAAATTCATGGCGACAAACTTTTACCCTTTAAGATCTCCATAGGCGACGTTTAAAAAATTCTACAGGTTGCATGTTTTGAGTTACAGGGGAGATCTAGGGCTAGAATTATTGCTCTCGTTCTAAGGATCACGGCGGTACCTCACATGTGTGGTTTGAATACCATTTACATAAGCGGGCGCTACTCACGTATGCGTTCGCTTCTGCGCACAAGCTTGGTGGGACGGGGCGCGTTTTCTGGCTCCTAACTTTTTTAGCTGGCTCCTAGATTCCAAGCAAATTTGTAAAACCCTGCATTATGTATTAGTGAGTAATCTGCCTACTACAGCTATCTACCCAATAATTTGGGTTGGATTCTCATGAGTCACCAACCAACATCCCAAATCATTTTGGTTCTCCAGTGATGAGATTGACCAAATGGAGTTTGCAGCTTCACCCCTCCCACTAGCCTATACAAGCAAGATTAGCCCTTCAACTCCCTTCATTATAATTTAAAGCGGAGATCCACACACAAATGGAACCTCCGCTGTCCGGATCCTCCCCCCCTCCGGCGTCACATTTGGCACCTTTCAGGGGGGAGCAGATACTGTTTAAGTGTAAGGCCGCGTACACACCATGAAATAAATCCGATCAAATCGGTCTGACAGACGGATTTGTCTGCTGGGATAGATTGGTTTGATCGTGTACACACGATCAAACCAAAATCCCCGCCGGCAGACAGCGCGGTGACGTGGCGGTGACGTTGATGCCACCACGTCACCGTCACCAGGAAGTAAAACACTTCCGCGCATGCGTCGAATCCATTCGACGCATGTGCGGACAGATATGTCTGCTGGTTAGCGTACTAACCAGCAGACATTTCGGAAGGAGGGGTTCCCAGCAGACAGATTTTAAAGCATGCTTTAAAATCTGTCTGCTGGAAAAATCTGTCTGTCCGCCCGTACACAGGATCGAATTTGTCTGCTGAAACGGTCCGTCGGACCGCTTTCAGCAGATAGATTCGATCGTGTGTAACAGGCTCTCCGTGTGCCCATTCCTCACTGTAATGCATTCCACGCTGGAACGCATTACAGCGACTGTGCGATGACATCATCGCCCGGTGCCGCATCAGTTCCAGCTTGGAATGCGGAAGTGCGCCGCTACTCGCGTCGGTTCTCTTGAATTCAGTGCTGATGCACTGCAGCTGGTTACCTGCCTATAAAGGCATTCAGGGAACAGTCAAGCACTGTTCTATTATTGTCATCTGCAGCTCGGCCACGCTACTGATATTGGTGCCATTGCTGGGGACAACCTTTAAAGGCCTTCCTTGCTGAACACTCTACACCACGGAATCCCTTTTCTCCATACTGAAGCCCTGCAAACAGATTAGTAGCCATTGTGTCACTTGTAGTGCTATAAAAAACAACTGCTGCATATATTCCATCTAAGACAATTGCTATTACTCCTTATGACTTGTGGCTATTAACATTACTTGGGTAGACTGTTGTGTTCTATGATTGCTACTAAGGAATATCTTAAAGGGACATCTAAACTCAAATTACCTGAGCTATATTCGCCTCTCATATGCAACTATTAGTTGTCTCAATAACTCCTATATTACTATGTGTTCTCTCAAAGTACCTGAGCTATATTTGCCTCTCATATGCAATTATTATTACCTCAACAATAATTGCTTCTAATATGTAACTAAGTACCTGAGCTATAATTGCCTCTCATATGAAACTACTAGTTGTCACTACAACTCCTATTTACTACGAGCTTGACAAGGCTTATAGGCCTTGTCCTAATTTGTTGAACATGTTCGTCCTAACTTTTCTATGCTAAGGGTTGTTGGTATTTTATACCAACTCCTTTAGTGGCCTAATACGTGCCTATATGTATAAGTGATATGATGTAGAGAACCCCCAAACTCCTGTTTGTGTGGAGTGACGCCTGGGGTCCCTTACTGATAATCACTTGCATATATAGGTGTATTGTAATCTTTAATGTATACATAATCATTTTAAATGCTAAGCTCGGGTCGCATATTGTAATGCGTCCATCCTTAGTAGCTCAGCGCCTTTTTTTATGTGAGAGAGAGATGATGTAGAGATCCCCCAAACTCCTGTTTGTGTGGAGTGACTCCTGGGGCTCAATACTGAGTTGTCACACAGACAAGAAGCGCATTGAAATCCTTGCTGACCGCAGTTCTGGTTCACTCCGTTCACCAGTGCTGTTACACTAAGACAGGTATTTGCACCCACTTCCGGGCATAGACACTGCATTATCTGCCGCAGTCGACACCACGTCCTGCACCCTTACCGCTGTTTTCTGGGAGACACACGGGTCTCAGAAGACAGCAGGGACCAGTGGCATTGCGCAGTAGGGAACCAGGAAGTGAAGCCGCAAGGCTTTACTTCCTGATTCCCTTCCCGAAGATGGTGGCGGCAGCATCCGAGGACAAAGGGACTGGTCGGCCTCGGGTGCCGACATCGCGGGCGCCCTGGAAAGGTAAATGTCCTTATTTTAAAAGTCAGCAGCTGCAGTATTTATAGCTGCTGACTTAAAAAAAAAAAATTGGCGGACCTCTGCTTTAAAGTAGATGTACACCTTATAGCTCAAACCTTATTTATTTAAATTCTACAGCAAAAGCTATTACACTAAACACTAAGAAAGCCTATAGCAGGACACAGACTCCTATTCATTATAAAGCCCCCCTGCACTCCCAGGAGACCCAACAGTCTTCTGGGTCAGCATTGCCAGCATACTCTAAGGTTGAGAAAACATCACTGTCAGCCTCTTCTCATACATCGCTCCTCCTGTGTCACTGTCGTAAATCGAAGCTTCTAAATACCTCAACTGCTCTCCTCTGCTGATTCATTGACGGTCACATGACTGCTCTACTCCTCCAATCAAAGGCATTAATTGAGGTATTTAGAGGCTTCACATTGAGGGTGGCACAGGAGGAGCAGTGTATGAGAAAGGACAGGCAGTAACATTTTCTTAACTTTAAGGTATGCTGGCAGTGCTGTCCCAAGGTAAGGAAAGGCGGGGCACCCAGCAACCTCCAATGGGACCGCCCCCGTTGGTAATAAGAAAAAAAATATTGACGTATAACACACAGGCACAGTTAACCCTCTATTTTCAGGGTAAAAATGTGTGTTGTATATGACAATAAATACAGTAATTATATCCTGAATAGTATGGGAGGAAGAAAATGTTTTAATCTTACCAGAGATCAACTTTACAATCAAACCTTATGAAAAGAGGAGGACTTACCTTCCTGTCCTCTGTCAGTTTGAGGGTGTTGTGGTTTTTCCTCAGTAAAAAGCTTACTACCTCCTGGTGGTTGTCATCAGCCGCGTACTGGATGGCGGTCTTCCCGTCGTTACATTCCAAGGTCGGGTTAGCACCACATTCCACCAGGTAACGCACAGTGTCGAGATAACCAGACTTTGCAGCAAAATGGAGCGGGCACCACCCATTCTACGTAAAAAGAATCACAAACAGTCAACCACAAGGGATAGGGGTTTGCAATTGCCTTTGGCAGACAATTTCTTAAATGTCTTTTTTTGTTGAACACCCAGTGTCATTCAATGCAGTTTTTGTATGCCTGAGCATCATGGACACCACCTGTAAATGCATCACGTGCTGGTCTGAGCTCACTGCAGAGAACGTGGCAGTATTCAGCAATGCCCATTAGCAAAACATTGGATGAGGAAGACACCTGGATTGCAGGCATGTATTAAAAGGATGAACTTCAACCTTCCAGTGCAATGGTTATGTGTTTGATTAAACTTGTTGATTTCTAGAGTATTCCAACCTCAAATTTCTAATAAAATGTCAGGGGTACTCACCAAGGTCGAGATGCTGAGAGCGGCTCCCCTTGCAGCTGTTGTAATATGTTAGCCAATTTAAGTGGGATATTATTATATATATGTACACATATGTATTAAGGCTTGCCGTATGGTTAGCCTGTATTTGTGGGAGGAGTCTGGTGAGTACTTAAGGCTCCTCCCACGTCAGGTCCGGTGTTGGCGCCATTTCTGGTTGAAGGGGGAGGTGCAGAGTAGCAGCAGCCTCGTGGCGGTGTCTCTCCCGGGTTTCATTGATGTGAGGCAGCCTGCCCAGCCATCTATCTTGTCTATCTACCTGTCCTTTCCCCGAGGGCATGCCGGCTTGATGGAGGAAGGGGGTGCCCGCTTTTCTGGCTATACACGGATGCTGGCAGTGAGGGGGGCGTCCACGTGTTTCTCCCTTACCAAACCCGGGAGGGGCTGCTGCGTGGTTAGCTTGTCCCGGTTCGAACGCTGGACATCATGGAGCGGGAGCCCGCCACCCACCAACCCACTGCTCTGCAGACCTGCCCCCTCGCTCGTCTTTTATTTGCCTTCCGGGATCTCGGGGGGTGAGCTGTCCGGGTGCACGCTGCGCCGCCAGTTTCTCCCCATGCATTCACCGGGCCGCCTTCCTCCCCTGTCTCCCTTCCTCACTCAGAGCGGAGGAGCACTTCTCAGGGTGCGCGCCACTGCACGAGGGGGAGGGGAGGGGGGGGGCCGTTCACCACCCCCACTCCTCCAGGCACAAGCCGGCAGCTGGCGGAACGACCGCTCCTTCTCCCTGTCGGCTTCAGGGCTCACGCCGAGGGGGGGGGGGCAGGGCGTCCATTCACCAACTTACATCTGTGAGCGCTCCCTGCAACTTGCACGGCCGTCCGCTCGTCCATGCGGGGGGGGGGGGGCACACTTTTGCGGGTGCACGCTGCTGCACGGGGACCATCCACCAACACACTATCAGTTACAAGCTTCGCAGAGCCATCCACTCCAGGCACGCGGTGTCTTTGGGGAGGGGTCACGTTGGCAACATGGGGGGGGGGGAGGAGGCTGCCCACCCTTCATTCCTGGGGTTATGCCAGGGGTTCATGCCAATAAGCTTGTCACCCATTTCTTCAGGAATAAGCTGGGGTCATGGGGGGGGGGGGGGATTTGGTTTTCTTCCACAAATTTCAAGTCTCTGTCAGTGCTGCATAAGCTCTGTCATGCGTTTGCCCCGCGTTTCTGCTCTGTCAATGGAGTTCTGTCATGCGTTTCTGCCCAGAGTTTCTGTCATGCGTTTCTGCCCCAGGGTTTCTGTCATGCGTTTCTGCCCCTGAGTTTCTGTCATGCGTTTCTGCCCTGAGTTTCTGTCATGCGTTTCTGCCCCAGGAGTTTCTGTCATGCGTTTCTGCCCCAGAGTTTCTGTCATGCGTTTCTGCCCCAGGGTTTCTGTCATGCGTTTCTGCCCCTGAGTTTTTGTCATGCGTTTCTGCCCCTGAGTTTCTGTCATGCGTTCCTGCCCCAGGGTTTCTGTCATGCGTTCCTGCCCCAGGGTTTCTGTCATGCGTTCCTGCCCCAGGGTTTCTGTCATGCGTTTCTGCCCCTGAGTCTCTGTCATGCGTTTCTGCCCCAAGAGTTTTCTGTCATGTGTTTCTGCCCCAAAACTTTCTGTCATGCGTTTCTGTCATGTGTTTCTGCCCCAAGAGTTTCTGTCAGGCTCTCTGGCCCAGCATTTCTGTAATACGTTGCATCACAGCGTCAGTACGTTTGGGGCATGTGTAGCACACTCGTGTAAGGGGGGGGTTTCTGTCTTAGCATTCCTGCCCCGGGGGGTTGCGGTCACAGCGTTTCTGTCACAGCATTCTGCCCTGGGGGTTTCCCGTCATAGCGTCCTGCCCTGGGGGTTTCCCGTCTAAGCGTCCTGCCCCGGGGGTTTTCCGTCTAAGCGTCCTGCCCCGGGGGTTTTCCGTCATAGCGTCCTGCCCCGGGGGTTTTCCGTCATAGCGTCCTGCCCCGGGGGTTTTCCGTCATAGCGTCCTGCCCCGGGGGTTTTCCGTCATAGCGTCCTGCCCCGGGGGTTTTACGTCACAGCTGGGGGGGGGGGGGCGGGGGTGTTTCAGTCCTTGGGTCTGGCGGGGGGGGTTTCTGGTTTCCATCTCAGCCTTCTGGCGTAGCGTTACTGCCCCAGTTTTCGGTTTTCAGTCTGGGCATTCTGTCATACAGTTTCTGCCCCACGTTTTCTGTCTTTTCAGTTTCAGTCTCAGCTTTTCTCATTCACATTTCTGTCATTCTTTTTCCGTAGCAACATTCTGTCACAGCATTCTGCCCCAGGTTTGCTGTCTGTGCATTTTTGCCTCAATGGTCCAGTCTCAGCGTGGACTGCCCCAGGATTCTGTCATTGCGTTGCAGTCTCAGCATTACTGTTAGTACTTTTCTGCCTCAGCGGTTCAGTCTCGGCATTTCCGTCTGCCAGGATTCTGTCTTTGCATTTCTGCCTCGGCGTTCAGGCGCAGCGATTTTTCCCTCCGCGTTCGGCCCCAGGGTTCTGTTATCGCATTTCCGCTTCAGCAGCACAGGCTCCGCTTTTCAGACTCACCATTTCTCTCATACCCTTTCTGCCCAGGTTTCCTGGCATGGCAGTTCGGCGTTTGTGGCCCACGCTTTCAGTCATAGCGTTTGTGGCCCACGCTTTCAGTCATAGCGTTTGTGGCCCACGCTTTCAGTCATAGCGTTTGTGGCCCACATTTCAGTCATAGCGTTTGTGGCCCACCATTTCAGTCATAGCGTTTGTGGCCCACATTTTCAGTCATAGCGTTTGTGGCCCACCATTTCAGTCATAGCGTTTGTGGCCCACCATTTCAGTCATAGCGTTTGTGGCCCACCATTTCAGTCATAGCGTTTGTGGCCCACCATTTCAGTCATAGCGTTTGTGGCCCACCATTTCAGTCATAGCGTACTGGCCCACGAGTACTGGCCCACGAGTACTGTCACAGCGTTTCTGGCCCACGTTTTCCGTCACAGCGTTTCTGGCCCACGTTTTCCGTCATAGCGTTTCTGGCCCACGATTTCAGTCATAGCGTTTCTGGCCCACGATTTCAGTCATAGCGTTTCTGGCCCACGATTTCAGTCATAGCGTTTCTGGCCCACGATTTCAGTCACAGCGTTTTTGGCCCGCGATTTCTGTCACAGCGTTTCTGGCCCACGATTTCTGTCACAGCGTTTCTGGCCCACGATTTCTGTCACAGCGTTTCTGGCCCACGATTTCAGTCACAGCGTTTCTGGCCCACGATTTCAGTCACAGCGTTTCTGGCCCACGATTTCTGTCACAGCGTTTCTGGCCCACGATTTCAGTCACAGCGTTTCTGGCCCACGATTTCAGTCACAGCGTTTCTGGCCCACGATTTCAGTCACAGCGTTTCTGGCCCACGATTTCTGTCACAGCGTTTCTGGCCCACGATTTCTGTCACAGCGTTTCTGGCCCACGATTTCTGTCACAACGTTTCTGGCCCACGACTTCGGTCATAGTGTTCCCGGGGTGTTCCTGTCCCCAGGGGCTTACCCTCATAGTGTTCCAGCCTCTGCGTTTCTGGCCCAGCGTTCCAGCCTCTGCGTTTCTGGCCCAGCGTTCCAGCCTCTGCGTTTCTGGCCCAGCGTTCCAGCCTCTGCGTTTCTGGCCCAGCGTTCCAGCCTCTGCGTTTCTGGCCCAGCCTCTGCGTTTCTGCCCAGCGTTCCAGCCTCTGCGTTTCTGGCCCAGCGTTCCAGCCTCTGCGTTTCTGGCCCAGCGTTCCAGCCTCTGCGTTTCTGGCCCAGCCTCTGCGTTTCTGGCCCAGCGTTCCAGCCTCTGCGTTTCTGGCCCAGCGTTCCAGCCTCTGCGTTTCTGGCCCAGCGTTCCAGCCTCTGCGTTTCTGGCCCAGCGTTCCAGCCTCTGCGTTTCTGGCCCAGCGTTCCAGCCTCTGCGTTTCTGGCCCAGCGTTCCAGCCTCTGCGTTTCTGGCCCAGCGTTCCAGCCTCTGCGTTTCTGGCCCAGCGTTCCAGCCTCTGCGTTTCTGGCCCAGCGTTCCAGCCTCTGCGTTTCTGTCATTCTGCCCCAGCATGTCGGTCATGTCGTCTGTCTGTCACGGCGTGGTTGTTGTTTGTTGGTTATCATGTCTCATTGTTCTTGTCATGTTGCAACTGGGTTAGTTAGCTAGCATTCGAATCTCGGGATCTGTCACGTCTACAGATCCATACAGGCTGAGGTTTCGTTTTTAATGGTTGTTGCCCACAATCTTCTCACCCGTATACCATACGTCATACGATGCACTTTCATTCTTACACCTATACGACTACCCACCATGCTCCGTGGGTTCACAAGTCCTGAGTGTTCAGTTATCGCCTGTGTCTGCGCTGCAGGTTACTCGGGCTCATTTACCAATCACATAGGGGTGGGGTGCCGTCTTTTAGTTCATTCTCGCGCAGTGGTCTCGATGTTCCTGCTCATGTTCCCGTACTTAGGTAAGGTGCCGGGGGGGAAGGGGGGGGGTTGTTGCATGTCTGGTGATCGGTTGTCTATCATTTCTGCCCCAGTCGCACGTTTAAGTCATTTCTGCCCCAGCATGTCGGTCGTATTGTCTGTCACGGCGTGGTTGTTGTTTGTTGGTTATCGTGTCTCATTGTTCTTTGTCATGTTGCAACTGGGTTAGTTAGCTAGCATTCGAATCTCGGGATCCTGTCACGTCTACAGATCCATATGGGCTGAGGTTTCGTTTTTAATGATTGTCGCCCACAATCTTCTCGCCCGTATACCATACGTCATACGATGCACGTTCATTCTTACACCTATACCACTACCCACCACGCTCCGTGGGTTCACCAGCCCTGAGTGTTCAGTTATCGCCTGTGTCTGCGCTGCAGGTTACTCAGGCGCATTTAACTATCACATAGGGGTGGGGGGCAGTCTTAGTTCATTCACGCGCAGTGGTCTCGATGTTCCTGCTCATGTTCTCCTTCTTAGGTAGGTGCCGAGGGGGTCGTGATCGTTGCATGTCTGGTGATCTGTTGTCTTGTTTGCTAGTTTATGTTCCTGAATCCGAGTCTGGCTTGGTTCCCATGTGCCACGATGCATTGCCAGTGCTTTAGTCTTATCCGCCTTCCAGGTAGCTGACACTCAGTCTCCTACCTGTTGTCCTTTTTGCAACTTACCCTCTCACTTCCCTTCATCAGCGTGGGTAGTACCCGGTTGAAGGATTCCAATCCGCTTGGCCCTTGCTCCACTTCCCCCATGCATCCTCTTGTCACAAGTAGTTCATTCCTTATGGTGGGGTTGTCTTGGGAATCAGGCCCAGTCCATCTTTCATGGATCAATAAGTTCTGAGCGGTTTTGCAGGTTCCATAGAGGTTTCCTTTTGTCTCAAGTCATGGGTCGATGGGTTCTCCTGTCGTAACTGTTTCTTGTATGCTTGCCTTCCAGGCGCACGCTTCTCCACTGGACGGTGTGGTCTCTACCCTTCTTTACCTACACATGTGTCTTTTGCCCTCTTCTAGGCATACCGACCAGCTAGGCCAAGGCACACCTCAGGCCTTGGTTGCTAGGGTGATCACATTCCATACTCGAAGACTCTGACCACAAGTATTAAGGCTTCCCGTTAGGTTAGCCTGTGTTTGTGGGAGGAGTCTGGTGAGTACTTAAGGCTCCTCCCCCGTCAGGTCCGGGTTGGCGCCATTTCTGGTTTCCCACCCACTCGTTCCCCCAGCTTCACACACACACACCATTTCTATTTGTACCTTTTCTTATTCTCATATTCAGGGTATGCCCTCTTCTAGGCATACCGACCAGCTAGGCCAAGGCACACCTCAGGCCTTGGTTGCTAGGGTGATCACATTCCATACTCGAAGACTCTGACCACAAACCATGTTATTGTGTGTTAAGGCAGGCCATTTGTTTTGAATGGGATGGTACAACACCTTAACACACTAAATAACAGACCTGAGACTATTCAATTTTAACGCAGTGCATCAAAAAGAATGGTGTGTGCTTTGTGGTTTTCTGAAATGCGGCTACTATAATAGTGGATTGGGGTTTCATTTAAAAAAGAATGACACCACAACATATTGCAGTTCCTGCGTAATGTGGTAACCACAGGTTAATGTCATCTGAAGATGAGAATGGGCCCTTAGGGTACATCTGTTAGAAGGGAAATCCAAGAACTGTCCTCTAAAACAGCTAGAGTGCAGCAATTGAAAGTCAGAATTCCTCATCTCTGTACTTGTTCCAGGTCAGGGATTTTTGAAACCAGAGGCAGTACATGGCCCTGGATGCATAGTCTCCTCTTCCCTCGTCGTGGGCTGTGTACCTGTCACTGTATACCTCTCAAGCTGGACTGTGCAGGCAAGGCCATCGTGTCTCCATTCACCTATATAGGAGGCTTGGACACAGCTCCATGCTAGCCAAAAAAAAGAAATGGCTTTTAATGTTGTCTAGGGCTATGCACTCACATGGACGAGTTCTTTAGCCTGCATTCAACTTGTGTTGTGCATGAATGCATGTAAAATAGAGTGGTTTTGCATGCATTTTTGAAACACACAGTGCTATTATATATGTTAATGGTACCCCAAAGCTGACAGGCACTGGTTTGCACATAAAAAAAAAAAAAAGCACAGCGCATGAAAAACTGACCAAAACTCAAGGATGCCTCATTGTCAGGTGTAAGGCAGCCCACTGAAATAGAGTAGCTGCCCTATGGGCACTGCACAACAATGTGTGGAAAAGTGCATATGCATGATGAGCTACAGTAGGGTAAATGGAAGCTTAAAGC